>CM024754.1:172958413-173039359 GCA_014218235.1 Colocasia esculenta
ACTCAAAAAAACCAAGGAGATACGTATGATGACCTACTCCACAACCACTATGAGTACGACGACTCACAAACACTTGAGCACAACGGCTCAAAACCGGAGCACTACGGCTCCAAACCTTGGACCACGAAAGATTCAAGTTTTGCTAGAACAAGCTCAATAGAGAATATATCCTCTAGCCCGATCTATCTCAATACAATGATAAAAAATCGAACAAACAGAATTAAGTGATCTGTGTAGAGCACATGCACAGATCACACAATGAAAAACTGGATGAACACTCCAGGAAAATAAATGAAATAGATGTGACTTGGAAGTTCCTTGATGAAGAAGACTTGTAGAAGCTTGGATTGAAGATGCTTGAAGGAATGCGTTGGAGATCTTCTTCAATCCACGATGCTCTGCTTCAGTGCATCCAGATTGCCAGTTTTCTTCTTCTTCCTTTGCTTCTTTCTGCTCCTCAATCTGATGGCGCTGCTCTGCTCCCTTTCTGGATGCTGATACTTTATCCTCTCTCCTCTTCTCTTCTCTTCTTCTTCACATTCTCCTTCCAACCAGCACTGCTCTGCTCCCTTTTTCCTTTCTACAGCCGCCACACCCTTTCTGAGATGTCTGGTCTCTCTCCTCGTGGGATGCCCTTGGAGTACAAGAAACATGGGTATTTATAGCCCCATATGTCCATAAGGACCTTGGGGTACGTGGGCACAAAAACCTAGGTCAAATCCTTAATTCCCAAGCAGCCACGTGTCCAAGAAATTCATGCTTTTTAGTTTCAGCCGGAGTGTGTCGACAACCACCAGGTAGGGGTGTTCAAATTTAAGTTCAAACCGAAGAACCGAATCGGACCAAACCAAATTGGCCGGTTCGGTTCGGTTTGGACCGAAATTCGGTTCGGTTCGGTTCACAAATTGTGAAACCGAATCGAACCGTATAAACCGAATAAACCGATTTTTTAATATAATTATAATAATATTTATATTAAAAGTATTAAACATGTAATTATATGACTAAATTTACATATAATATGCATATTTTTGAATTTTATTCTTATTTTTATTATATAAATATTAATAACTTTAATTATATTTAATAAATGTAGAAATTCGGTTTGAACCGAACTGACCGAAAATAACTCCGGTTCGGTTCGGTTCGGGTTGAGATGTATGTTCGGTTCGGTTCGGGTTGGCCAAAAATTAGCCAACCCGGACCGAACCGAACCGTTGTACACCCCTACACCAGGGAGTGTGTCGACACACTGTCCCATTTGTGCAAAATTGGTCTTCTGGGAGCTGAGACTAGTGTCGACACTGCCACTGGCTGTGTCGACCCCTGTCCCAGTCAGGCAACTGGGTCTTCTGGAATCTGGGTCTAGTGTCGACACCACCATGGACTGTGTCGACACACTTGACCCTATTTCATGAAAAAGCTTAGGGACTCTGACCCAGTGTGGACACCATCAATGGGTGTGTCGACACTACCATGACAAAATCTATTACCTGCAAATTTAACCATAAATCATTAGTACAAGATATTATCATTAAAATATGAGATATTAAACATCAAGACATGTTGTTTTAAGCATTAGTGATATGTAAAAAATGTATAACATGTTCAACATGTCATCAATCAAAATCACAATATGTCATCATCAAAATCAAAGTATGAGTGATGTTGATTGGTCATCATTAAAATACAACTTTAGGAAATTCCAAAACACACTCAACCCAACAATCTCCCTCCTTTTTGATGATGACAAAACATATGCACAATCTCCTAATAGCTTGACTCCCTTGACTACAATGACTCCCCTCGACCATATACACCCTTTGAACTTTCTCCCTTATAAAGAACTTTCTCCCCCTAGAAACCTTTCTTCTCCCCTTTTTGACAGCATCAAAAAGATAGATAACAGAGAGAACCAAAGATTGTAAGAGATCTAGAAATGAAATGTAGGAAATGAATGGTCAGAAATGATCAAAATAAATGAGGCAAAGTTATATTTACATATGAGAGGAATTATTGTGTTTTTGTTATTGTGTAGCAAAGTTTAATCACAAAGACACACTCAACACAAGGTATATCAAAATATAATGATCTGAATGTAGTTAAAATAATGATGCAAATGTGAAGAAAAGTGATATATATGAATGAGCAGAAATATTTAACAAGGATGTTAGGAGCTTTAAGTTTAACAAAATGTAAAATTATATGTCTAAACTCAGTATGCATGAACTTTATTAAGGTCTTAAGCTTTTCTATCATGTCTTTTTTTTTTCAATTTTAGCTTGAAAAGAATACAAAAATAAATTAGTTAAATCTCACTTTTCAGTGCAAGAGATCACATTGATCAGATGCAAGATCTCCTGATTACTAAGTGGTTAACTTCATTATCTTATACAGAGTTGAAAATTTGATTTCCACTTTTTTACGCGAAACAAATCACTTTTTAGGTGAAATGGCCCAGTTACTTAGTGGTTCAAGAATTTGCATTGCTCCATTTGTATCTTTCCAAGGTTTTGATCATTTTTCTTTTGATGTTTTACAGGAATATGTTTGCTTTGACCAGAAAAATCAGGAATATGAATTTAGAAAAATTATTCTTAACATATGGTAAAATGAAGCTTAAACATACACATGTTAGATAGTAAAGCCACTCATGTGCCTATAAGTGTTTTGCAAGTCATTTTAAAAACATTCAGTATTAAGATTGCTTAACCTTGAAATTATATTGAATCTTTGAAATTAAACTTAATGCACAATGAGTTTAGTTTCAATGTTTTAATTCTCTCATAAGAAAATAGCACAAGACTCAAAATTCTGATGACTTTGGGGTTCAAAATAGACAAGTAAGTTCAAGAGATTGACATGACTCCCCCTTTCATGTATCTCCCCCTTACAAGGTGAACATGAAGATTATTGAAGAAATAGGAATGGAATCAAGTGAAAACAAATGAACGTGAATGTTTTATTTGAAAGACAAAACTCTCCCCTCAACAATTGCATACAAGGCTCTTGATACTTGGCAGAGACATATACTCACGCATAGTGAAAGTGTCCAGACAAGCTTGACTTGTCTTTCTTCAAATCACCATTTGATATACCAAGAATTTTAATGCAATGTGAGAGTGATGAATTTATTTGCAAGAACATTTGTCAACAAACTGAATGGGAGTTGTTATAAATAAGATATGAAAGAATATTTCTACAGCATTTCACTTTCACTCAAAGATTCTTTTGACTCACTTCCCCATAAGATATGCATGATATGAAATGATCATTTAAGCAATTCAGATATGTTCATTCAAAGTAGTTTGCACAGAAAGAATATGAACATGATCAAGCATGCATTAACATGTAATTTATTGAAGGAGAAAAGTTTTTCAAAAACTCAAAATTGTTTCAAAACTTAAATAAAGTTTTTGAGATTTTCATTTTTCTTGATGACCTTTATGAAGAAAAAGACTATTGATACTTGCCGGAGAATTTTCTCACGCATGATGATAGTTTCCAGACAAGTCTAACTTGTCCTTTTGCATTTTACCATTTGATATATCACATAGTCACTGCAAAAAGATCAATTATTTTTTATTGTTAGCATGAAATTCATTGCATTTTCAAGAACAATTTTGCACTTTTTCAAATTTACTCCCCCTTAATATGTGCATGGAATGAAAAAGCTAGCAAGCAATTCACACATGATTATGCACACATTAGCTTTAAGATAACATGACTTATGGTACTTGGCGGAGTATTTTACTCACGCATATGATAGCTTCCAAACAAACATAACTTATTTTTCCACATGTCATCATTTGATATACCAAGAAGTCAAAGCTGCTGATATGCACACAGAATCGTGGGCACAGTTAAGCAAGCATGATAACACAAATATGATTCCAAATTTAAAACACAAAGTTACTGCTGGGAGTAGCATCAGAATATATTTTTCATTGTTTAGATAAAAAATCAAACATCATTTCAATTCAGGCAATTCAATTTGAAATGATAAAGAAGTTTTACCTGAATAGACTTCAATTGCTTTTCAAAAATTTTACCTGTGTTCTCCAATCATTTCTTGCCTTGCACTACCAATATCTTGAATCTATTTACAATGTTGGCTACAAGACTCCTCAGCTTACTGATCAAGCTAGTTTTGGGACCCATACTTGCTTGGGTCCTGCAATGAAGTCAATGTTAGAGTGCAATAAAGATTTCTGAATCCAAGTGATTTTATTTTTGGTATAGATGCATTTCTTTCATTGATAGAATTATGAGCAAATTAGTTCCAGATTTTCTTTTTGTCTTGCTCAATGCATTTATGTTTTCATGAAGTTTTCTAATTTTGGATTTTTAATATAAGAAGAACAGAATGATTTTTGTGCAACATTTTCAATATGAACATGATATTTATTCCTATGTGCATGAGCATATGCATTAGACTGGAATTTCTAAGCATGCACAACAAAATCATTTATGTACCAACAGTCTCTAGAAATATGACCAATTTTATAACAATGAAAGCATTGGACTGATTTGGCATGTTTATTGAAATTTTCATTTCTAATCCAGCAATGTTTGGCAAGATGACCAAGTTTATTACAGTTAAAGCAAATGAGAGTATTTCTTACCTGGTACTTACCTTGGCATGTATGCATTTGTTGGAATCTCCTTTTCATGTGAGTGATGAACAGTCCATCCCCATGTACTTTTCATTTAATTACTTGCCTATTTTGGTGATAACAAACACTGTCAAAAGTTTTTCTAACCTCGTTTATCTAGCCATAAGCACAGGAATTACCCAAAGAAAGTCAAGCATTTGTGGTAAGTCTTCCATACATCTTTTTTTTTTTTTTGAAGAGCCATAATAATTCCTTCATTAACTATAACGATTTCCTCACTAGAACAATGATTTACTTGAAAGATTGAATAACCTTGCTGTGTCAAACAAGTCGATATTATAACGACTCTATAAGTTATCGTAACGACTTCTTCAGAAGTTATAAACGACTTGCTCATTATAACGACTCTATAAGTTATCGTAACGATTTCTTCAGAAGTTATAACGACTTGCTCATTATAACGACTCTATAAGTTATCGTAACGACTTCTTCAGGAGTTATAACGACTTGCTCATTATAACGACTCTATAAGTTATCGTAACGATTTCTTCAGAGTTATAACGACTTGCTCATTATAACGACTCTATAAGTTATCGTAACGACTTCTTTAGAAGTAATAACGACTTGCTCGTCATAATGATTCTGTAAGTCATCATAACGATTTCTTTAGAGAGTTTTAACGACTTGTTAGTCATATCGATTCCGTAAGTCATCGTAATGATTTCTTTAGAAAGCTACAACGACTTGCCATGTTTCATAACGATTTCTTTTATCATCTGTTATAGAACGACTTGATTGTGGTAACGATTTCATAAGTTATCATAACGACTTCTTATCAGTCTACAGCAACTTGATAATAACGATTCTATCAGATTTTCACAACGACTGCATAAGTCATGTTTCCATTAATTAAATGCTTTTCCTTGATTTAAGCTACGTTGAATAGTCAAAGTCGCATCTCGTCTGTTTGACTGCCATGCATTTAATAAGACTGAACGTATCTCTGCATGGACACAGAACATATCTTCCATTCTCGTGTATTCTCTGCATGCATCTTTTAGAACGATAAGTGTTACTACTATATTTGTGTCTATCTGCTCTGACGTTGATTGACATCTGGAGATAGTATAGCTGTCTACCATTAAAGCTCAACCTTGCAGAACCTTAAGGATGTAATATCCTACAACACTGGACACAGAAAGAACTACAAGCAAACTCAGAAGATCTTATCACTTTGCGTGTTCCAAAGAACAAAAGACTGCTGACATGAAGCTTCCTCAAATCCTTCAGTCTAACGTACACCAAAGCCGTGAGACAACGGTCATCTCCTTGTCCTTATTCAAATTGGAGATACAAATACAAGATGAAGCTCTGAAGACATCACAAGAGAATTTGATTTTCTGATTCAAGGGCGGCTAGATCTCTGCAGCTTTCATGTCTTCGAAAGTTCTCTAGAGCCAAAAATTCACTCTTTTCATCTTCGCTCTTAGCTCCCTGTGCTGTGTGAAGAAAACAAAAGGAAGAGCTAGTTTAGTTCTGAGAGAGTGCACTCTGTGTAGATCTTCGACTCTCAGTGCTTGTAGCTTCAGATTGAGTTTTTGTAAAAGCTTGATCTAGGGGCTAGTCATTTTCTTTCAAGAATTTCCTGTGTTATTCCCTTCGTGTGTGAAGGAAGACCTGGTGGTTTCCAGGGTGGTGTTTTTCCCTTCAGGGTGAAGGAAGACCAGCTGAGCTGGGTAGTTGTTGTTTGTCCATAGGGGGACTGTACCCTAGTTAGTGAAATCTTGAGGGTTGCTCAGGGACTGGACGTAGGACTCCTAAGGAGAGGAGATCTGAACCAGGATAAATTTCTGTGTTGTGTGATTGTCTTCTTTGTGTGATTGTTGTTTTTACTAACCATTACTAATCCCTTTCAAGAACTCTTTATGTTTGTTTTGAGTTCAGATTTTATCAGCTAGGATTATTTTAAAGACCCATTCACCCCCCCTCTGGGTTAGCCAACTGGGCAACAGTGAGGAGGCTTACCATGAAGAGAAGGAGGTACCTTTTGGTGGCTCTTGGCATGATATGAACTTGGAACTTATCTTGGAGATTTTTGGACTGATGGAGGAAATAGATGAATCTTCTTGACAGTAGTATTCTTCTTTTCTCTATCTGTTTCTAAACAAGAACTTTCACTAGTTTTTCATTAGAATTAGCAGAGTTCTTGTTTGCAACAGCTTTAACAAATGTTAATTTTGTTTTATTTTTATTTTTATTTTTCTTATCTCTCACAGAAGTAAGACTTATGTATTTAGTATTTTTCAATTCATGTGAAGCTTCTGTTTTTCAGTTTTTAATGCAACAACTTCTTTTTCTGAAATTTGAAGCTTGCTTAGCATGTCATTCAAACCATTTTTCATCTTGTTCTTTTCATTTTCAAATTGAGCATTTGTTTTCCATATTAGTAATTTTATTACTGACACTGCTACAATCATTATCTAATGGTTTGTCATGTAACAAGCATCAATCTTTCTCTTTAAGTGACAATTTTCTTCAACAGTTGTTTGCATCTTTCATTTATTTGATGATCATGAGCCATGTTAGAAATCTGTTTGTTTAATTGATCATTATCAAATTTGAAGTTTTCATTGAGATCAATCAATCTTTCATTTTCATCTTTCAAATCAAGATTTTCATATTCAACTGATCATGATTTTCTTCAACTTGGACAACTTGTTTTCACAAATTTTGATTTTATCTTTCAAACTTTCTTTTTCAGAATTCATTTCTGAACTTCAATTTTCAAATTCTCATTTTCTTGTGAAAGATCTTTATCATTGTTCTGGAGCAATTCAAGTGTATTTTTCAATTTTTCACTCTCATTGTGGCAATGCTTTAAAGTCTTTTTCAAATCTTTATTTTTAGTGCTCAGCTTTGCATTAAGATTTTGCATCTTTTCACAGAATTCAATCAATTCAACATAAGACATGCCTTCATCTACATCAGAGGCAGAATTAGAATACATAAATGGATCTGGAATTGATTTATCTGACCTTGTAGACCCATTTGAACTTTTGTGTTCTGAAGAGGATTAAGAATGCTCTGAGCTCTTAGAATGTGCAGTGAGAGCCACAACCTTCTGAATTGTTGATTTTCTAGATTCATTGAGGCTCTTCCTTTTTTCTCCTTTTCTTTGTGCTTCCTTTGAAAAACCTGATGAAAGTGAGACTGGTGATTTCTCTGAAATTATAACAGAAAATTCATGCAAATTAAAGAGATTTGCCATTATACCAAAACTCAAAAACTATTAGATCTAATCACAGTGAATCAGTGTAACAAGGATTAGATCTAACAATTAGAGTGGCTAACCCGCTCTGATACCAATTGTAGGAATCATAGCGATTAAGCACACAGAAACAGTGAAAGATCAAGCAAACAGTTCAAGAAAATAGAGCACAGAGATCAAACAGAACCAATCAAATCAGATCAGAAATAGATATTAACCCTCTCTAATACCAATTGTAGGATCGGATAAGTGGATAATGGCAAAGCTAGAAGGGGAGGTTGAATAGATTTGCAGTGGAAACTAAAGCAATTTAAAAATTACTTCGAATTAATATATCTATTCAAATGAAACCCCAATGAACAGATGCAATATGTGTGATTAGTGTGTGTGAGCAAATCAATTAGAATTGTGAACGAAATCCCTATGCATGCATCTAGCATAATACAAAGTCAAACCACAATTCAAACAACTGCACAGAGGATTTTTAGGTGGTTCGAAAATCACCTCCAGTGACTCCTACGTCCACCCCTCACACAGTGAGGCTCCACTACTCAAAAGAGTACAACTCACACCAGAGCACGACGACTCCAAACACCCTTGAGCACGACGACTCAAGAACAACCGGAGCACGACGACTCCAAACCCTTTGAGTACAATGACTCAAAGAAACCTAGGAGATAGGTATGACGACCTACTCCACAAACCTTATGAGTACGACGACTAACAAGCACTTAAGCACAATGGCTCAAATCAAATCGAGCACTACGGCTCCAAACCTTTGGACCACGAAAGATCCAAGTTCTGCTAGAACAAGCTCAATTAGAGAATAGATCCTCTAGCCCAATCTACCTCAATACAATGATAAAAATCGAACAAACAGAATTAAGTGATCTGTGTAGAACACATGCACAGATCACACAATGAAAAACTGGATGAACACTCCAAGAAAATAAATGAAATAGATGTGACTTGGATGTTCCTTGATGAAGAAGACTTGCAGAAGTTTGGATTGAAGATGCTTGAAGGAATTCGTTGGAGATCTTCTTCAATCCACGATGCTCTGCTTAAGTGGCATCCGGATTGCCAGTTCTTCTTCTTCCTTTGCTGCTCTACTACTCCTCAATCTAATGGCGCTGCTCTGCTCCCTTTCTGGATGCTGATACTTTATCCTCTCTCCTCTTCTCTTCTCTTATTCTTCACGTTCTCCTTCCAACCAGTACTGCTCTGCTCCCTTTTTCCCTTTCTACAGCCGCCACACCCTTTTCTGGAGATGTCTGGTCTCTCTCCTCATGGGATGCCCTTGGAGTACAAGAAACATGGGTATTTATATCCCCATATGTCCACAAGGATCCTTGGGGTACGTGGGCACAAAAACCTAGGTCAAATCCCTTAATTCCCAAGCAGCCAGGTGTCCAGAGAAATTCACGTTTTTTAGTTTCAGCCGGAGTGTGTCGACACCACCAGGGAGTGTGTCGACACACAACTTATAAAAAAAAAAGAGTGTGTCGACACACTGTCCCATTTGCGCAAAATTGGTCTTCTAGGAGCTGAGACTAGTGTCGACACTGCCACTGGATGTGTCGACACACTGTCCCAGTCAGACAACTGGGTCTTCTGGAATCTAGGTCTATTGTCATCACGACCATGGACTGTGTCGACACCACTTGACCCTGTTTTCATGAAAAAGCTTCAGGGACTCTGACCCAATGTCGACACCATCAATGGGTGTGTCGACACTACCATGACAAAATCTGTATACACCTGCAAATTTAACACATAAATCATTAGTACAAGATATTATCATTAAAATATGAGATATTAAACATCAAAAACATGTTGTTTAAGCATTATTGTGATATGTAAAAAATGTATAACATGTTCAACATTTCATCATCAAAATCACAATATGTCATCATAAAAATCAAAGTATGAGTGATGTTGATAGGTCATCATTAAAATACAACTTTAGGAAATTCCAAAACACACTAACCCCAACATAATTAGGTGAGACTCTTTAGGATCTGTTTGGTATCTAGCACACATGCATACACTAAATAAAATATCAGGTCTACTTGCCATTAAGTAAAGTAATGAACCTATCATACCTCTGTAGATCTTTTGATATACTTTCTTACCATCCTTGTCACTGTCCATCCTTGTTGATGTGCTCATAGGTGTTGACAGTGGCTTGGCATTATCGAACCCAAACTTCTTTAAGAGTTCTTTGGTGTACTTAGCTTGACAGATGTGGATGCCTTCCTTTCCTTGTTTGATTTGCAGTTCAAGGAAGTAGTTAAGCTCCCCCATCATGCTCATTTCGAATTCTCCCTACATGAGCTTTTCAAAATACTTGCAAAGAGATTCGTCATAAGAACCAAATATTATATCATCAACATATATTTGAACAAAGAATATGTTTGACCTTAGATTTGACAAATAATGTACTATCTACTTGACCTCTAGTGAAACCATGGTCTAGTAGAATGAGCTAAGCCTTTCATACCAGGCCCTAGGAGCTTGTTTTAAACCATATAAAGCTTTGTGAAACTTAAAAACATGATTGGGAAAATCAATATCATCAAAACGTGGAGGTTGTTCTACATAAACTTCCTCCTTAATAAAACCGTTTAGAAAAGCAGACTTCACGTCCATTTGAAATAATTTTAAATCTAATACAGATGCATATGCAAGTAAAATCTTAATAGCCTCAAGTCTAGCTACAGGTGCATAGGTTTCATCGAAATCTATGCCTTCCTCTTGGGAATAGCCTTGAGCTACCAATCTGGCCTTGTTTCTTAAGATCACACCAGCTTTATCCAATTTATTTCTGAACACCCATTTGGTGCCAATCACTGGATGATATGATGGTCTAGGAACAAGTCACCATACATGGTTTCTCTTGAACTAATTTAGATCATCTTGCATGGCTAAAATCCAAGATTCATCAGTGAGAGCTTCATTGACTGTCCTAGGCTATATTTGAGAGACAAAGGCTAGATAATCACAAGGAATTATATTACCTCTCGTTCTTACCCCTACAGATGGATCACTGATAATGTTTTTAGGTGGGTGATCTTTCTTCTATCTCAACTCTTTTGGAAGATTTTGATGAGAGATATCCCTTTGTTGCAGGTCTTCCAGAGGTGGATCTTCCTTGTCCTCAATTGAAGTATTATTTAGTTTCTTGGATAATTCATCTGCATCATCATTGTCACTATCTTCTTCCTTTCTCAAAGAAGGGTTAGTTTCATCAAAAATAACATGTACTAACTGCTCAATTAATAAAGTGCGCTTATTAAACACTCTATATCCTTTAGGTTTAGAAGCATACCCCATGAAGATGCCTTCGTCTGATTTGGCATCTAACTTACTAATGTCTCTTTTTCCGTTGTTATGGATGAAGCATGGACATCCGAATGTCCTAAAGTGACTGACCTTTGGCATCGTTCCCTTGTATAATTCATAGGCTGTCTTCTTTAGTATGGGTCTGATCATTACTCTATTAATGATGTAACTTGCTGTGTTAACTGCTTCAGCCCAAAAATATCTTGGCATATCATATTCTAACAGTATTGATCTTGCCATGTCTAACAGGGTTCTGTTCTTCCTCTCAATAACTCAATTTTGTTGTGGTGTCCTTGGTGCTGAGAAATTATGCTCTATCCCTTGATCATCACAGAAATGTGCAAATTTTTTATTTTGGAATTCTCCTCCATGGTCTGATCGGATTCCAACAATGCTAAACTTCTTATCTTTCTGTATCCTTTTACTGAAGCTTACAAAGTTCTCAAAAGTGTCATCTTTATGCTCCAGGAATGATAACCATGTGAATCTGGAGTAATCATCTACTATAACAAATCCATATTGCTTTCCTCCTAGACTGGTGGTCCTCATTGGCCCAAATAAGTCCATGTGAAGGAGTTCTAAGGGTTTAGAGGTGGTTACCACAGTCTTCGACTTGAAGGAACTCTTGGTATGCTTTCCTTTCGCACACGGTCTGTAGACACCATTTATTTTTGTGCTTACTTTTGGTAGACCTTCCACCAGGCTTCTCTTGATCAGCTTTCTCATGCCATCCAAACTGCAGTGCCCCAATCTTCTGTGGCACAGCTCGATTGACTGTTCTTTGCTTGCTGCTAAGCAGATATCATGATCTTTCAGTTCTTCAAGGTAAAGCACATATAGGTTCTTTTCTCTATTGGCTTCAAAGATGACTGCTCCATCCTTCATGATACTACACTTGGATTCTTGAAATCTGATCTGATGTCTCTTGTCGCATAGCTGGCTGATGCTGATGAGGTTGTGCTTCAGTCCTCTAACACATAGGACATCTTCAATAACTGCTTTGCCTTTGCTGCTCACTAATCCGCTGCCTATCACAGTCCTTTTTCCATTATCTCCATAGGTGGTTGTGCCTTCTTCAGCTTCTAAATGGGTAAACAACCTTCTATTTCCTGACATATGCCTTGAGCATCCTCTATCCAACTACCACTTGGATGCCCGAGGGTTTTCCTGAAATGAAAACATCAAGGTTTAGGTACCCAAGTTCTTTTGGGTCCTGGTTGGTTAGTGTCATCAATTTCCTTCTATTATCCTTCTTTTATATTTGGTTGGACATGATATCTTGGTGTGTCCTAGCTTGTTGCAGTGACTGCAACATGTTGTTCTAGTTACCTTTTCATATGGAACATATTTAAGGTTTGATTTATATGATGTATCTTGTTCAGGTACGAATTTTGGAGTTGGATATGTTTTAGGGTATACTGTTGTGTCTTCATTATCTCGGGGCGTATAGCCTAGTCCATGTTTCTTTTTTCCTGACCGTCTAGCGCCTTTTAGTATCAATCCAGTTTTACCATTAGTGAACTTTTCTAATGTACTTGATAGTCTTTCATCTTCATCTGTTAGTATTTTAATTTTATTTTTTAATTCTTCTGGACTTTCTTATTTTTCTAATTTTGTTACCTGTTTGTTTTTATCTTTCAGATCTTCGCATAACAATTTTTTTCTTCTTTTATGTTCAATGATTTGTTTCTCCATTTCCTCATTTTCTGACTTTAAATCTGAATTAGTGTTTTCTAAGCAACCGACATTTTTCTTACTATCTTTTAGTAATTTAGATACTTCTCTATATTTACTATATAACTCATTAAATGCTTCTTCTAAATTGTCAGAATCTGAATCATTACATGAATCAAAAGTTACTATTTCTACTGTGTTGGCCATGAAAGCCAAGTTAGCCTCTTCTTCTTCCTCGCTACTCGAGCTTGACTCGCTGTCCGAGTCGCTGCTGTTGCTCCAAGCTGCTGCCATTACTTTCTTCTTGTATCTCCTGAACTTCTTGGAACTATCTTTCTTTTTGAATTCTGGTTTCTTGAGCTTCGGACATTCTGCTTTGATATGTTCAGGCTTCTTACATTCATAGCATACGGGCTCACCTTTCTTTGAGTCCTTGCCTTCTAACTTCTTAGACTCTTTATTTTTCTTGAAATATCTTCTGCCAGACTGATATCTTTTCTTTTTGACTAAAATTCGTTGAAGCCTCCTAGATAGCATAGCTTCTTCGTCTTCACTGTCTTCACCGTTGTCTTCATCTTCAGATTTTTCCTCAGAGCTGCCTTTTGCTGCTTTGAGAGCATTTGTGTGCTTCTTCCTACTAGATAATTCTCCTAATCTCTCCATGTTTATTTCATGGGCCATAAGGGACCCAATGAGCTTTTCCAATGACATCCTTTTCAAGTCATTTGCTTCTTCTATAGCTGTTACCTTGGGAGTCCATGATGCTGGTAGAGACCTCAGTATTTTCCTTACCATATCTCCCATTTCATAACTTTTTCCTAGTCCATCTAATCCGTTTGTGATGTCTGTAAATCTGCTGAACATCTGAGTTATTGACTCGCCTGGCTGCATCTGAAATCTCTCGTATTGTGTCACCAGAATGTCTATTCTGGTTTCTTTCACTTTATCTATGCCTTCATAAGTGATTCTTAATTTTTCCCACATCTCCATCGCGGATTTACAGGCTGATACACGGTTGAAGTCCTTTTTACCGAGGGCACAACACAGAATGCTTTTGGCTTTGCAGTTGATCGAAATCTTCTTTCTAACATCATCAGTCCATTTGTCCTTTTCGTTGGTGACTAGAAGGTCTCCTTCTTCTACAATTGACCAGATTTGAAAGTCGAACCCTTGTAGGAAGTATTCCATTCTTGTTTTCCAGTAAGTGTAATCTTCTCCATCGAACAACGGTGGCCTGTTGACTGACTGACCTTCGGAGTGACCTTGGGCAGCCATTTAATCTTTACTCTTCAGATCGTTGGATCTTCTTCTTTGTCGAAGAGACTTGCTCTGATACCACTTGTAGCCTAGCTAGCTAGCCCAGAGGGGGGGTGAATGTGATATTAAAAATATTTAATACTTAAAACCTATTCACAAAAAGGTCACAAAAACACACTTCGCAGATTGTTAGTGTAAGTTAAAAAAAATCAATCACACAAAGGCATTCAAAAGACACAGAGAATTATCATGGTTCAGATCTCCTCTCCTTAGGAGTCCTACATTCAGTCCCTGAGCAATATCTCAAGATTTTACTAAAAAGGGTACAGTCCCCCTTAAAGACACTACAGCACCTAGCACCCCAGCTGGTCTTCCTTCACACGAAGGGAACAACACCGTGGAACCCACCAGGTCTTCCTTCTACACGAAGGGAATCTCACACCCTGGATCCCACCAGGTCTTCCTTCTATACAAAGGGAACAAACACTCAAGAAAGTGTTTAAAGATGAAGCCCCTAGATCAAGTTTATAGAACACAACTTGATCTGAAGCTAAGAGCTGAGAAGGAAAATATCTACAACAAAGAACTCTTCTCAGAACTAAAAGGCTCTCTCACAGATCTACACTTAGCACAGAGATCAAGAGCTAGAACATATGGGAATTTTTGCTTGGCTCTGGGAAAGCTTGCAGAAGGTTGTAAGTGTTGTATCACTGTTGTTCTCTTTGTTGCTCATTGACCTCTATGTCTTTCAAGAGCATCATTCTTCTATATATATCACTCTTTTGAAATTTGAACGTTGAAGTTTCCGTTGTCTCTAAGTTCTGGTTTATGTTAGACTGCATGGTACTGTAGAAGTTCAACGGTCTTTTGGCTTTCTATGCACGCAAAGAGAGAAGATCTTCTGTAGTATCCTTTGGCTTCTATTTTGTCCAATGTTATATGGCGAATATTGTCAGAGACCTACACACATTAAATGTTAAACAATAGACAGCTAGACTGTCTCTTGTTGTCAGTCAACGTTAGATTGATTTTATACAGAAGTAAAAGTTCCATTTTGTTCTTCTAAAAAGATGTTTACATAATAAGCAAGAGAATAGAAGATATCGATTGCATGCATGCAGTGATACATACAATCATAATAAATACATGGCTGTCAAAAAGATATACGTGAAGACTTTGACTTTTCAACGTATTCAAACATTAGCTCAAAAAGCAAATCGTTATTTTCCACAAAATCGTTATATGAATGACTTATGAAATCGTTGTGCAAATGAGTGAATCGTTGTGCAATCATAAGTAAACAGATGCATACACAAATCACTATATATATTAATAATCTAATTGTTGTAAGCGAATCGTTGTGAAATGTATTGAATCGTTACAACGACCAAGTCGTTATGTAACTTGATGAGCCGTTATAATGACAGTGTCGTTATGTAACTTATCGAATCGTTATGAGAGCACGTCGTTGTGATCACTTAAGAAATCGTTCTGGAACAAATCCTTATGATCACTTAAGGAATCATTGCGAGAGCAAGTCATTGTGATCACTTAAGAAATCGATGTGCGACCAAATTGTTGTTCTCACTTAAGAAATTGATGTGAGAGAAATCGAGGTGGGACCAAATCGTTGTTCTCACTTAAGAAATCGATGTGTGACCAAATCGTTGTTCTCACTTAAGAAATCGATGTGAGACCAAATCGTTGTTCTCACTTAAGAAATCTATGTGAGACCAAATCGTTATTCTCACTTAGGAAATCGATATGAGACCAAATCGTTGTTCTCACTTAAGAAATAGATATGAAAACAAATCGTTATGATCACTTAACAAATCGTTGTGAGAGCAAATTGTTGCGATCACTTCACGAATCGTTGTGAGAGCAAATCGTTGTGATCTCTTAACGAATTGTTGTGAGAGCAAATCGTTGCAATCACTTAACGATATAACACATAGTGAATCCTTGTAAGTATGACATCGTTATGGAACTAAGGAAATCGTTATAGCTCTATAGAAATCATTATGACCTATAGTAGAAATCGATGTGTAGTTAGACAAATATTCATGCTTTGAACTCACATTGTTGTTGTGTGATGAATACTTACTTGATTGACTTATTTTTCCCTTGGTTTATTTCCTGTGCTTAGACTTCATAGAAAATATGTTAGTAACCTCTATCATAGTTTTGTCAATAACCAAAATAGCTGTGTAATTTATTTAAATTACATGGGGATAACCTGATCATCAGTTTCAGATTTGGTAACGCTCGCGTTTTCTCCGGTTCCAGATTAGGAAACCCATCCTAAGTCGTAGGAAACCCATCCTAGGTCGTAGGGAACCTACCCTAAAGCATACCCAACCCATCCAACTCTATAAAAACAACATCTTCTGGCCGCGCCAAGTCATTTTGGTCTTGGTGAAACCCTAGAATATCCTATGAGAAATGCTGAACTTTCAAGGCTTCGATCCGGCAACTGGAGGAATTTTTGGAGATCTACAACGACGGGAAGATAGTTCAACTATCAAGGAAGCATCCCCAACCCCGAGGATCAACCTACAACGACTGAAGGACCGGATTTTAGGAGTTTTATGAGCACCTTCTTGGCAGGGCTTGTCCGAAAAAGTTTGATCTTCTAGGATTTATTTTGAGGCAAGTAACGTATGTATATCAATCCTATACATGTCCCCTTAGGTCCTAGCATTTTTTCAGATTTTTCCTCGTGTCCTGGACCCTCCAATTTCCCCGTACATGTGAGTATTGTCTGTGTAGTCTGCTGTCTGGAGGTTGGCGGCAACATCCTGTGCCGCCAAGCTCATGTGTTGGCGGCAGGGGATGGTGCAGTTGACTCAGTAGCTGGCCAGAACTGTGCCGCCAAGTTCCTCAGTGATATGAAGACTGCTATTTGATCTTCTTTAAGATATTTAATTGATTTCTGGGTATGAGTGTATGCTGTAAGTTTTATGTGGGGTTAAAGGTGATCAGTAGGTCATGTCATGATGTTTTAGTGAATTTTCATGATTTGTGTTAATTACTAAAATTCTGATAATTGGACTATGAGCATAAAATGACCGTGTTTAATCTGTGTAAATAAGTCAGTTATGAGTTACGGTTTCATGAATTTTCTGCAAGCATGTGATGACTTTATCTACGTATTGACACTGTTAGATTTGAGTGTTATACTGTGATTCCTACTTTAGAGGAATTAGTGAGAAATGCACCTGTAATTTGCTTTAATTGTTATAAATATATTTCCTATTCAGAAAAATCTGTAAAATTGAGTATTTGTTATGTTTACTGTTTCTAACCTGTGATAAAAATTTCATGATGTTTTGATGATAGTTGGTACTGTTATGGTTTTAAATGAAAAAATGGCCATGTTTAGCATGTTAGGTTTAATTATGTGTAAATCAAGGGTTAACAGCATGTTAATATCTTGTTTTAGGTTGTTTATCATTGTTAAACAATTAGAGTGAATTCTATAAATGGAAATGTAAATGTTATGCAAGTGTATGAAAAAGGGATTAAAGTGTGTATATAAGCATGAGAAAAATGTGACGAAGTATGATAATGTGATTAATGTAAAATTTGGCCAAGAATGACACTGCTACCATAGGGGTCTGAGAGCCGTACCATAGAAAAGTCTCTATGGAAAGCTCAACGTATGCGAACTAAATCCTAAGGGCATTAGGATGAAATCCTGGATGTGGACAAGTTCCACTGGCTAGGGTGGAGAGGGCTTCTCCCGGTTCTGCGCAGTTACCTAGATTTATCACCGCATTGCCTATGTGATGAATAAGTGATATGTGAGTGTGAATTATGCTATGTTCAAAATTCTCCTCTAGTTGGTATTTAGGACTATGTGTCATGGCAACTTAAGTAATAAAATGTGAATAAAGTAATGTGACATGTGAATATGGCACGTGGTAAGTGCCCATGATGCACGTGGTAAGTACAATGATGTGACATGTGATAAATGAAAGTGCAAGAGAAAATATGTGAAAAAGTGTGAAAGAATATGTAAGGAAGAGTAAATGTTAATGAGAGTGTAAATGCATGTGAAAACCAAGGTAAAACGTATGTATTCATTTTATTTATGTGTTGATTTGTTGAATATAATGTCATGTTGGTATCATGTCATTTAGATTAATATCATCCATATGATAAAGTAAGTGAATATGTGTATGTAAACATATAAAGTAATGCAATGTGGAAAAATGAGCATCTATAATTGTCAAATGAATAAGATGGCATGTGAACAAGTGTAAATCCATATAATTAAGTTTAATTCATGTCAAAACAGCAAGCAAAATGAGATTTTGATTATGATAAATACATGAAATAATGTCTAAGTTCCATGATAGAATTATTATTCAATTAGTACATAGTTCCATGCTTAAATTGCTTATAATTTCCAACCAATTTGATTATGTTTTAAAACTTCAACACATGATTTATAAAATGTGAAATCATGTATAATTGTGATTTATTCATATTAA
Organism: Colocasia esculenta; assembly: GCA_014218235.1. NCBI lineage: Eukaryota > Viridiplantae > Streptophyta > Magnoliopsida > Alismatales > Araceae > Colocasia > Colocasia esculenta. The sequence goes on from CM024754.1 coordinate 172,977,070, forward strand.
AACAGCAAATGAAATGTGCAATTAAATGTGAAAAGTTCATGTGAAATATGAATAGATATCATGTTAGGTTGTTCCTTATTTTGTGCTTAACTCCATGATCTAGTTAGTAGAGTTGTTCCATAATGTGGATAATGTTTAGATTAATAAATCATGTTACATGATAGGTGTTTAAGAGTGCATATATTCATGCCATGTATTTACTAATATTATTATGCCTAATTATGATAGAATGTTTAGTATCATGTTATGTAGTTATTAAATAGCATGTGCAAGTGTCATAAGAGTATAAAAATTTATACATTAAAACAGCAAGTTAATTGTGTGATGAAATGATATTATTGCATGATAAATTGGCTAGATACCATGCAAGGGTGTTCATTATCTTGTACATAACCTTATGTCTTAAATTGGTAAAAATTGTGCAATGATATGATAAAGATTTGAACCATGTATCATAGGACATTCCATGTGTAGAGAACTTGTGTAGGTGTATGTTATCTTCCATGTTTTAGTATGAGCATGTGTTAATTAGAAATGTGTTTGGGTGAATTATGTGTAATTGAGCATAAAAAGCAGGTGCCGTGTAAATTGTTATGGTTAGAATGATAGCATGTGTTCATTATTGTTAGCAGCTTATTGTGTATGTGATATGTATAAGGTTGATGTTTTAGATTACTTGCTGAGTCTTGTAAGGCTAATACTTGCTTCGGCGTACCGGTGTGACAGGTTTCCCGTAGCTGAGGAGAGAATAGTGAAGGTCAACGCCGCATTCAAGGAGTAGTTAATTGTGGAGATTTTCTTTTGTAGCTACTTTATTTCATAGTTGGATAATGTTATTCATATGGATAATGTAATGGACAATGTAGTTCTTTTCAAGTTTTAATAATGTGTACTCTAGCACATTCTTTTACTATATAGACTGTGGAATATGTGATGACGATGGAATGAAGTTTAATTGTTTCTTTAATTCCGCTGTACTCATTTAATATTCATGGACATATCAACCTTATCGTTTAGTGTTGGGTTACAATCCCACTGTGACGACGCTCTTTGTACCGATGGGGATTGGTATAATTGTACCGGTATGAGGAGGGTCATTACATCTGCAAACTCACAAACAACAGGCACATCTGAAAAATATAGCTCACCAGAATCAGAGAAACTCATAGAAGCAAGGAAAGCTACACAACCATCTCGGATAAGGCGCCGAGCTCTACAGAAAGAGACGAATGGTCGGCGGGTAGACCATGTACCTCGAAAACAACGCACAGGTGCTCCAGGTATCTTGAACCGCACGGTCTTCTGCTAACAGTCCACCAGCGCAGAATGTGCCTCCAACCAATCCATGGCAAGGATGGCATCAAAGTCGTGAAGCTGCAAGGCAAACAATCTGGCTGGTAGGAGGTGGCCTTGTACCTCGACAGTGACACCCTCTAGGTAACCCAGAGTACGCACGTAGTCACCCATCGGATGCTCAACAGCTAGGTCACAGGTCCACTATGGAGCAAACTCAGTCAAAGAACTAAAGAACTCCTCTGAAGCAAAACAGTGCGTGGCCCCCGGATCAATCAAAACACGAGCAACTCTACCAAGGATAGGAACCGTACCGACAACCAGATTAGAGGCCTCCACCTCCTCTCTGGTGATGTTCATCACCTGACCACGACCACATCCTTGCTGAGGCTGCTACTAACGCTACTGCGACTACTAGAACTGTCCCTAGTGCTACTGCTGACATTGCGCCTGCTGGGGTGGAGGGTACTGTGCCTGCTGTAACGTCGCACATTTTTTGAATCATCGCGGATCCTTGCTTAAAGGGTTTGGTGACCAATGTGTGTGGCCCATTAGTCTGTGTTTTAGGTGTTCTCATAGATTGTGAGGTTTCATGGGCCGACAGATTGGGCCCAAAGCACTCACTGGTTCACTGTCTATGAATGCGACTGTGATGAGCGTCGCGTTATGAACGCGACAGCCCTAGGTGTCGCGTTCTTGAAACCACTGTTTGGCGGTCGTCGTCTGCATGCACGCCGTGTGTCGCGCGTTGGGCGACTTACTGACATCGGCCTTGGGAAGGCGACGACCTCTTACATCGTGTTCAGGTCGCGATGGAGGGCTACGTCGCGTTCCCAACTACGATGTGTTTTTATGCAAGGTCGGCCGAACAGAGCTCAGCAAGCTCTGCTCAGCCGGGGAGACATTTTTGTGCAGGTTTTCAGGCGATTCGGGGTTCTGGAGCAGTTTTTCTCTCACTGCGAGGATGTCGCATGGAGCGGGGGAGATGCTATGCCGTGGTTGGTTTGCGTGTTCTTCGCGAAGGTAGGGAGATTCCATCTCATTTTACTGCGTGGATTGTGTGTGGTACATGTTTAGATTGTTTAATGCTTTATAAACAGTAGATACCATGTTAAGGCAATGGAATATGCATGAAAAATGGGTTGGAATGTTGTTTAGGGTGGTTTGCTTGGAAGATCCGAAGAAGGGTTTCCGGATTAGGGTTTCGCCTGTGAAGGCGACGGCCCAGGGTGTCACATTTAGAACACGACAGCCCGACCCATCGCGTTCTGCTTCTGAACGCGACATATCGAAGGGCCGAGTTCTGATGGCGACCAAGGACCCAGTCACGTTAAGGGTCCCGAGGGTTATATGTATTTGCAAGGTTATATCGTTATCGGATTATTGTTATGTCTTGTGTGTGGCATTGGTAGTCGGTGCATTGGCAACTGTAAAGCTCCTTGAGCGTGTTGTTCATATGGTAAACGTGTTGTTCATGTGGTTAACGTATTATTCATATGGTTAGTGTGTTGTTTACGTGGTTAGGGTGTTATTCGTGTGTTTGGTTTGGTGTCTACGTGGTTTGAGTGGTGTGTATAAGGTTGGTTTGTTGTGGTTGGGCAGTGAGGTTCCAGTGTGAACCTAGCCTCAGTCCTTTAATGTCTTTTATAGGTTATTTAAGATAGTTTAATTGATAAAGCAAGTATAGAGTTAAATGTTAGTGTGTGGCTATTAAATGGTTAATATGTATTGTGTTTAATGTGGCAATGGAGGCCATGAGATGACCAAGGATAGGCCAGATTATTATTGGTTAATGTAGCTTATGTATGTGTTTGTGTAGGCTAGCTTGTAGGTCACAGAGTGACCGGAACAAGCTATTCCTAACATGTGTACCATGGTTTGTAATAAATATTATATATGTATATATCGTGGTTTGTGCGTTGTCGAGTTTGATGGTCTGGCGCCTATTCCGGAATGCCTCTTCAGTTGGGTACCCCAGGTTTTGTGTGAGCTAGGCACGTTAGTGCTCGAGGTTTGTCCCGGTACTATGCGTACCGTCAAGGTCTGTGTTGTCTTCCTGGACACCCTCACTCCTGTGTTTGAGTTGTACGTCCGGCTAAGGGAAAGACGATAGAGGGGCAGCGACTTATTTAGTCGTTTATAGCGTGCTCGTGGTTGGGGGTACGGACACCAGTAGACGTACTGGTCCCCAGCTAGTCCTGTGTTTCCAGTGCCTCACTTTAGGGAGCTTGTGCCGGAGTCCCTAAGGGTGCCAGGCATGGGCCTACAGCTGCGTGGTCTGCAGGTGTGGTGTTGGTTGGTCTCCACTGTTCTTTGGCTTGTGCTTGTGGAGCGGCAGTTGGACCTTTCATCCGTGACTGCGAGACTGAGAGGTAGCTCTTGTGCTGTGTTGTCCCGTGTGGTGGCGTTGTTCTTTCGGACTAGTGCTTTGCCAGTGGTTGTAGCCTGTGTATAGTGACTGGTTGGTTAAGGTTTGACCCATTGTGGTGTGCCTTGTAGGAGGCACAGTTGTGTTGAGGCTTTATGGTGGTACCTCGTGGCAGTAGACACTTGTACCCTTTGTAGGTATCCATTTCTTGTGGTACATTGTGTACCAGCCTTTTCAGGTGTTGAGAGGGAGCTGGGCTTCGTGGAGGTCGTGTGGTGAGACCTTCCACCCGTTGTGTTTAATCTTTTTCGAGTGAGCTTCCGTTTGTGGTTTAAATGTGTGATGCCAGCCTTGTTACCCTTTGTGGGTAGGTTGCCTGTGAAGCTTGTAGCTTAGGCGACCCGTTATTGTAATAGTTTGCTTGTGAGGCTTGTGGCCTAGGCATTTCAGTTCTTGGGCGGACTAGTGGTGTTGTGCTAGTCCTATTGTTCCTCTTCCCTTCTGAGATTTGTATTAGCTGATAAGATTATATTTAATTGTCGTTAATTATATATTGTTGTGAGCATGACATGGTTTGGCTATCGATGTTTCCAGTGAGACCCTTTGGGGTTGAGGTCTCTTTAGTTTAGTGTGTGGTTTTGGGTGGTCCCTACTGAGCCTGTGACTTGTTGAGGCTCACTCCCCTACAGTTCTTTTCAGGGGTTATCGTTTATATGGCTTGCAAAGGCATTGTGATAGACTTGTACCACCAGCAATAGCGTTAGTTGTTTTGTGTGAGCTTGTGCTCCCTCGGGGTATGCCCCAGGTAGTTGTACTTTTTAATTTAACTTGTAATAATATATAGGGACAATTGTAAATTGTTATATGCTGGTATGAGCACATGTACTTTCTTATGTCTTATACTGTTGTGGTTGTCTTTTATATTCTTACTGGACACGTGTACGAGCTATCCCTTGCGAGACTTCGGTCCATTCGTGGGAGGCGGACTTGGATATGGAGCCTTAATGGGCATAAATATCCAGGGCCGTCACAGTTGGTATCAAAGAAATGGTCCAGTTAGAATATGAAAAGACATTGAAGTTACAATGTCCCAAGACATGGTTTAATGTCCACTGCTAGTAGTAAGTCTGTGGTTTTGTGTGATTTTTAGTATGGTTTTCACGTGCGTTTCTGGTATTTGAATTGTGTGTATGGTTGGTCAGCGTGGCAGTTGTTAGTAATGGTAGAGAAATGATGTGATTAGTGGTATAAGTTGAGAGGTTATACCAGTGTGTCAGTCTGCAGTAAAAGTATAATTGTTTAAAGATTCTCAGTTACAAGAATTAAAGAGATTGGTGAACTTGGCTATGATAATCAGAAAGGGGAAAATAGTATCTTGGAAAAGGTGTGTCTGAGGTATTTTGATAAGATACAGAGTTGGCAGAGACAATATAGGGTAATCATAATGAAGCAGTGGAACACTGTTATTAATGAGGAATAAATCACTACGTTATGAGGATTGTTAAGTATGTGAATTATAGTCGAGTACATTAGCAGAAATAATTGTAGTATTTGAGATCTTTGTTAATCAGCGTTAAGGAGGCAGTGTGAATAATAATATGATTAGTGTTATGGGAGGTTTGGAATAACAATGTGAGATAGTTCAGTTTGAGATAAGGTACTGGTAAATAGAGGAGTAGCAATGTGTGGCAGTCAGATTAAAAGTATTTATGATTAGAGATGGTTGTAGTAAAGAGCATGAGAATAGTGCTGCTATGAATAATGGTGGTAATAAGAAGTTTGATGGAAAGATTAGTGTAAGTATGTGTCGAGGTTATCAATTGGATAAAGAGAGAATAAAGGAAGATCAATGTACTGTGGATTTTCTGAGAATTTCAGAGGAAAGATATTTAGTTGGCAAGTAGCAGATTGTGAAGAATCCATAGAATAAGTTATTGAAGATTGCAGTGCAACAGATAAGATCAATGAGATTTAGTAGTTATGTATAGTTTGGGAAAGATTAGGGTTAAGGTTAAGAATGTTTGGAGCAATATAGAGTTATGAGGGTCAGAATAGAAAGAAATAGATTAGCTGAGAAGTTGTTAAGTAGTATCAGGTAAAGTGGAACAGCAAGGTAAACTATGAGAGGAATTAAAGTAAAGGTTTGAACGAAAAGGATAGCAGTAAGTATGATGTAGCAGCATGATTTCAGCATTAGAAAGTAGAGTAGCAAAGTAGAATAGAGAAATCAGACAGAGCAGATTATAGTATTTAAAGAAATCAGTTTTAGGTCATGGCCTTCGCAGTTGTCAATAAATGACATTTGTATGATAGCAAGTATTGTAGTGTGAAGGGTAAAGTGCGATAAGCCAGACAACAGAATAATTAAGAGAAATGTTTTGTAGAAATGATATTATGGTTAATGCAATTGGCAGGTTATTGATCAGGGAAAGAAAGAGTACAACAGATTATGAAACAGATAAAATTAAAAGGTTTGAGAAATGTTCAGCAAAAGTTTGCATTGCAGCACATAGAATGTGGTTCAGATCGAGCATAGGTATTCTCTTGAGAAAGTACTTTAGAGTTTGATGTAAGAATAAAAGGTAGAACATTTATGGAATAGTGTGTAGATCAGAGTATGGCAGAGTAGAATAAAAACAAAAGAAGAAAGAAAAAAAAAATAGAGCAAGAAATGAATGGAAATTTTAAATTGTTAAGTACAAAAGGAAAAGATGTGATCAGTTAAATAGTGAACAGTTTAAGGTCAGATGGCACCTAATTGAGATAGAGTTTAATAAAGTTGAAGGTAGAAGATGTGCAGAATTAGTTGAGCAGTTTAAATTTTTCCGATAAGAGAATGCAGTATTACAGCAATAAGAGTAGATATTTTGAAAGGTTATATAATAAATTGATTGGATCCGTCAGGGAATGTTGTTTAAGTAAGAACGGAATGTAAAGAGCAAGGTATGTCAGTAGCGGTATGGTAGGATTCAGAACTAAAGCATGTGGCACAATCAGAATTGAAGTATTAGAGAAAGTAGTCCAGAAATTTTGATATTTCTTCTAGTGTTGATTGATTGAGTAAAGTGATTTAAGAAGTGAGAAAATTTGTTATTGAATCCAACTAGAGTCAGAGTAATAATAACAGTGCGAAGCAATTGTGAATAATGGTGGGTGTAGAATTTATGGAATATTTGTTAGATATTCAGTGTAATCAGAGTGGCGCAGTGGAAGCACGGGAGGTTTGATATTCACAGGTTATCCGAGATTGAATGTTTAAAGGAAAATTTAAGATTTTTGCACAGTTAGGTAAAGAGACGATGATTTTTAGCCAGAAGGGAATAAAGATAGTATGGACAGAATGGTATAGAGAAGCAGGGAATTCAGTTATGGCAGTGTGATTTTTGATGAGAAGTTGGCAAGTAGGAATGTGAATAAAGTTGAGGCAGAATAACTATTGGTATTGAAAAGTAGATAATGAAAAGGAACCGAGAAATTTGAAGAATTTAAAGATGGTTTTACGTGGCAGAGCATTTAAGGGTGGCAGTTTATGATACATAAATTTAAAAAAAAAGAAAGAAAAAAAGAAGCGGTCCAAAAAGAAATATTACGAACACAGCCGGGAAATTGTGGAAGCAGGTTGAGTTCAAGGAGATAAAACACCAATGGCAAGGTAGAATTGCTTACAGCTAAAGGGTAAAGAAAGAGCAGAATGTAATAATCGGGCAGTGCAGCTATGAAATGAATTAAAGAAAAGGGAAACAGAACAAACATGGAAATGAACAGATAAATTAGTCAGCATAGATGATTTGAAAAGCAAGTGCAGAGAAAGTGTATCCTACTTATTCTGTGTATGGTTTTATTTCTTTTTAGGTGATAGTATGGTTTACTGAGGTTTATTTTGAATGTTGAGGATGACATTCCTTTTTAGGTGATAGTAATGTAACATTGCTCATTTTTCAGATCTTCGCGGATCCTTGCTTAGTGGGTTTGGTGGCCAATGTGTGTGGCCCATTAGTCTGTGTTTTAGGTGTTCTCGTAGATTGTGAGGTTTCACGGGCTGGAAGATTGGGCCCAAAGCACTCACTGGTTCACTGTCTGTAAACGCGATAGTGCTGAGCATCACGTTCTGAACGTGAAGGCCCTGGGTGACACAGTCTTGAAATCGTTGTTTGGCGGTCATCGTCTGCATGCACGCCGCGTGTCGCGCGTTGGGCGACTTGCTGACGTCAACCTTGGGAAGGCGACGACCTCTTACGTCGCATTTAGTTCACAATGGAGGGCTACGTCACGTTCCCAACTGCGATGCGCTTTTATGCAAGGTCGGCCGAACAGAGCTCAGCAAGCTCTGCTCAGCCAGGGAGACGTTTCTGTGTAGGTTTTCGGGCAATTCGGGGTTCTGGAGGAGTTTTTAGCATGCTCTGGCCGCGACGACGTCGCATGGAGCGGGGGAGACGCCGTGCCGTGGTTGTTTTGCGTGTTCTTTGCGAAGGTAGGGAGATTCCATCTCGTTTTTCTGCTTGGATTGTGTGTGGTACATGTTTAGATTGTTTAATGCTTTATAAACAATAGATACCATGTTAAGGCAATGAAATGTGCATGAAAAATGGGTTGGAATGTTGTTTAGGGTGGTTTGCATGGAAGATCTGAAGAAGGGTTTCTGGATTAGGGTTTCGCCTGTGAAGGCGACGGCCCACGTTGTCGCGTTTAGAACGAGACAGCCCGACACGTCGTGTTCTGCTTCTAAACACGACATATCTAAGGGCCGCGTTCTGATGGCGACCAAAGACACTGTCGCGTTAAGGGTCCCGAGGGTTATATGTATTTGCATGGTTATATAGTTATCAGATTATCGTTATGTGTTGTGTGTGGCTTTGGTAATTGGTGTATTGGCACCTGTAACACTCCTTGAGCATGTTGTTCATATGGTGAACGTGTTGTTCACGTGGTTAACATATTATTCATATGGTTAGTGTGTTGTTTACGTGATTAGGGTGTTATTCGTGTGTTTGGTATGGTGTCTACGTGGTTTGAGTGATGTCTATAAGGTTGGTTTGTGGTGGTTGGGCAGTGAGGTTCCAGTGTGTACCTAGCCTAGGTCCTTTAATGTCTTTTATAGGTTATTTAAGATAGTTTAATTGATAAAGCAAGTATAGAGTTAAATGTTAGTGTATGGCTATTAAATGGTTAATATGTATTGTGTTTAATGTGGCAATGGAGGTCATGAGATGACCAAGGACAGGCCGAATTATTATTGGTTAATGTAGCTTATGTATGTGTCTATGTAGGCTCGCTTGTGTTGCCCAGCTAGCAAGCCCAGAAGGGGGGGGGGGGGTGAATGGGTTTTTAAATGCTCTTTTTCAATTAACATCTGTCAATAAAAACACTTAACAGAAAAACTAAGATTGATAGTTAGTGTTAGTAATAATGAAGACACACATGCAAACACACAAACACAGGAGAATTTTATCTTGGTTCGAACCTCCTATCCCAAGGAGTCCTATGTCCAGTCTCCAAGCAACAAATTGAGATTTCACAAACCAAGGGTACTGTCCCCCTTAAGAACCCTTACACATCCAGCCGCAACTAGCCTTATCTTCAAACCCGAAGAGGTACAAACCAACACCTGATGCAACAGGTCTTCCGTCTTCAATGAAGGGAATAGCAACCACCTATTCACAACAGGTCTTCTCTTCACAACCGAAGAGGAACACACACAGAATGTGAGTGCAAAGGCGAAAGGCCCCTAGACCAAGATTATAAGAGTTTGCTTCATCTGAAGCAATGTCTGAGAGAGAGACAAATTTTCAACACGGAAATCTCTTAGAACAACAACTAGCTCTCCAAAGACTAAGCAAGAAAAGCTGAGAGCTAAGAGCTGAAAGAATGGTGGAGTGAAGTGAATGAGCTCTTCTATCTGATGCTTGCAAGTTGCTTTTCAGTTGTATGTGAAGCTCCATCTCTCAACAACTTGTTCTTCATGGAGTTATCAATCTTCTATTTATCTTCTGCAAAATATTTTGATCGTTGAAGTAGCCGTTCAGATGCTCGTTGTCTCACAGCTTCATGCTCGTTAGAGAGACTGGTCATAGGCATGCAGAGATGAGCTTGCAGCTATAAGCTCTTGCATTGGTCATTGCATCCTTAGGAAAGATCTTCTAAATCGTTTATCCTTTTTGACAGGTTGACGGATCCATACATGACATGCTTTACTACAAAAGGCCAGCATGCATTAAACACAGATACCTAGACAACTCCTTTTTGCCTACGTTGTCAGTCTAGTAGTCGTGCAGTATAATGATATGCTTAAACTAGAAAGGACATTCTATCATCACACAAATCAAGACTCTATGCGATACATCAAATAAGCAAGAGGATTTCGTGTAAAATGATCAAAATCTTAGTATGCGCGGGAAAACTTGAACTCCACATAGTTTTGAAAATATGTTTGAATAGAATGGTTATTATCAATCTTTAACTGAGAAGATAATAATGACATGCATGATAATTTATTCAAACCATAATTGTTGTGAAGAGTTTTGTTGCATACGAGAAATCGATTTCAAAATTATAATCCATATATACATATAAATGAAACCTTATGTTGATGTGAGTAATGAAATCGTTGCCCAAGCAAATCGTTATTTGACTAAGGCAAATCGTTGTTCAAGTAAGAGCAAATCGTTGTTTGAGCAAATCAATGTTGACTAAGGCAAATCGTAGTTCAAGTAAGAGCAAATCGTTGTTTTAGCAAATCGATGTTGATTAAGGCAAATCGTTGTTCAAGTAAGAGCAAATCGTTGTTTGAGCAAATCGATGTTGAAGTGGTAACGAATCGTTATATCAATCAAATCGTTGTTCAACTTACGAATCGTTACAGTGAACAAATCGTTGTTTCACTTATCGAATCGTTACATTGACCAAATCGTTGTTTCACTTATCGAATTGTTACAACGACCAAATCGTTGTTTCACTTATCGAATTATTACAGCGACCAAATCGTTGTTTCACTTATCGAATCGTTGTTTAAGTGACTTATGAAATCGATGTGAGACCGAAATCGTTGTTTCTCTTATGAAACCGATGTGATATGAAATCGTTGTTTTTCTTAAGAAACCGATGTTCTATCAAGGAAATCGATGTGTACTTAGAATGAATACATGCTTTAAACTTTAAATAACAATGTATGAGAATTACTTATAGATTTTGCTTGACCAAATTTCCTGTGGAGGAACTTCATAAAATATTGTTAGAAAAACTTTGTTATGGTTTTGTTAGTCACCAAAAAATGCATATAATAAATAAATTATATGGGGATGAATTGATCATCAGCTTGTAGGTCACAGAGTGACCGAAACAAGCTATTCCTAACATGTGTACCGTGGTTTGTAATAAAGATTATATATGTATATATCGTGGTTTGTGCGTTGCCAAGTTTGATGGTCTGGCGCCTATTCCGGAATGCCTCTTCAGTTGGGTACCCCAGGTTTTGTGTGAGCCAGGCACGTTAGTGCTCGGGGTTTGCCCCGGTACTGTTTGTACCATCAAGGTTTGTGTCGTCTTCCTAGACACCCTCACTCCTGTGTTTGAGTTGTACGTCCGGTTGAGGGAATGACGACAGAGGGACAGCAACTTGTGTGAGTTTGTGTTTAGTTGCTTGTAGCGCGCTCGTGGTTGGGGGTACGGGCACCAGTAGACATACTGGTCCCCAGCTAGTCCTGTGTTTCTAGTGTCTCACTTTAAGGAGCTCGGGCTGGAGTCCCTAAGGGTGCTAGGCATGGGCCTGCAGCTGTGTGGTCTGCAGGTGTGGTGTTGGTTGGTCTCCACTGTTCTTTGGCTTGTGCTTGTGGAGCCGCAGTTGGACCTTTCGTCCGTGACTGCGAGACTGAGAGGTAGTTCTTGTGTTGTGTTGTCCGGGTTGGATACTGGCGTTATGAACTAGTAGTCCGTTCCCATGTGGTAGCATCGTTCTTTCCAACTTGTGCTTTGCCAGTGGTTGTGGCCTGTGTATAGTGGCTGGTTGGTTAAGGTTTGACTCGTTGTGGTATGCCTTGTAGGAGGCACAGTTGTGTTGAGGCTTTATGGTGGTACCTCGTGGCAGTAGGTACCTGTACCCTTTGTAGGTATCCGTTTCTCATGCTATGTTGTGTACCAGCCTTTTCAGGTGTTGAGGGAGAGCTAGGCTCTGTGGAGGTCGTGTAGTGAGACCTTCCACCTGTTGTGTTTAACCCTTTTCGAGTAAGCTTCCGTTTGTGGTATAAATGTGTGACTAATTGGCTTGCTGATGCCAACCTTGTTACCCTTTCTGGATAGGTTACCTGTGAAGCTTGTAGCTTAGACGACCTATTATTCTAATAGTTTGCTTGTGAGGCTTGTGGCCTAGGTATTTCAGTTCTTGGGTGAACTAGTGGTGTTGTGCTAGTCCTGTTATTCCACTTCCCTTCTGAGATTTGTATTAGCTGATAAGATTATATTTAATTATCATTAGTCATGTATTGTTGTGAGCATGACATGGTTTGGCTATCGGCGTTGCCAGTGAGACCCTTTGTGGTTGAGGTCTCTTTAGTTTAGTGTGTAGTTTTGGGTGGTCCCTACTGAGCCTGTGACTTGTTGAGGCTCACTCCCCTATAGTTCTTTTCAGGACTTAACGTTTATATGGCTTGCAAAGGCGTTGTAATAGACTTGTACCACCAGCAGTAGCATTAGTTGTGTTGTGTGAGCTTGTGCTCCCTCGGGGTATGCCCCAGGTAGTTGTACTTTTTAATTGGACATGTAATAATGTATTGGGACAATTGTAAATTATTATATGCAGGTATGAGCACATGTACTTTTTTGTGTCTTATACTATTGTCGTTGTCTTTTATATTCTTACTAGACACGTGTACGAGCTATCCCTTGTGAGACTTCGGTCCGTTCGTAGGAGGCGAACTTGGATATGGAGCCTTAATGGGCATAAATATCTAGGGTCGTCACACCTGCGGTGCCTACTAAGTGTACTGGGTCGGTGCCAATTGCTGCTGCCCCTACCTTAATAGACAGACTCGCCTGAAGTGAGCCTGCTGCCCACAGGGAAAGCAACCCATGCCCTGCTGGCTCTGCTATGCTCCCTACTGCACAGATTGATCCACTGGCTACTCCAGCTGACGTTGCTGCTACTGTGACTGCTAGTAACGCTACCGACCTCCTTGAGACAACAACTTCTTCAACATCGAGGTCAGGCCAGCACCGCCTGTCCCCGAGGAAGAAGAAGAAGACACACTCCCACGACTGCCCGAAGGACTCTGGTACGGAGTAGACCTCACTGAACCTCCTCCCTACTGTGGTTGTAACTGACACTCCCTCTCCAAGGTGGTAGCCCTTGCCACTGCCAACTCCAGGGTGTCGCAGAGGTGACCAGCCATGGCCCACCTCAACTCCGAGCATAGCCCACTAATGAACCGCTCGGTGCGAGCCTACTCACTAGTGGCCACGTGGGGGGTGTGTTGAAGAAGCTGCACGAACCTCTGGTGGTAATGCACCACAATCAACTCTCCTTGTGTCAGCTCGTGAAATTGGTCCCTTCTCTCACGGCAAGCGTAGTCAGGGAAGTACTCACCGTGAAAGGTCTCTAAGAACTGCTCCCAAGCAATCTGGTCCAGCCTGCTGCCCTGAAAATTGGTCTGCCTCACTATCCTCCACCACTCGTGGGCTGACCCCTTCAGCTGATATACCGCCAATCTAACCTGATCCTGATCTGCACAATCCATAGTCTTGTAGGTGCGCTCGAGCTCATGGAACCAACTCTCTGCCTTGTCTAGATCATAGTCATCATTGAACATCGAAGGCCGAAGACGAAGAAACCTCTCTAGAAGCGTCGAGCGGTCCTCAGGTGCTGCTGCTGCAACTGGAGTCTGCTGCCGTACCACTAGTGGTACATCTGGCTAAACCAGTGCTGCCTGCTAGGCCACTGGTGGCTGCTCCTTTGCTGCCATCTCTGCAAACAGTTGACCTCCTGTCGGCATCTGTTGGTAATGCTGGTACTGCCAAGGGGCTTGGAACATAGATCTCCACCACTGCTCCATGACGTCTAGCAAGGGTGGGGGTGGAAACCACTGCTGCTGCTGCTGCTGTGCTCCCTGCTGCAACGGGATGCCCTGTGGCAACGGAACACCAGGCTTCTCGAACTGCTGAGGCTGAGCATCAACTGGCACATGCTCGGCTGTAACCGACTCGTCCAGTTCAGCGTCCTGATGCTCCATCAGCTCTCAAACTTGTCTACGTCTACGTGGAGGCATGTCTTGGGACACAGACTAACATTCAAGTTAACCGAAATAACCCGGCGGCTAGCAGTGTTACTTGTACTTCCTAAGGGACTTTGTGTCATCATTTAGTTCCATTACAAGTCTTGATAGACCCCTTGCTCTGATACCACTGTAACGGCCCCGATGCCCGGACCCCCTACTCCCACCAAGGATCCGACCATCGACACCGCCGCCCACGGGCCCGGAGACCCAGAAGGGCTAACGGACCAGTCTAACAAGATATGTAACAAGAGTAAGTGACAACCCAATGCACTAAAATTACCAAAAAGTGATGGAAAAGAGTCCAACACAGTGTACAAGTCTAGTACAGTCCCAAAGTAAGCAAAGTACAAGTGCAAAAATAAAGGGGATAACAGGTCCCTTAGAGGCATACCCCGAGGGTGAAGTAAACAAGTATTGGGGACACTGCTCACAGAAGATGCCACCTACTACGGCCCTGTCTCCTCAGCCCGCCGCAAAGGGTGCTGCTGTGAAGTCTCACCTATAAAAGAGAGAATTTGCTTCACGAAGAAACCCAGTAGGAACTACCAATCTCCCACTAGTTCTAACAATAGAATAGATCTATATGTTCACAATTGAAATAAAGAAGTAAATCTATTCTACTAACAGAGTAAGTGCGGAAGCGTAGAGTAACTACACGGTCATAGGTCTAAGCTAACGTCGAGATTGGAAACCCGTGTAAACCACGGCACTGGGAAGAACCCAAGGCTGTAAACACAGACAGTAAACAATTGCCTGGACAAAGACACTAGTCACAAGACAGCTACACTAGTCAACTGGTCAGGTGCACTACGTGCCTTGCCCTCGACCGATAGTCCATGTCTAGCACCTCTCGTCGGAGTGAGATGAGGAACTAAAGTAACCACAACTGTCGTAGTCTGGCTGGACTATGGTCCTTTGCCTGGCCTCTCTAAATGGTACCGGAACCACGTAGAGTGAGACAGTGAGAAAAAGGACTAGTTGATCTATGCTAGAAGAGCACCGAACCACCTCGGCATCCCAAACTTAGCTAAGAGAGCTCTACAAATTACTCTATGCCACTGTCCCCACCGTTTTCCCCTCTGCTACGAAAGTCCGTGACTCGAGCTCACCCGCCGCCCAGAGAACTCCCTCAAATAGGCACGCGGGGACCAGGGGCCCAGGTAACGGTAACAACTTGTCTCGTGGACAAGCCCTCAAGTGCCTAGCACCGAGCGAAAGGCTAGAGTAGGACCGTGCTAGTAAATAGCACAGGTGCCAAGAAAACAGAGTCACAACGGAACGGAAACACAGAACAAGTCGCTAGTCGCTCTCTATCAAAGAGGCGACACAGTGGTCTGTCGCGACCTTAACGCGATGACCCTGCTCGACGCGACAAGAAGGCGACCCACACCCACGTCGTGTTACTAACGCGGCGGGTAGGCCGTCGCCACAAAATAGGCACCTAATGAATGTGACGCACATACCCATCGCGATTAGGAACACGATGGGTACTGGAGATGCATTCAACAAGACACGACGGGGCGATACGTCGCGACCACAGATAGAGGCCACCCGAGGCCTCCAAAAATGCCCCTAATACTACAAACCCGGTGTGCACAAGGAGAGGCGAGCATGTAGAACGATGTAAACACATGTAAGGAGCTCAAACCACCCTCAATCACACCCATGCATGCCAAGGAAATGGATCTACACTCAAGAAACTCACATGCAAGCATGAAACCCTCTTCACCCAAACCCCCAATCCAAGCACAAACCAATCATCAAATGGATCCAACAAGCACACATGCATCCCTAGCATGAGTTTCTAAGGCATTGGAGAAGGGGATTGGACCCTAGCATGATAGAACTAGGGGGAAGGCAAGGAGTCCCTACCTCAAATCGAAGAGCCAACCCATTGGGGTCTTCTTATGTGTATGGCCACCTCCTCCTCACTCCAAGCTCCACGAAGAATCCATCCACAAGCCACTAACGTCCTACATGCCGAGGAAGAGTCACCAACGCGAAGAGAAAGCCATGCCGAAGAAGAACGCCAAGTCGAGAAGGAAGAACCACCCAGACACCTCACACACGCCCTCACACTCTCCCAACAGAGGAAGAAGCACAGAGAGGGGGGTCAGAGAGGAGAAACACAGGTGAAAGGGGAAGCATAAGATGTGTTCTGCAGCCTGTGCAACTTAAACCTCGGCCTTCAGAACGCGATGGAGCTGGCCGTCGTGTTAGCAACGCTAACGCGACGGTTACCTACATCGCGATCTGGAAAGACTGTCAGACCTGACGGTCAATCCCACCACGCGTCGTGCATGCTTACTTGACATCATGAACACGACGGACTTGCATGTTGCGTTGATGCATACGCGACACAGGTGTCTTAACCGTCCCCACAGTAGAACAACAAGGAAGCATGCTGCTGTCAGAGCTGAGTCGCGATAGGGGCGGCCGGCGCGTCCTTATCCAAAATGCAACGATCACCTCCGTCGCCTTCAGAAAGAGACGGCCCGAAGCATTGCGACCTCAGTCAAAGGTGGCTGACCCACAAGAGGGAAGATGTTACAGTACTCTTGGTTAGTGAAATCCCAAGTTGTTGCTTGGGGACTGGACGTAGGACTCCTTGTGATAGGAGATTTGAACCAGGATAAAATCTCTGTTGTTTGTGTGATTGATCTTATCATGTATTCATTTATACTAACTCTAACCATCGAACTTAGTGTCTTCTGTCAAAGCATTTTTATTTACAGGAATATTCTAAAAGAAATTTTTAGCAATCCATTCACCCCCCCTCTAGGCTTGCAACCTGGTCAACACTCGCCTGCCAGAACAAAGGTTTGTAGGGCAGAAGGTAGAGTTCCAATGGATGATCTAGACTTTCAGTTCCCATTTAAGATAGAAATAATGGAAGCCCGAGTGTCCACGAAAATGTTGTTGCCTTGCATCGTCCCCTATGACGGCACCACCGACCCGACAGACCACATCCACGGGTTCGAGTCGCATATGGTGTTCCACGGAGTATCAGACGAGGCCAAGTTCTGGGCCTTTCCACCCACATTGAAGGAAACGGCGAGGGCTTGGTTCGAGACCATCCCAGCGGGCTCCATCACCTTCTTCCACCAGCTGAAGAAGTCCTTCTGGGACAACTTCTTGGGTGGAAGATCATAGCCTCGCATAGTGACCTCTCTACTTTCCATGCGACAGAAGAAGGGCGAAGCCCTCTAGGATTATCTCAAAAGGTTCCAAAGTAAAGCCCTACGCATCCCACATCTGGACGTCCCCCACGCCACTAGTGCCCTCATCCAGGGCATGCGAGACAGGTTCCTCCAATCGACGCTGGGGGTGCAACAGCTAATGACCTTGGCAGAGCTCCAATCAACCGCCTAGTACTATGCTGCGTGTGCGGAGAGCCTCGCGGCCATCCGAGCCAACCAGTGCGACTAGGCAAAGAAGAAGCGGCTTCCATCAACTGTTCCGACCGAGAACAGAACAAAAGTCGACACAACAAAGATTTACCGCGCTGCCCACACCCCTTCACCAAATATACCCCTCTCGTGGCAGCTCCCGAACAAATCTTGGCCAAGATCAGAGACAAATAATGTGTTCGGTGGCCTCCCAGGAAGCGCTCTGATCCACACTGGCGCAACCAAGATATGTATTGTCGCTTCCACCACGACCACGACACCTCCGAATTCCACCAACTCAAGGATGAGATTGAGTCTTTGATCAAGCGCGGATACCTCGAACAGTACATGCACCTAAATGAAGACCACCCGAGGCGCTGAGAAAGGACCCCGAGTAGCCCATCAACAATGAGCCGAACGGGCAGGAGATCAATGTGATCACGTGTGATGGCCCTCATTATACCGGTACGGTTATACCAACCCACGTCAGTATAGCGAGAGTCCTCACAGTGGGACATTTACCCAAACGATACATATAGCTGAGATACACGCGAATACAAAACAGAGTAGTGGAAGTAAAAGACAACTGTCTCCATTCATTCATCATCCACATTTAACATACATGAAGTTTGTAATTAACAATAAAGAACTAAAAGTTCACATGATTTAAACTGCTGAAATAAAAATACATAATGTCCACACTTATACATTCTTTTCATGATACTCTAATACAATGTTCAAGTTACATACTATGAAATACACAAGTCACAAGGAACTCCAAAGTCTAATCTCCGCTGTCGGAGTCCGTCTCCACCGCCTCCTCCAACGGTGCCACGTCACCAACTACACCTGTACGCCAAAGCAAGGAGTGAGTCCAAAGACTCAGCAAGCAACACTACTCATAACATACACGTATAAGTCATAGGGGTTTCTACATGCACATCAAAATTTACAACACATGGCATGCTAATCATTTGAAGGTTTCAACCTATCATGAAAGTTTTACAATTTGATACATGATCATGTTTTCAGATTTCTAAGAATAAAACTTACCTATCACATGCTCTCTATTCAATTACTCATGAAATTTGTCTTTAAAGGACCAAGACATGAGAGCTACCAACACGAACATTGTGCATATACGAAAGGAGAACACGACTAGCATGGATCTTACATGTTTTTAAACACATACATAGACATTTTTGCATGCTTTAGGTTGCTGGTTTCACATAGTTTATGGCTGAAAACCTACACATGAGAGCTACAATATTGCTTAAAACAAATCATGTGAACAACCAATCATACTACTTGCATACGTGCTCATC
The DNA here is from genome assembly GCA_014218235.1 of Colocasia esculenta. Classification (NCBI taxonomy): domain Eukaryota; kingdom Viridiplantae; phylum Streptophyta; class Magnoliopsida; order Alismatales; family Araceae; genus Colocasia; species Colocasia esculenta. The sequence continues at coordinate 172,995,707 of CM024754.1, forward strand.
AATTATCCCTAACATGGATTCTAGACATTTTTGCACATATAACATGATGATAACGACATGAATTTACTGATTTCACATAGTTTCATATTTGTCTCACATGGATTTCAACAACATATTTTCACATCTTTAGTTTTACATTTTCTTTACACAATTTTCCCGATTCGCATGGTTGCACTTTACACATACACATTTTACACTTGTTCACTTACACATTTACACATGAACACATACACATACACATTACACATTACACATTACACATTACACATTTTAGGTGCCGTGACATATAGTCCAAACTACCAAAGAAGGACATTTACACATCACATTACACATAGACGCCATCTAGGCATTCCAATGGCAACTCTTGGACTGCGCAGACCGGGAGAACAAGTCTCCACCCTAACCAGTGGTACTTGTCCACCTCCAGGATTTCCCCCTAATGCCCTTAGGGTCACTTACACATTGAACTTTCTCAGGGGGACTTTTCCCTGATACAGCTCCAGTGCCCTCTACGGAAGCAGTGTCACATTGGCACAGTTACACATTTACACATTTTACCGATTTACACATGGTTTCCACATAGCACTTTTCATCTCATTCACTTTCTCACTCATATGCATTTCTCTATTTTTCTTGACATGGCACTACAGATTTCAGGAGTTTAAACACCAGTAAATTCTCCAATCAAGTTGGGTTTAAGCAATATCCAATCACATTGCGATAACATATATAGATTACTATATTTCACATGGAAATACATAACTCCTTATGTACTGGTCCAAATGACCTGAAATTTTAACCACATGCATTTTCGGGTTCAAGGTCATACACTCAATTTTTCAGATTTTTCTGAGCTAAATAGAATTTACAGAAAATCAAATACCTATTTCCCATGCCATTCACAATTTAAGTTAACATGGAGTTTAACACATCATGCAATTTTGCCACTTACTGTTTGAACAGAGATCACTGTCACATACATGATCTGAGAATGCAGAATTTACCCTAAATCATACAATTGTAGATTGATCACCACAAATCATTCTTGCATGCCGTTTTATTTACCGAACCGAGTTTATGGCAATTTATACAAGTATGGATAATCATCAAAAACTGAGTACATGTACACTGATCCACTAATCTTCATGATCTAATAAAACTGTGGCATTCAGACTAATCCTAATCATAAAACATAAATTTGGCAAGATCATTAGCAAGTCATGCTTATAAATTCATGGAATACACTCTTCTAACATCCATCACCACACATCACACTCATCCACACACCACAATTAACAATATACATAGTATATAGGGTTACCATTATCCTCATCACGGAAACCATATCGAAAATAGTGTATAGGAAGGACAGAACAGGTCACTGTTCTGTCCAGAGGAACTTGGCGGCAGTCTCTGGCCGCTGACTCAGGGTCAGCGGCATGGTCGATGGACGCCAAGCATGATCTCAGCGTCCATTGACCTTGCCGTCAATGCAGGTCTGTGCAGAAACACAGACCTGAGCTCTCAAGTTTGGGTGAATGGGAGGGTCTAGGACTCGAGGGAAAATTCATAAAAATATTAGAAACGACCTAGACACATACGGGGACATCATGGTTAGGTCACTTGCCTTTTAGAAAATGCTCAAATGGGTCTAGGGTGTTGGTGAAGCCCTCCTTGGGCAGTCCCAAGAAGGTGCAGAAAGCCTCCTAGATCTTCTTCCTCGGGCTCCTGGGTGATCTCCACAGCAAGGGGATGTCGGGGAAGCCTCCTCCTTTGCTCCAGCTACCTTCTTGTCGGAGAAGATTGCCGGATCTAGCTCCATGGAGTCTGATCTTTGGGTGCAAAAGGTGGGTTTCTCACAGCTCAGAACTAGGGTTTTTTTTTTTCTTCTGGTTTCTCTTTGCAAAGGTGAGAGAGGTGGGGAGAGGCAGATCCGGGTTCAGACATAAGGGGAGCCTCTCTCCCACTCACAAGGTGACATGACAGCTCTCAGAGCCGTTGGGGACAACCCCCCAATGGCTGGGCTTTCTTGTTTCAGAGGTTTTGGCTCTGCAACGCATGCAGGCCAGAGAAATAGGCATCCATATCGCTCGACGCCAGGATTAGTGTTGGCGTCCATGTCTGGACGCTAACACTACCTCAACGGTTAGGGGTTGACGCCAAGGTGGCCTTCGGCCAGAACTCTAAAATATGCAGAAATCCATGCATACCATGCTTATATACATGCAATATGTATATGGTAGTGTATCCATACTATCACCATTCAATACATGCATTTTCTACATCTAATATAAACATATGCACACGTAATTATACTAATCAATACGTACATAAATATGTATATACATACACAAGCACAAATATACACATGCAAATACGAATAATGCGATGAAAATTCGAGGGCCTTACACCCTCTCCCCCTTAAAGAAACTTCGTCCTCGAAGTTAGAACGACACTACTCAAACAAGAGGGGATACTTCTTCTTCATCTCATCCTCAAGCTCCCAAGTAGCCTCCTCGCATGAGAAGTTCCGCCATAGGACCTTCACCTACGCAATTCTCTTGTTCCGGAGATGCTGAACCTTCCGGTCAAGAATGGCTACTGGTTGCTCGACATACGAAAGATCTGGATGGATCTCCACTGGCTCATGACTAATCATATGAGACGGATCTCGGACATATTTCCTGAGCATAGATGCGTGGAATACAGGGTGAACGCTAGCCAAAGCTGGGGGTAAAGGTAGCTCATACGCCACGCTGCCCAAACGTCTAAGAATATAATATGGGCCAATGAATCTAGGGCTTAGCTGTCTATGCCTGCCAAATCTGACAACACCTCGAGTAGGCGATATCTTCAAGAAGACATGATCGCCAACCTCGAACTCCAAATCCTTTCTCCTGTTGTCGGCATAACTCTTCTGCCTATCTTGTGCCGCAACAAGCTTTTCCTGATAAGCTGGATCTTATCCGAAGTTTCCTGAACTAACTCCGGTCCGATCAATTGCCTATCACCAGTCTCCTCCCACATAAAGGAGATCTGCAGGGCCTACCATACACGCCTCGAATAGAGCCATACCAATACTAGCATGAAAGCTGTTGTTGTATGCGAACTCCACAAGAGGTAAATGACGCTCCCAATCATCCTTCCAATCAGAACACACGCTCTCAACATATCCTCGAGCGTCTGGATAGTCCTCTCGAACTGTCCATCAGTCTGGGGATGAAACGTCGAACTGAGCTTAAGCTCCGAACCTAACGCATCCTGAAGACCCTTCCACAATCTCGAAGTAAATCTCGGATCTCGGTCCGAAATGATCGACTTCGGCACACCATGCAATCTAATGATACCACTAACATACAATCTAGCTAAACTCTCTATTGACTGCTTCTTCTTCATAGGCAAGAAATGAGCAGTCTTCAAGAATCTATCTACAACAACCCAAATCGAGTCATTGCCCCTTCTAGATCGAGGCAAACCCAAAACGAAGTTCATAGTGACAGCTTCCCACTTCCACACTGGTATATCCATCCTCTGCATAAGGCCGGATGGTCGCTGCCGCTCGACTTTCACTTGCTGACATACTAGACATCTAGACACATAATCCGCAACATCCTTCTTCATGCCGGACCACCAAAATGATCTCTTCAGGTCTTGATACATCTTAGTGTTACCCGGATGAATAGAGAACGCGATCTATGAGCCTCCGCTAACACATGCTCACGACATCTACTACATCAGGGACACAAACACGGTGCTGAAATCTAATCACACCGTCCTCATCACGAGCAATGCCCGCCTTACCCACTAACTCTAACAATCTAGGTCGACCTTTGCTGCTCAATCACTTCATCCAAGACTGAGGATCTAAGGGATAGCTGAGCTACAAAAGCCTGACACAGCGATGGCTCTAACTCTCGGTCATAGAGCACGCTGCATCCTCCAACATCTTCCAATCCTGCTGGAGCGAAGACCTCTTCCTACTAAGAGCATCTACTACGACGTTCGCCTTTCCAGGATGATACTGAAGGTCGAAGTCATAGTCCTTCAAGAACTCAATCCATCTCCTCTGCCTCAGGTTTAATTCCTTTTGGGAGAAAAGATACTTCAAGCTCTTGTGGTTGTAAACACCTCAAATCTGACACCTTAAAGATAGTGCCTCCAGATCTTTAGTGCATGAACCACTGCTGCGAGCTCCAAATCATGATCAGATAGTTCCTCTCATGCTCCTTCAACTGACGAGAAGCATAAGCCACTACCCTCTCTCGCTGCATGAGTACACAGCCTAAACCAATCTGAGATGCATCCGTATAAATGGCAAAACCTTCGGACCACTAGGCAATACCAATACCGGAGCAGAAGTAAGCTTAGCCTTCAATAGCTGAATGCTACGCTCACATGCCTCAGACCATACGAACTTCTCACCTTTCCGGTCAGCTTTGTCAAAGGGGCAGCGATGGATGAGAAACCCTCAATGAATCGCCGATAATAACCAGCTAACCCAATGAAACTACGAATCTCCGAAGGAGTCTGGGGAATCTCCCAATCCATAACTGCCTGGACCTTTGCTGGATCAACAGCTAACCAGCACCGGAGATGACATGCCCAAGAAAGTGAACCTCGCGCAACCAGAACTCGCACTTGCTAACTTCGCATACAGCTTGTGCTCACGGAGAACCTCTAAGACTACCCTCAAATGCTGACGGTGCGTGGCCTCATCCGGAGAATAGACCAACACGTCATCAATAAACACAACAACAAAGCTATCTAAATACGGACTAAACACCCGTTCATGAGATCCATGAATGCTGCAGGGAGTGGTCAATCCGAAAGGAAGGACCAAGAACTCATAATGTCCATAACGGGATCTAAATGTCATCTTGGACACATCCTCACTCCTAATCCGCAGCTGATGATAACTAGATCGCAAGTCAATCTTAGAAAAGACTGATGCATCCTGCAACTGGTCAAACAGATCATCGATCCGAGGTAAGGGATACTTTTCTTCACAGTCACTTGGTTTAGCTTTCTATAATCAATACACAACCTAATTGACCCATCTTTCTTCTTGACGAACAATACAGTGCGCCCCCAGGGGAAACACTAGGGCGAATAAATCCCTTATCGAGCAATTCTTGCAATTGCTTCCTCAACTCGGCTAACTCTGCAGGGGCCATCCGATATGGGGCCTTCGAGATAGGAGAGGTGCCTGGAAGCAACTCTATAGTGAACTCTATCTCCCTATCCGGTGGCAATCCACAAGTCATCGGAAAGACATTTGGAAATTCCTGCACCACATCGATCTCTGCAAGAGTCAGTGACGAACCAGCATCGGTACTAGCATAACGCTGGCAAGAAATGCGTCACAACCCTTGTTCACCATGTGCATTGCCTTCATGGCAGAGATAACTAACTTCCTGCTAAGTTCTTTGGCAAGGGATGAGAAAACTCGTCCTCACCAGGAATGCGGAAAACATCCTCTTCCGACGACAATCCACTAACGCATAGTGCTCCTCTAGCCAATCCAGACCAAGAATAGCATCATAGTCCTTCATCTTTAGTAAGAAGAACACCCATCTAGGACTCTATCCTCAATGCACACAGGTAACGACGGAATGCACTACCTAGTCATACCATACCCGCAGGGGTGTGCACAGACAAAGGACCTCTAACTCCTCAGACTCTACGCCTGACTCTAGGGCTAACTGCCTAGCGAACCGCTCGAAAATGAACGAGTGAGTAGCACCCGTATCAAACAAAACCCGAGCGTGCACACCTAAAATCAAAACCGTACCTTCGGTGACATGCTCCGCCTTCTCGGCATCATCGCGTGCCAAAGCAAACACTCGAGCTGGGGCTCGAGGCCTTCCTGGTCTTCCTGTAGCTGGCGCGGCTGCCGCTACTGCTGGTGCTGGCGCTCCACGCTGAGCTCCTTGCTGAAGTCTTAGGCAATCTTTGATCTTGTGGTCACTGCTCCCACACTTCAAGCATCTACCCGCTACCAACCAACACTCGGAACCACCGTGTGTCTTCCCACAATGGGGACACTCTTTCTTCACACCAGGGGAACGTACAGAAGGTACCTGAGAGTTGCTGACTGCCACTGGTTTCTGCGGTGTCTGGTACACCGTCTTCTTCTTATCCTGCCGCTGGAATGATGCTGTCGGCCTCTTCTCTGCGAAGCCTTCTTTTCCTCCAAATATTGCTCCATTTCTCCCTCCTGCCTGCAGGAAGCACTGAGGGCCTCGTCTAGCGTGCAGTGGTCAAACGCCACGAGTCTCGTCCGCAGTGATGGCTTGAGTCCCATCATGAACTTCTTGGTCTTCCTGCACTCATCCTCTACGATATGCGGTGCATACTTAGAAAGTTCAGAAAACCTTGCCTCGTATTCCAGCACGGTCATGGAGCCTTGCGTCAAGGAGAGAAATTCCTGCTCCATTTTGTCCTAGATATGCTCTGGGATGAACTTGGCTCGAAAGAGTCTCACGAATGCGTTCCACGTCACGTCTACTGCTCCGTCCTCAAAGCGTGTACATAGTAGGGAGGACCACCATACATCTGCTCTCTCCTGCAATATACCTTCATAAGTACCAACTAACATTTCTAACTTAAGCAAACACACAAACATGCAAAATTAAAAGTCTACCTGTAGCATGTAGATGGCCAATGTCACCTTATCCTCATCAGGGCACCTGATGGCTCGGAAGATTTTCTCTGTCTCCCTTAACCAGCTTTCTGCCATTAATGGATCACTCTCCCCCTTAAAAGAGGGTGGGGTCATCCTCTTGAATTGCTCCATGATGGGAGGTCCACCATGGTCCTGAACTGGTGCCTGAGCCTGCTACATTAAACAATAGGCAATATACAATAAACACAATATCATACAATTTAAATAGCAAACTACTAGTTGTTTCATTATTCTACCTGGGCCTCCAACTGTGCCTGGAGTGCTGCCTGGGTATGAGCCTGCGTCTGCATGGCTTGTACCAGACCTTGCATGAATACTCCGTAATCCACAGGCGGCGGTGGGGGAAGTACAGGGCCTCGCGGTGCTGGGGCCTGTTGCTCCGCCTGCTCATCACGTCGTGGCTCGTCCTCACGGGCCGACGCTCCACCACGCCTACCTCTCGAAGCCATGGCTGTAATAAAATTTCAGCCACTATTAGAGTTAGGTTATTAAGTTTTCTAACCATGTCTTATCTATCTTTCACATCTTATTGTTTTTTCTACACATGTGACATACTTAGCATGCAATGGGGATGATGACTTAGGTATATTCATGTGCAATCTCCCGGTTTCTCTGATACCAATCTCTGTGACGGCCCTCATTATACCGGTATGGTTATACCAACCCACGTCGGTATAGCGAGAGTCCTCACAGTGGGACATTTACCCAAACGATACATATAGCTGAGATACATGCGAATATACAAAAGAGTAGCGGAAGTAAAAGACAACTGTCTCCATTCATTCATCATCCACATTTAACATACATGAAGTTTGTAATTAACAATAAAGAACTAAAAGTTCACATGATTTAAACTGCTGAAATAAAAATACATAATGTCCACACTTATACATTATTTTCATGATACTCTAATACAATGTTCAAGTTACATACTATGAAATACACAAGTCACAAGGAACTCCAAAGTCTAATCTCCATGCTCAGAGTCCGTCTCCACCGTCTCCTCCAACAGTGCACATCACCAACTACACCTGTACGCCGAAGCAAGTGTGAGTCCAAAGACTCAGCAAGCAACACTACTCATAACATACACGTATAAGTCATAGGGTTTTCTACATGCACATTCAAAATTTACAACACATGGCATGCTAATCATTTGAAGGTTTCAACCTATCATGAAAGTTTTACAATTTGATACATGGATCATGTTTTCAGATTTCTAAGAATAAACTCTCCTATCACATGCTCTCCATTCAATTTACTCATGAAATTTTGTCTTTAAAGGACCACACATGAGAGCTACCAACACGAACATTGTGCATATACGAAAGGAGAACACGACTAGCATGGATCTTACATGTTTTTAAACACATACATAGACATTTTCGCATGCTTTAGGTTGCTGGTTTCACATAGTTTAATGGCTGAAAACCTACACATGAGAGCTACAATATTGCTTAAAACAAATCATGTGAACAACCAATCATGCTACTTGCATACGTGCTCATCAATTATCCCTAACATGGATTCTAGACATTTTTGCACATATAACATGATGATAACGACATGAATTTACTGATTTCACATGGTTTCAGATTTGTCTCACATGGATTTCAACAACATATTTTCACATCTTTAGTTTCACATTTTCTTTACACAAGTTTCCCGATTCGCATGGTTGCACTTTACACATACACATTTTACACTTGTTCACTTACACATTTACACATGAACATTACACATTACACATTTTAGGTGCCGTGTCACATAGTCCAAACCACCAAAGAAGGACATTTACACATCACATTACACATAGACGCCATCTAGGCATTCCAATGGCGACTCTTGGCCTGCGCAGACCGGGAGAACAAGTCTCCACCCTAACCAGTGGTACTTGTCCACCTCCAGGATTTCCCCCTAATGCCCTTAGGGTCACTTACACATTGAACTTTCTCAGGGGGACTTTTCCCTGATACAGCTCCACTGCCCTCTACGGAAGCAGTGTCACATTGGCATAGTTACACATTACACATTTTACCGATTTACACATGGTTCACACCTAGCACTTTTCATCTCATTCACTTTCTCACTCATATGCATTTCTCTATTTTTCCTGACATGGCACTATAGATTTCAGGAGTGTAACACACAGTAAATTTCATCAATCAAGTTGGGTTTAAGCAATATCCAATCACATTACGATAACATATATAGATTACTATATTTCACATGGAAAATACATAACTCCTTATGTACTGGTCCAAATGACCTAAAATTTTAACCACATGCCATTTTCGGGTTCAAGGTCATACACTCAATTTTTCAGATTTTTCTGAGCTAAATAGAATTTACAGAAAATCAAATACCTATTTCGCATGCCATTCACAATTTAAGTTAACATGGAGTTTAACACATCATGCAATTTTGCCACTTACTATTTGAACAGAGATCACTGTCGCATACATGATCTAAGAACGCAGAATTTATCCTAAATCATACAATTGTAGATCGATCACCACAAATCATTCTTGCATGTCGTTTTATTTACCGAACCGAGTTTATTGGCAATTTATACAAGCATGGATAATTCATCAAAAACTGAGTACATGTACACTGATCCACTAATCTTCATGATCTAATAAAACTGAGGCATTCAGACTAATCCTAATCATAAAACATAAATTTGGCAAGATCATCAGCAAGTCATGCTTATAAATTCATGGAATACACTCTTCTAACATCCATCACCACACATCACACTCATCCACACACCACAATTAACAATATACATAGTGTATAGGGTTACCATATATCCTCATCACGGAAACCATACCGAAAATAGTGTATAGGAAGGGCAGAACAGGTCACTTTTCTGTCCAAAGGAACTTGGCGGCAGGGTCAGCGGCATGGTCGATGGACGCCAAGCATGATCTCAGCGTCCATTGACCTTGCCGTCAATGCAGGTCTGTGCAGAAACACAGACCCGAGCTCTCACGTTTGGGTGAATGGGAGGGTCTAGCACTCGAGGGAAAATTCATAAAAATATTAGAAACGACCTAGACACATACGGGGACATCATGGTTAGGTCACTTGCCTTTTAGAAAATGCTCAAATGGGTCTAGGGTGTTGGTGAAGCCCTCCTTGGGCAGTCCCAAGAAGGTGCAGAAATGCCTCCTAGATCTTCTTCCTCCGGGCTCCTGGGTGATCTCCACAGCAAGGGGATGTCGGGGAAGCCTCCTCCTTTGCTCCAGCTACCTTCTTGTCGGAGAAGATGGCCGGATCTAGCTCCAGGGAGTCTGATCTTTGGGTGCAAAAGGGTGGGTTTTCTCACAGCTCAGAACTAGGGTTTTTTTTTTTCTCCTGGTTTCTCTCTTGCAAAGGTGAAGAGAGAAGTGGGGAGAGGCAGATCCAGGTTCAGACATAAGGGGAGCCTGTCTCCCACTCACAAGGTGACATGACAGCTCTCAGAGCCGTTGGGGACAGCCCCCTAATGCTGGGCTTTCTTGTTTCAGAGGTTTCTGGCTCTGCTGCGCATGCAGGCCAGAGAAATAGGCGTCCATATCGCTCGACGCCAGGATTAGTGTTGGCGTCCATGTCTGGACGCTGACACTACCTCAACGGCTAGGGGTTGACGCCAAGGTGGCCTTCGGCCAGAACTCTAAAATATGCAGAAATCCATGCATACCATGCTTATATACATGCAATATGTATATGGTAGTGTATCCATACTATCATCATTCAATACATGCTTATCTACATCTAATATAACATATGCACACGTAATTATACTAATCAATACGTACATAATATGTATATACATACACAAGCACAAATATACACATGCAAATACGAATAATGCGACGGAAATTCGAGGGCCTTACATCACGAGAGGTCCAAGCATGGGCGGAGAGTAGCCAGAACTGACACAACTATGCTCAGAGGGTGCACCAAGTGGAACAGTCCCCCCACCATGCCCCACTCCTTATCCACTGAGTCCAGAACACGCACAGTATGAGGAGGCCATTGTAGACTTTTGATTCTAGCCCATAAGTCGAACCACATTCTTGTTCTCTTAATAAGCCTTAAGTAGGTCACTCACCTTGAGCCCATTGTTTAGCCTTGTTTTGAGCCCATTAAAAGGTCTAATTTTCAGATTATCCCGTCCATTTATCTTTTTAGAGAGTCCTCATGCTTAATTGTCCATTATTCTCCCTTATAATTGATCTATATTTTGAGAATAATCAATTTTCCTTGACGCGACGGGTCGTGGCATCGCGTTATCCTTGTTGCACCCTCCTTGGCCGTCGTGATAGCCCATGCATATCTATGCACGTGCCCTTGAGGTCGCAGCCATCATGGCCATCGCGACTATCTCTGTCACGTCCCTACGACCCGTCGTGATTACAACCGTGTGCACTGGCCTCCACAACCACCTCCTATTTATCCACCAATGACCTTATCTCTATCCTAGGCAACCTCCCAACCCCCATGGCCGCTGTTTGAGGTTCCAGGACCCTTCGGGACCGCCCTAGGACTCTCCCATCCAGATTTACATCATTTTATCAACTCATTTTGGGTCATTATCACTTAATGACGGGATTTTCTCTCTCCTCTCCTATATAAGCAAGGCTTCTTCTTCAGAGGGAGGAGAGCCCGAATTCTACCACGAAGTGCTGCCAATTTTTATCTTGACTTGACCCTTAGCTCGTGGCTCACCCTTTCCTTTTCATTTCACCTTATCTTCTTCATCAAGTCATGCAACATTCTTCATCCATGGAGCTTGGAGGAGGAGAGGGTGAGGGCATCGTGACAACAAGGATGCGCCCTGGTGGGGCGTCGTGACACTAGTCTTACGCGACGGGAATACCCGTCGCGATCTCTGTAAGTGCCTTGTTCTCTTTCCTTTTTCCTAGAAATGTTAGCCCATTCCATTCTTATTTGCGGCAACTTGTTAGGTGGCAATCACATTCCTATCCATGCTATTTTAAGTTGATATTAAATCATGTTGTGTGTTTCGAGGGGTGCGCAACCCCGTGATTACACCTTTTGGTGATCACGATGGGACCTTCAAGGCTAGCCTCATCAACTTTGCTTGTTTGCCTGCCATCATGATGTGTTTATGTGCTTTGTAGAACCCTGTTAGGTGTATTTCTATGTTTTTATCTATTTTTTGCTCTTGGTTGTTGACGTGACGGATCGCGTTGCCGCGACGTTGTCGCGTCCATAAAGGAGGACGCGACTATAGGTATGCGTTCTACCTCACACCTTTACATTGTTGCTTCACTGAGCGAGCTTCCATGTCTTCTTCATGTTGTGTTGTTGTGTATATCTGCGTTCCTATTTGTTAGAATCCTGCTAGGGTTCAGATTTTCTTTTTATTTCCACTATTTGCTTTTGGGTCTTATCGCGACGGGTCATGTGGCTGCGACACTGCCGCGCCGTGAGTATGGGACGCGTCTTCACATATGTCTAGTATGTTATTGTTTTCGTCCGTCCATCAGTTTATGTTTGCTTAGGGAGTTCTGATGTGCTGTTTACCTTCATCCATGCTTGTACTGCGCTTTAGGATAGCCTGTTTGCTTATTGATTGCGTGTAACAATAGGTCTCTGCACTCTGTTGTTATCGCGTCTGGGGTACTGGTCGCGATAGGGTCGCAACGTATCTTGTCGTCGTGACTTCAGCCGAGGCCCGTTAGTTGCTATGTATTAGCTTAGGATAGACATTTGCATGCACTTTGGTGCACTTAGGCTCATGCATACACTGTTATTTCGTGTAGTTTAGGCTTCCTCCTTGGTAGAGTAGACCCTCTCACCTGCGAGCACTAGTGGACTGACCAGGGCCTCCTATCGAGGGCCTCCGTAAGTCCCCACGGCCGTATGCACGTTGCAGTTGTCGGGCTGGTTGTACCCATTGCACCCTTAGTTTAGGCCGCCTCACGGGTGAGTTGTGTGTCCCCTTAGTGTCACTGAAGTACTTGAGTCCTTACCTATTAGGGTTCCTTTTGACCGAGTGTAATCTCATTAATCAATCCTTTAAAGGTCAAGTGAACCCTAAAATTTGGATGGTAATCATGACAACTTGAGTGCTTGTTTGGTACACCCCTTGTCAACCTACAGTCCTTTCTTGATGTATTAGAGTCTAGGTGTTGTTTGATAGTTGTGTCGTCCCCCTAATTGTTTAGGGGTCGTGTATGTGTCATTGTCTAGGTCGTTCGAGCCAGTCCCCTCCAACTGTTGTACTATATTACAATCCTCTGTTCGGTATGGATCACTTTCGTGTCCTTACCGGTGACTCTTTGCCCATTGGGCTCCTCCAGGATGTGGCCCAGCCTTCCGCGGCCACCCTCTCAGGGCATATCCAGCCCCCCACTATTGTTGACGGTCAGTCCCACCCCCTTCTCCTCCTAGGGCGGATGACCCCCATGCTCAATTTACTCAGCTCCTTCCATATTTGAGCCCGGACCAACTTCGGGAGTTTCTAGCCACTGCCAAAGGCAAGCATCCCCTATCCCCGCCATCTCATCATTCAGCCCAGCAAGCGGCCTCCTCTGCCCCTGCTGTCTCTGCGCCACATGTCCCTTCCACTGTGGCAGATCCTACTCCCTTGCGTCCACAGGCTATTCACTTTTTGGAGCCCAGCTACCTTTTGGCATGGGAGGTTTGGCCCAAGTCCCCTCCAATTTCTACATTCTATCAGGCCGAACCCACTCCTTTTTCCCGTGAGAGGTCCTACTCTTTAGAGCAACCCCGCTCCCTCGTTCCCGTTCACCACGCCGCGTCCCCCTCCGACTTCCTTGCGGAGTGGACGTCTATGAAGAGGGAGCTTCATGACCTTCAGAGACAATTAGACCTACGGAAGGCCACCGATATTCCCCTTCCTTCCTTCCAACACCTCCGGGTCCTACCCTAGCGGAACTCCTTGTCTACCGGCGATATTCTGGGGTAGGTTACCCCTATGTGTATCTGAAAGATTTTGTGTATGAATCAGCTCCACACAAGTACGACCGTCATCTTATGGCGTATAAGTCATTGGATGGAGTGGCCCTCAAGTGGTTCTACTCTTTGCCCCCCGAGGAAGCCGAAGATTTTCAGATTGTTCAAGAAAGGTTTCCGCAGCAATTTTAGGATCGGGTTGAACCCAAGTATTCTTTTGTCGATCTAGTGGCTGAAAAGATGAAGCCTGATGAGGAGTTTGTAGTCTATGCTGACAGGTGGCATGCCCTAGCTTCAAAGGTCTGCTACCCAATGCCTGAGGAGGAGAAGGTTAAGTTGATCATTGCCAATGCCACACCAACCTACTGCACCATTTTAGCCATGAATGACATAACCTCCATGCACCAGCTGTACAATCGAGCTCGTTTCATCCATACCCAACTCAAGGACTCGCCCATCCATTCTATGTTTGACACCCTGAAGTCCTGCTACCCTAAGAAACCTTAAGGTCCTGTCACCAAAGGAGTCCAAACCAATGAGCAGGTAGGTGCAGTCAACAATCCTCAGGGTCCGATAGGAAGGTCCCCCTATAACCAACAACCACAGCAGCAATGGAACAATAGATAGCCACCTCCTCAAACCCAGAACCCCCAACAAGACCAACACCAATACAATTAGGTCCCTCCACCCCAAAATGGCTATGCTCCTAGGAAGTCTAATGGACCCAAAAGAGCTCAATACCCTCCCCTTCCAGAGAGTCTAGCTGACATTTTCGCAGCCCTCATGTCCCTTAATGCCATTAGATTACCTCCCGAGAAGGCAAATTGGAACATGGTAGTGGACCAGACGAAGTATTGTGTGTACCACCATCATCCGGCCACAATGTGTCGGATTGCTTCCAATTCAGGGATATTATATATGACCTCCACGAGCAAAATCAAATTCATTGGGCTGCAATGAAGAGGTTAATTCAGACATTGAGGGATCAACAGGGGCAGAGGCAGCAACAGCAGCAGCAAAGGCGACAGCAGCCACAATAACCGCAGCAATTCCAGCAGCAACAGCAGCAGTTCCAACCATTCCAACAGCAACAACTGCAACCACAGTAGCCACAGCAACCAGCAAATGACCTCGGCATAATTCGCAATCCTATGTCGCAGCACCAACCCGATCCGAATACCCAACCTGCTCCTCCACCTGCTCAAGTCAACCCTGTCATCCACTATCTACCACCCGCAGCCACTTGGGCCTACGATGACGAGCATGAAGTAGGCCGACTCCTTGCTATTTCCCATACCACACCTACCTCCATCATGCCCACCATTGCCACCATTACCTAGCCACTCTACAATACCCCCGCCATACCGCCCATCATCCCCTCATCACATAACATCACATTTTCCCCTACACCATCACCCTTAATAGCCAATCCCTCCATTATCAACACCACCCCACCTCCACTTCACCACAATCTTGCCCTACAGAGCGGGCGGATGTTCCACTGGATGTACCTCAACGCATCCATGTCAATGTCGGGTCAGCTCACCCAAAATTCCAACAACAACAACCAGCAGCAATAGCAAGATGTCGAGGAGATAGATCCGATCCCGGGGACCCAGTATGATATTCTGAAGCATCTGGACCAGACTCCAGCCAAGATATCTATGCTCCAATTGATCAATAGGTCACAGACCCACCAAGATGCCTTAAAGGCTTTTCTGTAGAGGGTCATGGTAAATGAAGATATGAATCCCGATAATCTGTCTTCGGTCCTGTCCATTGTTAACAAGGGGCCGACAATTACTTTTGTAACAATGAGCTAGCTCCCCCAGAGGCCAGGAGGATCCCTCTATGTGTGAGTCTGATTATAAATAAGGTGGCCATTGATGCCGCCTTGGTTGATACAGGGGCCTCCATAAATGTGTGTCCTCTAAGCACTTTACGGTCTTGTAACATCTCTGAATGCCGCTTACAGCTGACTCCCACTACCATAGCGGCATATGACAATTTTCGGCGAGCCTGCCACAGTGTTATCTCTCTACAGGCAGAGCTAGGCCCACTTGTTATGACCGTGGATTTTTATGTGCTTGACATTGACCCGACTTTCAAAGCTATCCTAGGTCGCCCTTGGATTGAAGCATTAGGGGCAGTCCCCTCTACGGCACACCAATGCCTGAAATTTCCATTTCAAGGACGCATAGTCAAGATCAAAATTGCAGCAACCACCCACATTGTGGAAGCCATTGGGAAAATCATGTCGGCAGTCTGACCATCTAATAAGCCCATTATTTCAGTGCTTCATGTAAATTATCCATGGGCTTACACATTCTCCTCGGCCACCAAACTGTGTCCCCATCATTGCAACCATCAAGAAGGGTATACAGACAGACACCAAGGGCTGGAACATCATGCTCAAGATTGGCTATCAGCCAGGAAAAGGTCTCGGAGCTCATCTCCAAGGGAGGACTAAAGCTATTGCTAGCTCAAAGCAAATCACGAGGCGTGGCCTAGGATACAAAGAGGAATTCAAGCCATGGACATCTATTTCATCCATTTCAGGATCAGAACAGGAGCCTCTCACTTGGACATTATACGATCATTTTTTCAGAGGACCCATACAACCAGGGTATAACACTGCCATGACAGAGGCACCGGGATCTGCATATCAAGTTCTGGAAGCCCAGCGACCCAGCAAGAAAAAGAAGGCTGAAGAGGCAGAGGTAGAGGAGTCAGATTTTGAAGACCTTGTGACAGCGATCAGTCTCTTGTTCCGAGATGATAGTTTCACATAGCCCCTAGCAGTAGCAAAATCAATTGGATCAGCATCAACAACCACCAAGCGACAGCTGCTTGGGCATGGTGAGGAATTTGATGTTTTGAACACCATCAACCCGGTAGAGGAGTTCTGGCCAGAGCACCTCCGGCCTTCTAATCATTTCATATTTTCAATCCTTGTTTATAAATTCTCCTTCATCCCTCTTTCTCCTCTTCTTCTCCAATTCTCCCCTAACACTCTCGAAGCGTTAAAAACCTCTAAATCCCTTTTACTCTCTCTTTTAATGGCATGGTTCTTTCCTTCTCCCGATGCCTCCGCATGTAGGGTAGTTAGTTTTCTTTCTTAGTTTAGTATGTCTGTCTAATTCAAAAATAAAGAAATAAAAAAGAGTGTTTTCTCCTCCTCGTTCCCCTGGCAATCGGACAGCGATCCCCATCTTTCCTCCCCTTTCTTCAGACGGCGATCCCGTCTTTCCCCTTTCTCCTTCGTCCGACGGCGATCCCTGTCCTTCCTCCATTTTCGAGCACTAATCTCTCGCTTCCATTTCCGCTGCAATCCCCGCGCTTGACGGTGATCCTCGTCACTCCCCGCTTTCAAATTTCGGACGGCAATCGCCGTCCCTGCGTTTCCTTGCTCTTGACGGCGTTCCCCGTCATTCGTGCACTTCTTCTTCGGCAGCGATCCCTGCCATTCCTCCTCCTTCTGCTTGAACAGCGATCCTCGCTCACTAACCAGCATGGTCACATTTGGAGATTTGGGTGAGGGACCTTCTGTTCCCCTGCACCCTGACCCTGCTGCAGGCACCCTGAGCTCGGGTGGCCTGCCCTTGCCTCCAGACCCATCGGAGGACTCTTGCGGCCGTGCCGAACCTTTCCCATCCAATAAACCTCTGGACACTTCTCGAGAGTCCTCTGTAAATATCAATCCTAGGTTAGGATCAAGGGTAGAATCTAGCAAGTCCCCGTCCCCGTCTGGGAACAGTAAGGGTAGTGGCATACCCCGTAGATAGGCGCTCTTCTGGCTATCGAAGAGTTTATCCAAGGAGTAGTCATTCTAAACATAGAAGCTCAGCACGAAGAGGAAAGGCTAGACGATGGATTTGGAGTTTATGAAATCTTAACCGAGGAGGACCCAGTGTATGAAGAAGACGGTGAGGTAGAAGATGCTGTTGAGATGTACGCCAGTGGCATGAGGAGATTTGATGAACCCACATCGGCAGTCGACAAACCCACCAAAGAGGTAAATATTGGGACAGAAAAATAACCCAGGCTCTTGACTATAGCTTCCAATCTCCCTCTTGAAGAAGAAGAAGAAGCACTTATAGAGATGCTAAGGGAGTTCAAGGATTCTTTTGTCGGGTCGTACGATGACATGCCTGGCATTGACCCCGAATTGGTCCAGGGGCAATAACTGTTAAACAAAAGTTGAGACGATTCCACCCCCACATTACTTTGAAGATGAAGGAGGAGATTGATAAACTACACAAGGCTAAGTTCATCCGTGTAGTCCTCTATCCTTTGTGGGTGGCTAATATAGTCCCAGTAATGAAGAAGGACGGAAGAGTTTGAATCTACATCGACTTCTGAAACTTGAACAGGGCATGTCCAAAGGACGATTTTTTGTTACCTCATTTGGATGTTTTAATTGATAACACCGCTGAGTATGAGACCCTATCATTCATGGATGGTTACTCAGGCTATAGCCAAATCCGTCTAGCCCCGGAAGACCAAGAGAAAACCTCCTTCACCACACCCTGGGGAACTTATTGCTATGTGGTCATGCCATTTGGATTGAAGAATGTCGGCGCCACTTATCGAAGGGCAATGTTAGCTGTAACGACCCTCTTTATACCAGTACGACTATACCAATCCTCATCGGTACAAAGGACATCATTATAGTGGGATAATAACCCAACACTAACGATAGGTTGATATGTACATGAATAGCAAATGAGTACAGCGGAAATAAAAGAAATAACTCATTCTCATTCCATCATTATCACACATTCCACAGTCTATATAGCAAGAAAAGAAATGACAATGCCCACATTATTATAATTTCAAAAGAACTACATTATCCGTAACATTGTCCTTATGAATAACATTATTCGAACTATGAAAGAGAAAGTACAACTATCTAGTAAACTCCACAAAGCTACTCCTCGCGCTCGATGTCGCTCCTGCTATGCCCTCTCCATATGGGAACACATGTCTCACCTGTACGCCGAAGCAAGTATGAGTTTAAAAGAACCAGCAAGCAATCTAAAGACTCAACCTTACACATATCACACAAAGTTAAGCTACAAACAATAAAGAACATATGCTATTATTTACCATAACAAATCACATGGCACATACTCTACATAATTAACTACACATAAATCATCCAAACACGTTCCTAACTAACACATGCTCATATTAAATCATGGATAATAAACATACACCTATACGTACTTTCTACACCTAATCATCTAACATGATTTAACAATCCAAATATTATCCATGTTATGGTACAACTCTACCAACTAGAGCATGGAGTTAAGCACAAAGGAATGAGCAACCTAACATGATATCTATTCATATTTCACGTGCACTTTCATATTCAATTACACATTTCGTTTGTTGTTTTAATATAAATAATTCACAATTACACATGATATCACATTTTATTAAACATGATTGAAGGTTTAAAACATATTCAAGTCGGTTGGCAACCATATACAATTGAAGCATAGAACTATGTACTAAGTGAATAGCATGTCTATCATGGAACTTAGACATTCTTCCATGTATTTATCACAATCATAATCACACTTTACTTGCTATTTGGACATGAATTAAAATACAATTACATGGTTTTTACATTTGTTCACATGCTATCTTATTCATTTAACAATTTCACATGTTCATCTTTTACATTGCACAACTTACATGTTTACATACACACATTCACATATGCTACTACATGGAGGTTATTAACCTATATAATATGATACTAAACATGATGTTACATCAACATATTAACATATGGATGATATGGATATATGTCTTATTACCTTGGTTTTTACATGCAATCATGCTCTCATTAACATTTACTCTCCCTTACACATCATTTCACACATTCTTCACATCGTTTACTTTTGCACTCTTACTATCACATTTCACATCACTTGCACTTACCACGTGTCACATTCTCATGTCACTCTACACTTTATTCATATTTTATCACTTAAGTTGCCATGACACATAGTCTAAACTACCATCTAG
Source organism: Colocasia esculenta (assembly GCA_014218235.1). Lineage (NCBI taxonomy): Eukaryota > Viridiplantae > Streptophyta > Magnoliopsida > Alismatales > Araceae > Colocasia > Colocasia esculenta. The sequence goes on from CM024754.1 coordinate 173,015,367, forward strand.
AGGACGCACACACCCATATCACATAGCATATATCACATAGCACATCACATCACTTGACACATACCCGCCACCTGGGCAATCTAGTGGCGAATCTTGATAACTGCGCAAACCGGGAGAAGCCCTCTCCATTGTATCCAGTGGTACTTGTCCACCTCTAGGGTTTCATCCTAATGCCCTTAGGATATATTTCACAACGTTGAGCCTTCCATAGGGACTTTTCTATGGTACAGCTCTCAGACCTATATGGTAGCATGTCAATCTCGGCCACATTTTTACATTAAGCACATTATCATATTTCGTCTAATTTTACTCACACTTAATTCACACTTTAATCCTTTTTGCATAGGCATTTTGAATATAAAACATTCAGGTTACAGAGTTTAATCCTACTGTTCAACAATGATAAACAACTCCAAACATATACTAATCATGCTAATAATACTAAATTTTACATGATTACAACTAACATGCTCATTATGATTTAAATTTCACATGTTATAATACAAACAGTACCTAAGATTGTCACATCAGTACCAAATTTTATCACATGCTACATATAGTTACTATATCACATATAAATTTTCAGATTTTATGAACAGTAATTCAAATTTTAGTAATTAAAGACATTCAAGCATTTTCTCAAGAATTTCACTTAATTAGGTTTCACAGCGGAACAGTAGTGTCTAATAGTTTCAAAGCATGAAAACAGTCATCATACTAAATAGGGAAAATTTATAAAACCCTAACATGCACTTGATCTAATTATTCAGGAATTATCATAGTCAATTCATGTTCATTGTTCAGTTACAGAATTTTAATAAGTAGAACTAATTACATAAATTCAACTTGTCCTCATGATATGACCTAATGACTATTCCTGACCACATACAATTTTTACAGAATACATATATATCCCAAAGTCCAAATAACACCTTTAGAGATCAAGCAGTGCACTTTTAGAACCCTGAAGAACTTGGTGACACGTGTGTGTGCCGCCAACTATGTAAACGACACAGTCTGGTGCCGCCAACACAGGAACTTGGCGGCACAGTATGTGGCCGCCAACCTCCTGTCTGCAGACCATGCAGACAGCACACAAATGCAAGGGAAATTTGGAGGTTCTAGGACACGTGGAAAATTTCAGAAAAATGCTAGGACCTAAGGGGACATGAGTAGGGTTGACATCCATAGGTTACTTGCCTCCAAATAAATGCATAGAGATCAAATCTTACTGACGAAGCCCTCCTATGCCCAGCTAAGAAGGTGCTCAAAACCTCTCCAGATCCAGTCCTTCTGTTTATGTAGATTGATCCTTGAAGTTGGAATGCTTCCTCTATGTATGGGATATTCTCCAGTCGTGTGCAGATCTCCAGAGAACCCTTTCAGTCGCCGGATCCAACTCCTCAAAGAATAGCTTTTCTCCACAAAGGCTCTAGGGTTTCACAAAGAACAAAAAACACATGATCCGGCCGAACCAAGGTGATTTTATAGCGCTGGGTAGGTTGGGTACGCATTAGGGTAGGTCTCCTACGGTTAGGGATGGGTTTCCTAAACTGGAACCGGAAGAACGCATGCGTTACCAAATCTGAAACTGTTAACTGCAGGGAACTTGGTGTCACCTATAGTGCCGCAACAGGGGGGTTAGCGTCCATCGATCGGACGCCAACTCCTCCTGGTCAGGCAGACAGTCAGCGGCAGACATGTGTCGCCAACTAGGATTTCGGCCAGAAGAGAGACATACATCCAAAATAGATACATAATCACATCACAAACAGTTTAATGGGTGCTGAAATAAGTAGATATCATATGCACAAAGTTAAACATATACATATATACGTGTACAAACATAATACACACAACACATATGGATTAAGTAAACATAATATGTACATCGATAGTTAGATAATGCATGCACATTTAAATATATACATGTATGAAAAATAACTCATATGCACTTACAAGGTATATAGCAGTAATTACATATCATATGCACAACATTACTCAAATATAAAATTCATGGTTTCTAATTAAGTACAATATGCACAAGATTAGTTAATTACTTATATTCACAGAAAATAATATATATATATATACTTACATATGCACATCTAAATAAATACAGTACATGCACAGAGTATCACATATATATTCATACATATCCATGGAATAAATAGTATAATATGCCATTAATAGTAGGTAGTATATGCATAGTATTATTAAGATGCAATATGCATAAGGTTAATTAAGAACAGTCTATACAACAATGGTTATTTGCATATGCACACTTAAATTGATATATATATATATATATATATATATATATATATATATATATATATATGTACACAACATAGTTACATACATTATGCATGAAATAGGTAATTACAATATGTACATCAATAATTAGATTCAACATGCACATTTATACACATACATGCATTGAAAATTAACTCATATATACCTACAAGATGTATAACAATATTCACGTATTTTATGCACAACATTACCTAAATATAATATACCTAGGTTTTTAGTAAGCACAATATGCACAAAATTGGCTAATTACTTATTCTCATAGAAAATAACATATATATATATACATATATATGCACATGAGAAATTTAAAAATTGCAATTTGCACAATTTAATACACACACTATATACATAACTAGTAACTTTCACATGCACAATATAAAATGAATAAAATTCGGGGGTCTAACACTAGCAATCTTCCACGATATGGATTCATCTTGAGTTGAGGTTTACGTGGATGATATTGTGATGAAGTCTCGAACCCGAAGAGAACACTCCTCCGTGCTTGACAAAGTGTTCGTCGCGCACAAGAGTACCAATGAAGATGAATCCGAAGAAGTGTGTATTTGGGGTTTCCTCAGGCAAGCTACTAGGTTTTATAGTCAGCAAGCGAGGGATTCAAATAGACTCAAGCAAGGCCAAGGCAATAAAAGAGATGCCTCCTCCAAGAACATATCTGAGCTTCGAGGACTGATTGGTCAGTTACAGTTCATAAGGAGATTTATATCTCAACATTCTCAAAGGTATCGTCCCTTCTATGAACTGTTAAAAGGAGGAGCCAAATTCGAATGGAACGCTAAATGCCAAGAAGCCTTTGATGAGCTCAAGAATTATCTTATGAATCCACCCGTGCTGCAGGCGCCTGTCCTAGGAATGAAAGATGCGCTGAATTATCTATTATGGTAATCTAGAAGGGGGGGTTGAATAGATTATTGTCAATTAAAGCACTATGACCTTCTTTTTAATGGAGACACAGACTTATCGATATCTCAAACAGAGTTGAATTAAATTCAAACCAAGATGTGTGTGTTTGTTGTGAATAAAACAGGAACAACCTATCTAGTGTGTGTAGAATCAACGTGCCTACCAATCATCTACCGTGAAGACGTAGCAAACCACAGGACACGATGATTTAAGGTGGTTCGGAGTACACAACTTGTGTATCCTACGTCCACCGTCCACATACACACACAGAAAGACTTATGAGGAGTTCAATCACTACAACACACACACACCACGTTCTCTGATGTAAACAAGTAATCAAAACAACACCACACAAGAAGATCAAGCATAAGAGATGCTTGATCCACTACCACACACACAGAGTATGAAAAGTGGTAAGAGAGAAGAGTTCAGAGTTGTAGAATCAAATCCTGAGATAGAACTCTTCGAGGTAGTCATCCAGAAGAACTCCAAGCTTCGTTTGGATGTTGAACACTTGATGGAGAAGCTTGAATCATGGACGAACCGGCTTCAACTCCGCTCGGAAGATGAATCTTCTTCGCTCTAGACGGAGGGTTGAAGAACAACAGCAGAAAGAAGCTTTCTCTCTTGAATTTTGCTTAGGGTTTGGTATGGTTGCTTCTTGCTGCGAAAATACCTCCTTATGTTCTATATATAAGGGTATCCAAGTTAGGAGAGATGTGTAAAAGGAAACACCCAAATACGGAACATATCCAAATCTCATAATTGAAGTTTCTCTTCGTCTGTCGACAAGTCACTGTTCATCTGTCGACAGGTACTGACAGATTTGAAATTTCCAGAGCACTGGTCTTCCGGGAAGTGTTTCCTATGTGTAGCTGTCGACAGGCGATTTGTGGCTGTCGATAGGCACACCTCAATTTGTGTTTCCTAAAAGGTATCTATCTTCCCTGTGTCTAGCTGTCGAGAGGTATCTTTTGGGCTATCGATAGGCACTTGCTTGATGTGTTTTTCTTTGAGCTTTTGCTCTTGATTTTGATGCTTGTCTTGCATGCATTCACACCAACATTAAAGAACAATATTAGAGAGATATAATAAATATGTAGATGATCAATTTGAAGCATGGTTTGATATGTTTCTTGATTTGTCAATGTCCTCATGTTACAACCATTCACACAACATCAAGTTATATGTTCATCATCAAAAACATGTAATCACAAACATCACACATGTGAACCCAACATTCTTCCCCTTTTGATGATAACAAAATTTCATTTATGCTTAATGGATGGTTCTCTCCCTTTTGGCAACATCCAAAAATACAAATCATACACTCATGAATATAAGGTAGGCAAACAACTGTGAATTCCATGAATAAGCAGTCAGCACACACAGTTACAAAAGTTGTCATGATACAACTGAAAGGAATTGCGAAAGAAGGAAAGAACATGATGGACATAACAAACTAAGACATCAGTGACAAGACCCTAACCAAAGAAAAGAGAACACTAGATAAAGGACTCCTAGACTCTCTATACGTCGTCATTCCCAGGTGTAGGGGGATGACGGAAGTCGTGAAACTCAGTAGAGAGTCTGGTGATCCGGTGCTGAATCTGTACATGAGTGTTAGCCAATGCATCCATCCTGGTCTCAACATGATCAAACGAACATTGAGCTGAGCAAATCCAGTGGTCATTTGTTGCTGCATTTGGGTCAACTAAGCAGAGATGAACTCTCTAAGAGACTGCTTTGGAGGTGCTTGAGCTTCAACATCATCTCCCTGAGCATCCATGGGCTCTGCTTGGGAGTCTTCATCAGCAAGGTCTTCTTCATCAGCTGCCTGCTCCTTGCCCGTGAGATCCCTTGTCACATTGCCATCAACAAGCTTATAGCCCATCCGATGCGGTGGTAGTAAGATCAAAAGAACTGCGGGATTTGAGATCAACCAACTCCCCTTTTGGAATATGGATGCCAAGGATAGAAGGAGAGAGGTAATGGGGCAAGCCAAGGCATCGACCTTGTGGAGTTCCTGAAGCATTGCCTGATTAGGTCGATCATGAGAAGAGGCAGATTAACTTGGTCACCATTAAGAAAGGAGTAGAAATGGGATTTGTGAACTTCGGTCACAAGTTCCCTGCTGCCATCCTTGGGAACAATAATGGTGGTGAAAATATGATGAATAAGACGATGAAGAGGAGGAAAGGATTTGCATTCAGCTTCAAACGATCTTTGGTGTAATCGTATGGCTGCAAAGTGATGAGAGTGTAGTACTCGGATGCAGAAGGATGATTTTGTAAGACATGAACTCCAGAATTGGGGATTGGAAAGGCACGCGTGAGAAGATTAGGGGTGATTGCAAAGGGAGTCCTTTCATGTGGTGTAGAGATTACCAGACTCCGTGATCCCCAGATTGTTGTAGAACTCCGTCACAGCGGTGGGAGAATACCGAATGTGGGAGTAATAGAAAGAAGTCCAGCCCTGGATGTCGAAGTGGGGCTGCAAATCGGGGAACATATCTTCCAGAAAGACAAAGTCAACATAGCGAGGTTGAACAAACTTGGTGAAGGTGCCTTGAACTTTGATCAGTTGCAGATTCGGAGGGTTGATGAGTTCTTACAAACGATCATCCCGATGCTTTGTGCGGCGCTCGACAGGAGCCCAGAACCCTCGCCGACTTCTGGAGAGAGGGGACAGTGATGAGAAGCAAGGCGTTTCCCCTTGGGAGCCATGAGGAAGAGGGTGGAGTGGAGTCAAACTCAGAAAAGAGAAGGAGACAGGAAGACGAGAGAAGCCAGGAAAGACCGAATTCTAGGTCTGGCGTCCTGGAGAAGGAAGGTTGGGGTTAAGAGAGAAAGGAGAAGGTGTTTGGAAGGAGGGAGAGGTAGAGGAGGTGTGGGTTCCCTTTTAAAGAGATTGGGTAAGAATTTGAAAGGCAAGGGACCCACCAAATCCGGCCCAAAAGGTGCGCCGGTTGGGGGGCTTAACAGCCCTGGCCGCTGGCTGTCGACAGGTGACTGTTCATCTGTCGACAGGCACACTCAGAAATTGCTAAATCTTAGTTTTGATAGATTTTTTCTGGGCAATGAGCATCCAAAGAGTATATAAAGGTGGAAAATAGGTAGATACACATTATAAAATGTCATACCCACTAATATTAAGACACGTCATAAGCCTACAATGGTTGTAACATAATACCCTAGAAGTCTCAAGTTGGAGCATTAAGAAGACATCGTACATAAGCATAGGAAAATAAGGTAACCCCTTTGAACAAAACCATTGTAGAAAAGCATATGTCCTAGTGGGTGATGGTCAGATGGTATATGAGAAAGATGCCCACATGAGGAGTTAACCATAAACAACAAAGTGCCCGTGATTTGAGAAAAATGGAGGCTTCACTCTATTTCTTCTTTGAATTATTTCTTTTGTCAATTGAATGTGGGAAAAGTAGTAATTAGGATCACTTTCACCTTTTGACGTGAAGGTAGACATTTGGGATGCCCATACCCCCAGTTACTCAGTAAGAGTGACCATCATACCATTGTACAGAGATAATGAATAAGCTTTTTGACACGAAGACAGACATTTGTGATGCCCATGTCCCCGGTTACTCAGTAATACACATCATTGCTCTGCCGTTGTCCCATTATTTTTGTTGATACACTTTTGAGTATGAGAAATAAGTAGCTTTCTCCTTTATTAATATTTATTTGTTTTTAAAATCAAGGTCAAGGAGTATTTATGGTTAAAAACGAATGCAAGATACAAGGTTCAATGACCGTCGAACTTATCAGGTCACTTGGGAAAAATGATTATCCACAAGGGAGTTATTCAAGTGAGTTAGATTAAACCCATTAGTTTTGTGCAATGTACTCAGAATGAGACAACCTAGACTCATACAAGAATAGTAGGTCAAAATCATTGTGGTTCAGACAATATCTTGGTATTATGTGGATATGAAAAGATTATAACATAAGTAAGTAACCAATTTTCACCTTACATTGAATGTATGAACATGCTCATAAAGGATGTTGAGAAAAGATGAACAGTGATAGATGAAGTGGGTAGCTGTCGACAGCTAATATGAGCCTATCGACAGATACAGACAGTGTGAAGAACTGGGTTCAGGCAGGGTATAGCTGTCGACAGCGGGGGTCCTGGCTGTCGACAGATACACACAGACAGAAAATAGAGAGTTCGGGGGAGATAGAAACTATCTGGCTGTCGATAGCAGCAGAAGTAGTTGTCGACAGATACACACAGGTTCAATTTCTGGGTTCTGTGAAGGCATAGCTGTCGACAGGGTGTTGGGGCTGTCGACGGGAACTTTAAAAAAAACAATTTAAAGGCTGAGATGAGAAAAAAAAATGGAACTTTAGGTTGAGGAAATGAAAACTTATGAAGAATAGAGATTTTCCCTCATGAACTCACTCATGAAACCTTAACTTACTCCCCCATAGTGTGTGCATTTGAGGACTCAAACATTCAAGCAAGATTTTCATTTGCATGGCAATCATTCGCACACCAGAGATCATTCATAAGCACATGTGCATAGAAATTCTTTTGTTTACAAAAATGAGTGGGCAAATTGAAACGAAGCTATATACCCTATTTGAAGTGGATGATCTTTATATGTAACTTGACTATGATACGTGGCGGATAATATTTCCTCACGCATAATGATAGTTTCCAAACAAGAAAGACTTGTTCTTTCACATGTCACCATTTGATATATCACATAGTCCTTACACACAAAGAGCATATACTCCAAATTGGGTATAGGTTTCATTGCATTTTACACAAGCCCAATTCTCTCCTTAGTGTAGTGAATCTATCTTCAGACAAGGGTTTTGTGAAAATGTCAGCCAGTTGCTTTTCAGTGGGTATGAAGCTAAGCTTCCAAGATTTGTTGGCTACCTCATCTCTCAAGAAGTGATGTCTAATCTTAATGTGTTTGATTCTTGAGTGTTGAATTGGGTTATTTGAATGGTTGATAGCACTAGTGTTGTCACATAAGATAGGTATGCATCCAATATCAATGTTGTAATCACGCAATTGACTTTTTATCCACAACTTGAGCTGTACAACTCCCTGCATCAACATATTCTGCCTCTGCAGTGGAGAGTGCAACCGAGTGTTGCTTCTTGGATGCCCACGAAACCATGCAACCACAAAGGAATTGACAATACCCACTAGTGCTTTTTCTATCAATTTTACACCTAGCATAGTCAGCATCAGAATATGAGATTAAGTTAAAGCTACTCCCTACTGGATACCAAAGACCCAAATCATGCGTACCTGAGAGATATCGAAAAATCCTTTTAACTGCAACCAAATGGCTTTCTTTTGGACTAGATTGGTATCTAGCACAAAGATAAACACTAAATTGTATATCTGGTCTACTTGCAGTAAGGTAAAGGAGAGAGTCAATCATACCTCGGAATTGCTTTGCATCTACCTTTTACCTTTTTCAGCATGTTCCAATTTATACTTGTGCTCATGGGTGTTGAGGTAGGCTTGGCTTGTTCAAACTGAAAATGTTTTAGTAGCTCTTTACATATTTTTCTTGATTAATGAAGAAGCCATCTTCATGTTGTTTTACCTACAAACAAGAAAAAATTGAAGCTCCCCCATTAAACTCATCTTAAATTCATTGTGCATGTGTTTAGAGAACTCTTCACACAGTGATGGGTTAGTGGAACCAAAGATGATGTCTTCCACATAGACTTGAACAACAATTATGTGATTGCAAACTTTCTTAGTGAAAAGGGTTTTGTCCACTTTACCTCTTGAGTAGTTTTTACTCACCAGAAAATTGCTTAGTCTATCGTACCAAGCTCGGGGTGCCTGCTTCAAACCGTAAAGAGTTTTATGCAACTTATAAACATGGTTAGGCTTTTCATTATCCTCAAAACCGGGTGTTGAGAAACATAGACTTCCTCTTTGATGTAGCCTTTCAAGAAAGCAGTTTTAACATCTATTGAAAAAGTTTGAACTTGTTTGAACATGCATATGCTAACAAGATCCTTACTGCTTCAAGTCTAGCTACAGGTGCAAAATATTCTTCAAAGTCTATCCCAAATTCTTGGTTATACCCTTTTTCTACCAGTCTAGCTTTATTTCTCACCACTTTACCCTCTTCATTTAGTTTATTCCTAAACACCCATCTTGTGCCAATGACAGAAATTTCATGGGTTCTAGGAACTAAACTCCAAACATTATTTCTTTGAAACTGACCAAGTTCCTCATGCATAGCGTCAATCCATGAATTTTCTTTTAGAGCCTCTTCAACATTTTTAGGTTCCACTTGAGAGACAAAAGCTAAATGATCTTGTTCAACTATTTGTCTACCTGAGACCTAGTTTGAACTTTATCATTTACATTTCAATTACATTATCAAGTGGGTGATCTTTGGAGTACCTCACATTTGTGATTGTTGAAGGACAGGTTGATCTTGGACTTGAAGAAGGTGATCTTGTGGAGGTTGTTCTTGAGGTGGTTTGCTTGAGGAGTTTCACTTTGAGGCTCTTCCTCTTGTGGATCTTCTTCAGATTCATCATCTTGCTTTTAGAAAAATATTTCATGATCATATCATTGTACCTGCAAAAGTATCCACTGTTAATTTGTTTGCTACTTGAGAGTTTCATTTTTCTTTTTCATGTTGTTTCCAATGTATTGTTACTTCATCTCCATCATCATACCTATGTAAATTTGAACTGTTAGTCTTTGCATGATACTCATCAAAAACAACATGTGGAGTTTCTTCCACAGTTCAATTTTTATTATTAAATACTCTATAAGCTCTAGAGTTTTATGAGTATCCCAAAAAAATACCTAGATCACTTTTGGCTTCAAACTTGTCTAAATCAACTTTATCATTGTTATGTATAAACACATTGGAGCCAAAGACCCTGAAATATCCAATACTGGGTTTCTTACCTTTTAAGAGTTCATAGGGAGTTTTCTTCATCACAGGCTTACCATGGCTCTGGTGAGAATATGGCATGAAATGTTTACTGCTTCTGCCCAAAAGCTCCTTGAGAGTTGGCTCTCGACCAGAAGAGTGCGAGCCATTTCCACCAAGGTTCTGTTCTTTCTCTCCACTACACCATTTTCTCTGGAGTCCTTGGAGAGAAGAACATGTGATCTATCCCGTGGTGCCTGCAAAAGTTAGAAAAAAGTTATTATCAAACTCTCCCCATGATCAGTGCAGATTGAGCATATCTTATGAACGTTCCCATGCTCAATCTTATTAAAGAATTCTTCAAAGACTTTAAGTGCTTCATTTTTGTGACCCAAGAATTTGACCCAAGTGAACCTCGAAAAATCATCCACAATGACAAACCCAAAGCGTTTGCCATTGAGACTTAGCATTCTAGTAGGTCCGAAAAGGTCCATGTGTAATAGTTCATAAGGTTTTGAAGTGATTACCGGTGCTTTAGATTTGAAAGACTTCCGGGTTTGTTCTCCCTGTGCACATGCATCACAAAAACTCTCATTTTTATTAAAGGAAATGTCAGGAAGTCCACTTACCAACTTCAGCCTCATGATCTTGTGCAATACATTGTAGCTCGTATGACCAAGCCTACGATGCCACAAAGTAAACTCATCCTGTTTATTTGCAACAAGACACAAATTTTTGTTTTCTGGTTCATCTAAATCAACTAGATAGATGTTGTTCACTCTCTTTCCAGAAAACTTAAGACTTCATGTTTCTTTATCAACAATTTTGCATACTTTTGATTCAAAAATAACTTTATGACCTTTATCACATAGTTGGCTTATGCTAAGCAAATTGTGATTAAGACCATCAACTAGCAACACATTGTCTATTGAGTTAGAGGCATACTTACCTACCTTACCTGTGCCAATGATTTAGCCCTTGTTGTTACCTCCAAAGACAACTTGACCTCCGTCTTTCTCCACCAGCAAACAAAATTTATCTTTGTCGCCCGTCATGTGCCTCGAGCAGCCACTATCTAAGTACCATTTATTTTGATTTTGGGCTGCTAGGCATTCCTGCAAAGATGGATCAGACAAGAGGTTTTGGAACCCAAATTACTTTGGGTCCAAATGTGTCATTCATGCCAAAAAGTAAGTGCTTTGAAATCCAAACTTGTTTGCGTTTCAGTTTGTTTGAATTGTTCCAACACTATTTTTCATTGTGCCCAAGTTTCTTATAGAAATTGCATGATGAAGATTTTCTCAAAACATTTGTTTTGTTATTTAGTTGAACATCCATTTGCATTTTCCCTTTTTGTTGCCTGGATGGCAGTCCCTTGGCAGCATACTTCTAGGCTTGTCGACAGCTTTCTTTGGGTCCGTCGACAGACTTCTTAATTTTTTGAACAACTGAAGTTTTTTGTTTGGGTTGTTGTTGCTTACCCTTTGCTTGAGTTTTCTTGTTCTTGGGAGGAACCTGTTTGCTTGTGCTTGGACTACAATCAACAAAAGATGTAATTAATGTCTCTCCAATTTCTTTTGTTTTACAGGTTGATACCCAATCCCATGCTTTGCAACAAAAGTATTTGATCCCAGAATTGCATCAAGATTTTGCTTTTCTTTTACAAATCTTGTAAGATCTTCAGATTTTCCTTAAGATCATTTTTAGATTTTTCCAACTTTTTCTTAATCTCTTGATTTTTATGTTGAAGGGTTTCAAGGGAATTGATTAGGCTTTGTTTTCTTTTTCACTCTCTTGCAATTTTACTTTTATGCAATCCATTTCTTCACAGTTAGCTTCCTTATCAATTTTCATCATTTCAATCTCTTTTTAGGACTGCAATATGTTCATTATTGGGTGTGCTATGAACGAATGAGTTGATTTTCTTTGAGTGTTTTATTTTCAGACTTGAACTCACAAAATTTCTCAAAGAGCAATGTATAAGCCTCTTCCCATTCATCTACAGTATAGTTTTCAAAGGAAGAGTTTACCTCAGTGGAGTCCTCACTCCTTGCCATTAAACAGTGAATTTCTTCATCTCCTGAGATTGCTTGTGCGTCCTCGTCTTCATCTTCATCACTTCAAGTTGCCAACATTGCCTTGGCTTTCTTGAAGGAGAATTTTTTTCTTCAGTTTCTTCTTAAGCTTCGGGCATTCTCCCTCATATGCCCTGGTTTCTTACACTCATAGCACACATTTTTTTTTTTTTGTGAATACCTAGAAGAGGCAGAGGGAGAGTGCCCACCCCCTCAGGGAGGGGATGAAGTAACCACTCCACCACCACACTGCTCCCAGGGAAATTTTATTAATAACGCATAAAACATACATCAAGGCCTAATGGACGGGAGTCCTGCCTTATCCAAACGGCAAGGACCCTTTACAGCAGGGGGAAGATCGGCCCAAGAAAACCAAATATTACAAACAGAAGGAGAGGAACAACAAAGTTCGCAAGAGCATCCGTAACCAGGTTGGCCTCCCTAAAAACATGACAAATGAAACATGAATAGACTGACATTTAGTAAGAATGTCATTAACAGGAAGAAAAATTCTCCAAGGACATCTAAACGCCCTTTAATAACTTGAGCGAGAACCATGGAATCAGACTCAATAAAGATGCTATTGAAACCATGATTGCAGCACAGGTAGATCCCATCTCTAAGTGCAAGGGCTTCAGATTCAAGGCTGGAGCGGACATGGGGGTATCGGTGAGCAAAACAGAAGATAATGTCCCCACGATCATTTCGAAGAACACCACCACCAGCAGCAGTACCCATAGAGCTCTTAAAAGCACCATCAACATAAGCTTGAGTCTCCCCGTAGGGGGAGTAACCACCGGACGACCATTGGGATCAGATTAGGAGACTGCTGAACAGGAATGCCCCACTGAGATAAGAATTGATCTGAGCTGAGGCAAGGCCTTTAAGACAAGTAAAGAGGCGCTAACAGCATCCTGCACATTCAACCGAATCTTAGAGAGCACATGAGAGCTGGTCATGGCGATAGAATCATATCTGGATCGATTTCTGCTGCACCACAACTCCCATATAACAGTGAGAAAGATGAAACGAATGAGGTTCCCCATGGAAGAGGTGGCAGGCTGAGCATCAAGAAAACATATAACACCATGCATTGGATTAAGAACTGACGAGTTGTGGAATTTTAGAACATCAAAGAGAGACCCCCAAACCGCCTTAGCCACCTCACTGTGGAAAAAAATGGGTACCAGATTCAATGCTAGGAGAAGAACAACAGGAGCACCTTGAACACAGAGGAATACCACAGCCAGCAAGAATGTCGTCAGTGGGAACACATCCCTTGCTAGACGCCAAACAAGAATGGACCACTTAAGGGGGGCGGCCAGGCACCAAATCTTGTCCCAGCCAGCACTGATGACAGGTTGATTAATTTTCCGCACAGAAGAAGATGTAAATGTTCCATCTGGGGTCGGACACCAGATCCACTTGTCAGCATCCCCAACCACCGCAATACAGTTATTAAGAACAATAGCCGGGCAGAAATGGCGGGCTAACAACAAGTGGAGACCTCCCGGCTCGTGAAAAACATCCTTTATTGAAAGGTATTTCCCTTGTATGTTCCGCCATTCATTATCTGGGATGAACTTATGAAGGGGAACAAACCCGGTCCAGACATCAAACCAGAAACTCGCAGCAGAATCCAGATTAACATTGAGAACCCGATGATTAGAAGCAACAATTGAGGAGACATGCCTCCAAGGCGGCTGTCAGCGGCATGCATCAGATCATAAGAGGCTTCAGAATAATGTATGTTGTGAAGGTATTTAGCTTTGAAGAAATCGCCCCAAAGAGAAGTGCCCGAAATCACCTTCCATAACAGCTTGGTCCTAAGGGCGATCTGCATATCCTGGATATTTAGAATTCCAAGGCCCCCACATTCTTTAGGCTGAGCAATAATATTCCAAGAAACCCAGTGCTTCTTCGGAGATCCTTCATAAGAGCCCCAGAAAAAATTGGCAAGCAGCTTGTGAAAAGAGTTAATGACGGTCTTGGGGATAGACAAAGAAGACATGTGTATATCGGAATAGCAGAGAGGACATGTCTCAGGAGAATAAGCCTACCACCAATAGAAAGGAAATTTTGTTTCCACCCTTGCAACTTTAGAGCCGTTTTAGAAATGATATGAGAAAAGTACAACGGTCTCCTTCTGCCAGTATATATGGAGACACCAAGGTATTTGAAAGGGAGAGCCCCGAACAAAAACAGTAATATGGCACAAAGATCGGCTAAGAGACAATGGAGCCTTAGCATGAATGATAAAAGAACTTTTGCCACATTAATAAGCTGACCTAAAGAAGCCTCATAATCCTTGAGAAAAGCCATCAGCTTCTTCATATTTCTGGCCGACCCATTTGATAAATCAAAGTGTCGTCAGCAAAGAGGAGATGAGAAACAGGGGGACAACGTCTCATAGTATGGTAAGCTCCACCAGCACTCCCACGAAACAAGGATGAGATACCTCTGCTAAGACATCTGGGCGATGATAAAAAGAGCCGGGGCAAGAGGATCCCCTTGACGTATACCTCTGGAAGACTTAAAGTAACCATGTATTTCACCATTGAGAAGGACTGAAAACAGCAGTTCGAGAGAAGTGGTTCAATAAGAGAAATGAACCGAAAGGAGAAGCCGAATTTCTGGAGAACAGCAAAGAGAAAATCCCATTCAAGACGGTCATAGGCCTTAGCCATGTCCAGTTAAGAATAACATTACCACCTCTGCACTTTCTGCCCAGATGTGAGTCATTTCCATAGCTAAAGAGACATTTTCAGAAATACTTCTCCCTTTGACAAAGGCACCTGTTCTTCTGAAATTAAAAGAGGCAAAATCTGTGAAATCCTGTCATTGATGATCTGGGATATGACTTTGTAAAAGAAATTACAAAGACTAATGGGGTGGAAATCAGCACAGTTTTAGGCATATCAGATTTCAGAATCAAGGCAATTAAGGAGGAGGTGAATCCTTTAGGTAGCGGATGGCCACAGAAGAAAGCCTGCACAGCACGACAAATATCTGTCTCAATAAAACTCAAGCACAGGAAAAAAGTGTCCAGTAAACCCATCTGGCCCCGGGGCGCTGTCAGGGGACATAGACATGACAACCTTTTTAATTTCCTCAGTGGACGGCACACTGCAAAGCATATCATTCTGGGCATTGTCCACAAGCAAGGGAAACGTCAAGAAGATCCTGATTAATACTGTGAGTTCCAGAAGTGAAGGCTTTAGAAAAATGAGAGACAAATAATTCTGCAATATCAGATTTATTCACCACAGTTACCCCATCATCATTGTGTATCTGGTTAATCATCGAATTCCTTCTACGAGAAATTGCATAAGCATGATAGAATTTGGTATTACCATCACCCTCCTTCAGCCATTGCAACCTGGATTTTTGCCTCCAGAAAATTTCTTGCTGGTGGTGTGTTCGGACCAAAACCTGGCGCGCAGCAGAAAGCAGATCGCCATTCACTTGAGAAGCGTCATCATCAAACCTGGTCTGGGCAATGTTAAATTCATCTTCCGCAATCAAAACATTATCCGTAATGTCTTTGAAGACATATTTGTTCCAGTCCGAAAAAATGTTTTCATAAACTTTAGCTTCATCATGATGTTGATCAAGGGGTAAGAAGATTGTGGAGCAGCCAGCCAACTCTGATTAGCATCTGCCAGGAATCTTTCATGACTTGTCCACATTTGTTGAAAACAAAATCTGGAAGGCTGACGTTGAGTAGTTTGGATAATAGATACAATCAGCGGACAATGGTCACTGCAAGCACGAGATAGGTGTTGAACCTGAATACCCGGGTAATCAATAAGCCATTCACCATTTAAAAGCACTCTATCAAGCCTTGCCCAGATGTTATTCAATGCTTGCCCATTATGCCAGGTAAAACGACTTCTAGAAAAACCTGCATCCTCAAGGCCAGCAGCAGCTACACAAGCTTGGAAGTCAATCATGGATCGCTGGAAGGCGTTCCTACCACCCCTCTTTTCCTCAACATCAAGAATACTATTGAAATCACCTCCAATAAGCCACGGAGAAGTGCAAGAGGCAGAGAAATCAACAATGTGATCCAGAGAATTCTTCTCTCATTTAACAAGCAGCTAGCATGCACAATGATAATAAAGGCATCTCTATGCATAGAAGAACAAATGCGCACAGTGATGAATTGATCCGAAGAAGAGATCAGTTGGGCCGAAATATCAGATTTCCAAAAAATCCAGATGCGCCCTTTATCAGTAGAATTAACAAGAGAGAAATCCATACCCAACTTCAATCTATAATTTTCAAGTTTATCATGATGTAACTTGGGCTCAATAATAGCTAAAAACGTAATACCATGCTGACGAATAAGAAGTTTTAGACGATGGATAGAGGAACCGTTACCAATACCTGTAATGTTCCATATCATAGCCTTCATGGAAACTAATTAGAGGTATTATTGACCGAGGCACACCTGCGTAAAGATGATCTAGTCTTGACTCCATCAGCCACCCTGTCAGCCAGGCCTTCCGTACCAACAAAATTAGCATGAATAGCAGTAAAGGCAGGAGTATCCATAGGAGAAGGGGAGTCAGAACGAGGAAGGGACATGACCCGGTGCGATGGCTTACATATTTCTTGATTAGTAGACCTTCCAGACTGTTGATTTCAGCATTTCATTTTCCATAGAATTGTTTCCATCATTCCCCATGACAGCGGGACAGCTCTCCACAGGCAAGACCACAGGATCTACTGTAGAAGGATCATTAACATTAGCATCATGAATACCCCGATCAATGTCTGATGTACCATCAATATCACAACCTTCAGTTGAGTGTGATCATCTCCCTGGATAACATTATACCCGTAGAAGGCGCAACAAGGTTCTCGAAAGGGAGACAAGTATCGACCTGCTCAGTTCTCATCACAATATTGTTGGAAAGTAATGGAAAGGAACGAGTATCCTCATAATCCACAATAGGAGACTTTCCACGACTCTGCAAATGTGTAGGCGTCGGGATAGGACGCCATGTTTGCCTTGCGCGCGAGGCATTACGAGCAGGTGGCTCATCACCAGGGAGGTTTTTCTTGCACTTTGAATCAATATGCCCTAACCTCTTGCAGGATTTGCAGAAAGCGGAGGATTTGGAAAGAAAAGAGGTTGCCAGATACCATGAGAACCGAAGCCTATCCACACCCTCTCAGGTAAAGCTTTAGCGATGTCCAGTTGGATACAGACGCGCGCAGCATGAGCGCGAGATAATGTAGCCGTGTCTCTATCAATCTGAAGAACCTGACCTATGCTACCCGCAATAGATCGCAACATGGGGTCGTTGTAGAAGTTAGCCAGAAGACCAGGCATCTCCACCCACACCGGAACCACAGAAGAGTCTTCATCCGGTGAGAAGTCCATGGACCACTGGAAAAACCGGAATAAATATCCCTTGACAAATAGCGTCTCTTTCAGAAGGACCTTGAGATAATCTTCTTTGAAATCGCAGAAGTAAATGTCGACCATCCAGGGCGCTGATGATGAACTCCTTAGCAAAACCAAATCGTTGGGCTAGGTGCAGTCTGATTTCCTGGAAAGAAGGCCTACCACAGGTGTACGAGCAAATGACACATGCTTAAGGGGTTCACAGGATAATCGTACCTCATCAGGAGAGAAGAAGACCGCTGGTTCTCCTGAATCCGTGCAAGGTGGGCTAAGAATCTTGATGGGTAAAGAAGGAGGAATAACTGATGCCATTAGAATCTGAGCAAAGGTTTTTGAGGAGGTAGCGCGGCATCGATGTTGGAACAAGATGGGCCATCATCAGCATTAATGGATCGCATGCAGTCGACGTGCCCGGCGCGGATGTGTCTGCATGGCGAACCGACGAAGCAGGCGCACCAACCAGGGAGGGGGGAAGGCCTCCCCAGGCCGGCCGAGAAGGAGGGCAGGCCAGGGTCGCCCCCGGCGACCCCATGGCGGCGGCAGTCAACGCCGGAGGAACTCCGGCGGTCTAGTAGAGCCCAGGGTGGCACAGGACGTAATTCTTTCCTCTCCGAGAGTGAGTTCATAGCACACAATCATGTCAGATTTCTTGTTAGACTCAAATTTAGTTGAAAAGTCTTTCTTTTGAAAGGATTTGGAGTTACTTGAGCCTTTCCTTTTGAATTTAAGGAATTTCTTGAACTGTCTAGTGAGCATGGCCATTTCATCGTTCTCACTGTCACAAGACGTTTCATTATCATCACTTTCTTTTTGCATGTCCTTTTTGGAACTGGAGAAACTTTTGTTGGAAGCTTTAGAGAGCAATAGATTTTCTTGGATTTTCTTCAGTTTCTTCCTCTTTACATTTATTTCATAGGTCATTAAGGAACCAATAGCTCTTCTAATTTCAATTTTGAAAGATCCTTAGAATCCTCAATGACGGTGGCAGTAGTTCCAAGAGGATGGAAGAGACCGAAGTATCTTCCTTACTAAGTCACTTTCGAGTATATTTCTTAAGACCTTTTAATCCATTGATTTTTAGCATGAACCTTGCAAACATATCTGATATGGTTTATCATTTTTCATTTTAAACATCTCATATTCAGATACTAGCATGCTTGCCTGGTTTCCCTTACCTCAGACGTACCTTCATAGATGAGTTCAAGCTTGTCCCACATTTCTTTTGCTGAGGTGCATGTGGAGACTCTTGAATACTCCTTGGGATATACAGCGCAATGCGTCATGTTCAATGCACTCCAATTGAGAGTTCCCTTAGCAATTGGTCCTTTGTTCAAGTATCTCATCCTCGGGCAACACATATGCTCCTTTGCTGACGATCTTCCATAGCTCAAAGTTTTGAGCTCTCAGAAAAACCTGCATATGATTTTTCCAATACGGATAGTCAGTGCCATCAAAGAAGGGTGGCTTGGACAATGAATGTCCTTCATCCATATATCCCTTGTTAGATTCCATGAGATCGAGAATCTCCTGATCGTAAGATCAGACAACAATTAAAACAGTAAATCAGAGAAAAACCTCGCTCTAATACCAATTGAAAGATGCACAGAATTATCTATTATGTAATCTAGAAGGGGGGGTGAATAGATTACTGTCAATTAAAGCACTATGACTTTCTTTTTAATGGAGACATAGACTTATCGATATCTCAAACAGAGTTGAATTAAATTCGAACAAGATGTGTGTGTTTGTTGTGAATAAAATAGGACAACCTATTTAGCATGTGTAGAATCAACGTGCCTACAATCATCTACCGTGAAGACGTAGCAAACCACAAGACATGAAGATTTAAGGTGGTTCGGAGTACACAATTTGTGTATCCTACGTCCACCGTCCACACACACACGCAGAAAGACTGCTTATGAGCAAGTTCAATCACTACAACACACACACACCACGTTGTCTGATGTAACAAGCAATCAGAACAACACCACACATACAGATCAAGCACAAGAGATGCTTGATCCACTACCACACACACAGAGTATGAAAAGTGGTAAGAGAGAAGAGTTCAGAGTTGTAGAATCAAATCCTGAGATAGAACTCTTCGAGGTGGTCGTCCAGAAGAACACCAAGGTTCATTTGGATGTTGAACACTTGATGGAGAAGCTTGAATCATGACGAACGGATTTAACTCCACTCGGAAGATGAATCTTCTTCGCTCTGGACAGAGGGTTGAAGCAGAGCAGCAGAAAGAAGCTTTCTCTCTGAATTTTGCTTAGGGTTTGGTATGGTTGCTTCTTCCTGCAAAAATACCTCCTTATGTTCTATATATAAGGTGTCCAAGTTAGAGAGACGTGGTAAAAAGAAACACCCAAATATGGAACATATCCAAATCGGAATGAAGTTTCTCTTCGTCTGTCGACAGGTCACTGTTCATCTGTCGATAGGTACTGACAGATTTGAAATTTCCAGAGCACTAGTCTTCTGGGAAGTATTTTCCTGTGTGTAGCTGTCGACAGGCGATTTGTGGCTGTCGACAGGCACACCTCAATTTGTGTTTTCTGAAAGGTATTGTCTTCCCTGTGTCTAGGGGTCGGGCAGGTATCTTTTGGACTATCGACAGGCAATTGCTTGATGTGTTTTTCTTTGAGCTTTTGCTCTTGATTTTGATGCTTGTTTTGCATGCATTCACACCTACATTAAAAACATTATTAGAGAGATATAATAAATATGTAGATGATCAATTTGAAGCACACGGTTTATATGTTGCTTGATTTGTCAATGTCCTCATGTTACAACCATTCACACACATCAAGTTATATTGTTCATCATCAAAATATGTAATCACAAAACATCCCACATGTGAACCCAACAAGAAAACTCCTAATCTGTATCTGTCGACTATTGAGGACTCCCTAGAAGCTGTCCTTGCCCAAATGATGATTCTGGCAAAGAAAGGGCAGTTTATTACCTATCTAGGCTCTTCAATCCTTTTGAGCTCAAGCTTACCACAATGGAGGGGAAACATGTGCAGCGCTAGTGGGGTAGTGTAGAAATTGAAGCACTACTTCCTAGCCCATCAGGTAAGCTTTATTTCTAGAATGGATCCTATTAGGTGTCTCCTAGAGAAGCCAGTCCTCGCCGACAGATTGGCGCGTTGGCAGAGCTTCTTGTCTCAATTTGATATCACCTTTGTAGTCTAGAAGGCTATAAAAGGGTATGCCATTGCTGAGCACCTTGCTCACCTTCCTCTTCCTCATAGTGACACGGTTCATGAGGAATTCCCTGATGAAAACCTGTCACTCATCTCTCGCGATCCCTTCTGGTCGCTCCATTTCGATGGAGCTCTCAATTCTAGGGGACGAGGCATAGGTGTTGTCTTGCTTACCCCAAAGGGGTCACCATTTCACTGGCCTATCAACTTCAGTTCCTTGCCACCAACAATGTATCCGAGTATGAGGCTCTCCTAGCCGGTCTAAAGCTTGCCTATCTCTTAGGTGCGCGTCATCTCAAGATCATAGGAGACTCTCAACTCGTCCTTCGGCAGGTCCTTTCTACCTACCGCACTCGTGACCCCAAACTCAAGCCTTATCAAGATCTGGTCACTCTCCTAGACAAGCAATTCCGCAATCTTATATACATTTACACTCCTCTCTCTCAGAACATCTTGGCCGATGCCCTGGAATCTCTAGCCTCATCTCTCTCCTTCCCTCTCATCCACAGCGCTGAGACTATCATTCTCCAGAGGTTAGAAGCACCCTCCACTCAGGATCCTTGGTTCAATAACCTCAGGAGCTCTTTAGTCTTGAAGGTAGAGAGAAGAGAAGCGAAGGAAGTAATGCTTGTGAAGCTAGGAGAAATGATGGAAGAAGAAAGGCCATGGTACCATGAGATCGAGCAATACTGTAAGGACGGTACCTTCCTAGAAGAAGCTGAGGCTGAGGATAGAAGAGCCATCCATAGGGCTGCGCTAAAGTATACCATTGTTGGAGAAGTGTTGTACAGACACGCTCTAAATGGGATGCTCCTCAGATGCTTGCAAGACGAAGAAGCCTGGAAGGTAGTGGAAGGAGCTCACTCTAGTGAGTGTGGAGGACATGTGAATAGACAGATGCTAGCTAAGAAAATCCTTAGGCAGGGCTATTGCAGGCCAACCTTAGAAGAAGACTGTGCCATCTACTTCTTTAGGTGCATCAAATGCTAGCTCTATGCCGATAAGATCCATGCCCCATCTTCCTCCTTACATCCGCTATCTTCCCCTTGGCCATTCTCCCTGTGGGCCATTGATATCATTGGACCCCTTGGTGATCCTAATGCTCAGGTCAAACAAAAGTCCTTCATCCTCACCGCTACTGAGTACTTCACAAAGTGGGCCGAAGCAGAAGATTTTGCAGAAATCAAAGGTTCAACCATGTGCAGATTCATCATGAAGAACATCATCTCGCGGTTTGAAGTGCCAAGCGGCATCGTCATCGACAATGGACCCCAGTTCATATCGCAAGAGCTTCAGGACCTATGTAGGAAATTCAACATCTCTCTGCATCATTCGTCTTTGTATTATCCATAGGGAAACGCTCAAGCCAAAGCCACAAACAAAACACTTTTGAAAATTTTAAAGAAAACTTGTGAGTCTCATAAATTTGTTGATTGGCCCGAGAAATTGATTGAGGCTCTATGGGCCTACCGTACCTCCGTTCGCACGCCCACTGGGCAAACACCCTTTTCACTTACTTATGAGATAGAGGCGGTATGTCCACATGAGATCCTCATTCCTTCGCTAAGGGTACAGCTGGACAAGGAACTTAACCTCGATGAACGTCGAGAGGCGTTACTTACTCAGCTGGAACTCTTAGATGAACGGCGTCTAGCCGCGGCCGATCATGTGCTTTCATATCAAAATAGACTTTCAAGGTCTTTTAAAGAAAAAGTGATTGAACACAAATTCCAAGAAGGAGATATGGTCTTGAAGTGAATTTTCATAAAACTTAGAAGTCCTATGTCAAAATTGCAAGTAAATTGGGAAGGGCCATACATCATCAAGGAAGTGTACCGTGGGAATGTGTATAGGCTTGTCAAGGCTGAAGGTGAGGAGCTCTCTCACCCGTGGAATGGATTATATCTTAAAAGATTCTACCCTTAATAAAAGATTTTCAATAGCGACACTATTTTGCAAAAAATGCTAGCAGCTGTGAGTTTCACATCCGTTTTATTACTGTCAGACAATTTCTAGGTTCAGTTAACACACACAACACGGCAACCCGTGGTGAATTCCCCTAAGTCAAATGTGTTCCTAGTTAGCCCTAGTGTAGGGGAGTGAAGGTCTTTTTTCCTCTTACTCGGACAAGGTCTAGGGGCAAAAGGATGCTAACTTGTAGACAAGGGAGGGTGTAGACCGTGTGTGAATGAAGTCTCAAAGAGAGACAGTCGGTTCAAAAGAAGAAATAACAAAAAAGAACGGAAAATGAGTGAAAGAAAAAATAGAAGGCATGGCAAAGAGTGGCAATACAGTTCCCCGTGGGACGCCCTTGAGCCCGGTCGCACGCATGCCCCAAACAAAAGTAATGACCATAAAATCTCTGGACAACAGACAGAATCCATATGTGATACACCCTTGCGAGTCAAACAAGTCAATTTTACAAGCACCGATGCCAAGTCTTATCCCCTTAAATCTTCCTATCCCCACTAATGACTGGAACACCCCCGCGCTTGCTCTGTGTAGGAACACTGGCAACCAGGGGCAATCAGCCTTAGGGAAGCCAAGAACAAGCGCACACTGTACCTAGAAGGCGTTTTGGCAAGTGTAAGATGGAAGGTGAGATTCCTAGCTGATCTCTCAAGTGCAGAAGGTGTCGCTATAGAAAATCCAAAAAATTAGAAAACCACAAAATCCAAAAAAAAAAATAGAAAATCTCAAAATCCAAAAAAATTAGAAAATCTCACAACTCCAAAAAAAATAGAAAACCTTAAAATCCAAAAAAAAATAGAAAATCTCAAAATCCAAAAAAATAGAAAATCCCAAAATCTAAAAAACATGAGATGTACATATCAATTTTTTTTCTTTTAGCATGCATTATTTCCTTTTATCTTTCACCTATTTAATAAGGCTCAGCCCCTTGACTGTTATGAAGTTAAAGTCATTCCTTGCTTAATGCAAGGGGATGAGCCAAAGAACCGATCTAATTATTTTGTTAAGTGTACAGGGGCAGAAACTTTGAGCAGCGCAATAATGTACTCAGCTTTCTCGCTCTCTCTCTCTCGATCTCATGTCACACTCATGTCAATCACAATTCATTCCAACAATCACAATATTGGCACAAAAGATAAAAGTTCACTATTAAAAGCATCATGTACAGAGATAAAGGGGAGG
>CM024754.1:173039459-173285889 GCA_014218235.1 Colocasia esculenta
TCCAATTCTCCCCTAACACTCTCGAAGCGTTAAAAACCTCTAAATCCCTTTTACTCTCTCTTTTAATGGCATGGTTCTTTCCTTCTCCCGATGCTCCGCATGTAGGGTAGTTAGTTTTCTTTCTTAGTTTAGTATGTCATGTCTAATTCAAAAATAAAGAAATAAAAAAAGAGTGTTTCTCTCCTCGTTCCCCTGGCAATCGGACAGCGATCCCCATCTTTCCTCCCCTTTCTTCAGACGGCGATCCCCGTCTTTCCCCTTTCTCCTTCGTCCGACGGCGATCCCTGTCCTTCCTCCATTTTCGAGCACTAATCTCTCGCTTCCATTTCCGCTGCAATCCCCGCGCTTGACGGTGATCCTCGTCACTCCCCGCTTTCAAATTTCGGACGGCAATCGCCGTCCCTGCGTTTCCTTGCTTGACGGCGTTCCCCGTCATTCGTGCACTTCTTCTTCGGCAGCGATCCCTGCCTTCCTCCTCCTTTGCTTGAACAGCGATCCTCGCTCACTAACCAGCATGGTCACATTTGGAGATTTGGGTGAGGGACCTTCTGTTCCCCTGCACCCTGACCCTGCTGCAGGCACCCTGAGCTCGGGTGGCCTGCCCTTGCCTCCAGACCCATCGGAGGACTCTTGCGGCCGTGCCGAACCTTTCCCATCCAATAAACCTCTGGACACTTCTCGAGAGTCCTCTGTAAATATCAATCCTAGGTTAGGATCAAGGGTAGAATCTAGCAAGTCCCCGTCCCCGTCTGGGAACAGTAAGGGTAGTGGCATACCCCGTAGATAGGCGCTCTTCTGGCTATCGAAGAGTTTATCCAAGGAGTAGTCATTCTAAACATAGAAGCTCAGCACGAAGAGGAAAGGCTAGACGATGGATTTGGAGTTTATGAAATCTTAACCGAGGAGGACCCAGTGTATGAAGAAGACGGTGAGGTAGAAGATGCTGTTGAGATGTACGCCAGTGGCATGAGGAGATTTGATGAACCCACATCGGCAGTCGACAAACCCACCAAAGAGGTAAATATTGGGACAGAAAAATAACCCAGGCTCTTGACTATAGCTTCCAATCTCCCTCTTGAAGAAGAAGAAGAAGCACTTATAGAGATGCTAAGGGAGTTCAAGGATTCTTTTGTCGGGTCGTACGATGACATGCCTGGCATTGACCCCGAATTGGTCCAGGGGCAATAACTGTTAAACAAAAGTTGAGACGATTCCACCCCCACATTACTTTGAAGATGAAGGAGGAGATTGATAAACTACACAAGGCTAAGTTCATCCGTGTAGTCCTCTATCCTTTGTGGGTGGCTAATATAGTCCCAGTAATGAAGAAGGACGGAAGAGTTCGAATCTGCATCGACTTCTGAAACTTGAACAGGGCATGTCCAAAGGACGATTTTTTGTTACCTCATTTGGATGTTTTAATTGATAACACCGCTGAGTATGAGACCCTATCATTCATGGATGGTTACTCAGGCTATAGCCAAATCCGTCTAGCCCCGGAAGACCAAGAGAAAACCTCCTTCACCACACCCTGGGGAACTTATTGCTATGTGGTCATGCCATTTGGATTGAAGAATGTCGGCGCCACTTATCGAAGGGCAATGTTAGCTGTAACGACCCTCTTTATACCAGTACGACTATACCAATCCTCATCGGTACAAAGGGCATCATTATAGTGGGATAATAACCCAACACTAACGATAGGTTGATATGTACATGAATAGCAAATGAGTACAGCGGAAATAAAAGAAATAACTCATTCTCATTCCATCATTATCACACATTCCACAGTCTATATAGCAAGAAAAGAAATGACAATGCCCACATTATTATAATTTCAAAAGAACTACATTATCCGTAACATTGTCCTTATGAATAACATTATTCGAACTATGAAAGAGAAAGTACAACTATCTAGTAAACTCCACAAAAGCTACTCCTCGCGCTCGATGTCGCTCCTCGCTATGCCCTCCTCCAATATGGGAACACATGTCTCACCTGTACGCCGAAGCAAGTATGAGTTTAAAAGACCCAGCAAGCAATCTAAAGACTCAACCTTACACATATCACACAAAAGTTAAGCTACCAAACAATAAAGAAACATATGCTATTATTTACCATAACAAATCACATGGCACATACTCTACATAATTAACTACACATAAATCATCCAAACACGTTCCTAACTAACACATGCTCATATTAAATCATGGATAATAAACATACACCTATACGTACTTTCTACACCTAATCATCTAACATGATTTAACAATCCAAATATTATCCATGTTATGGTACAACTCTACCAACTAGAGCATGGAGTTAAGCACAAAGTAATGAGCAACCTAACATGATATCTATTCATATTTCACGTGCACTTTTCATATTCAATTACACATTTCGTTTGTTGTTTTAATATAAATAATTCACAATTACACATGATATCACATTTTATTAAACATGATTGAAGGTTTAAAACATATTCAAGTCGGTTGGCAACCATATACAATTGAAGCATAGAACTATGTACTAAGTGAATAGCATGTCTATCATGGAACTTAGACATTCTTCCATGTATTTATCACAATCATAATCACACTTTACTTGCTATTTGGACATGAATTAAAATACAATTACATGGTTTTTACATTTGTTCACATGCTATCTTATTCATTTAACAATTTCACATGTTCATCTTTTACATTGCACAACTTACATGTTTACATACACACATTCACATATGCTACTACATGGAGGTTATTAACCTATATAATATGATACTAAACATGATGTTACATCAACATATAACATAGGATGATATGGATATATGTCTTATTACCTTGGTTTTTACATGCAATCATGCTCTCATTAACATTTACTCTCCCTACACATCATTTCACACATTCTTCACATCGTTTACTTGTGCACTCTTACTATCACATTTCACATCACTTGCACTTACCACGTGTCACATTCTCATGTCACTCTACACTTTATTCATATTTATCACTTAAGTTGCCATGACCATAGTCTAAACTACCATCTAGAGGACGCACACACCCATATCACATAGCATATATCACATAGCACATCACATCACTTGACACATACCCGCCACTGGGCAATCTAGTGGCGAATCTTGATAACTGCGCAAACCGGAGAAGCCCTCTCCATTGTATCCAGTGGTACTTGTCCACCTCTAGGGTTTCATCCTAATGCCCTTAGGATATATTTCACAACGTTGAGCCTTCCATAGGGACTTTTCTATGGTACAGCTCTCAGACCTATATGGTAGCATGTCAATCTCGGCCACATTTTTACATTAAGCACATTATCATATTTCGTCTAATTTTACTCACACTTAATTCACACTTTAATCCTTTTTGCATAGGCATTTTGAATATAAAACATTCAGGTTACAGAGTTTAATCCTACTGTTCAACAATGATAAACAACTCCAAACAATATACTAATCATGCTATTAATACTAAATTTTACATGATTACAACTAACATGCTCATTATGATTTAAATTTCACATGTTATAATACAAACAGTACCTAAGATTGTCACATCAGTACCAAATTTTTATCACATGCTACATATAGTTACTATATCACATATTAAATTTTTCAGATTTTTATGAACAGTAATTCAAATTTTAGTAATTAAGACAGAATTCAAGCATTTTCTCAAGAATTTCACTTAATTAGGTTTCACAGCGGAACAGTAGTGTCTAATAGTTTCAAAGCATGAAAACAGTCATCATACTAATAGGGAAAATTTATAAAACCCTAACATGCACTTGATCTAATTATTCAGGAATTATCATAGTCAATTCATGTTCATTGTTCAGTTACAGAATTTTAATAAGTAGAACTAATTACATAAATTCAACTTGTCCTCATGATATGACCTAATGACTATTCCTGACCACATACAATTTTTACAGCATACATATATATCCCAAAGTCCAAATAACACACTTTAGAGATCAAGCAGTGCACTTTTAGAACCCTGAAGAACTTGGTGACACAGTGTGTGCCGCCAACTATGTAAACGACACAGTCTGGTGCCGCCAACACAGGAACTTGGCGGCACAGTATGTGGCCGCCAACCTCCTGTCTGCAGACCATGCAGACAGCACACAAATGCAAGGGAAATTTGGAGGTTCTAGGACACGTGGAAATTTCAGAAAAATGCTAGGACTAAGGGGACATGAGTAGGGTTGACATCCATAGGTTACTTGCCTCCAAATAAATGCATAGAGATCAAATCTTACTGACGAAGCCCTCCTCCGCCCAGCTAAGAAGGTGCTCAAAACCTCTCCAGATCCAGTCCTTCTGTTTATGTAGATTGATCCTTGAAGTTGGGAATGCTTCCTCTATGTATGGGCTATTCTCCAGTCGGTGCAGATCTCCAGAGAACCCTTTCAGTCGCCGGATCCAACTCCTCAAAGAATAGCTTTTCTCCACAAAGGCTCTAGGGTTTCACAAAGAACAAAAAACACATGATCCGGCCGAACCAAGGTGATTTTATAGCGCTGGGTAGGTTGGGTACGCATTAGGGTAGGTCTCCTACGGTTAGGGATGGGTTTCCTAAACTGGAACCGGAAGAACGCATGCGTTACCAAATCTGAAACTGTTAACTGCAGGGAACTTGGTGTCACCTATAGTGCCGCAACAGGGGGGTTAGCGTCCATCGATCGGACGCCAACTCCTCCTGGTCAGGCAGACAGTCAGCGGCAGACATGTGTCGCCAACTAGGATTTCGGCCAGAAGAGAGACATACATCCAAAATAGATACATAATCACATCACAAACAGTTTAATGGGTGCTGAAATAAGTAGATATCATATGCACAAAGTTAAACATATACATATATACGTGTACAAACATAATACACACAACACATATGGATTAAGTAAACATAATATGTACATCGATAGTTAGATAATGCATGCACATTTAAAATATACATGTATGAAAAATAACTCATATGCACTTACAAGGTATATAGCAGTAATTACATATCATATGCACAACATTACTCAAATATAAAATTCATGGTTTTCTAATTAAGTACAATATGCACAAGATTAGTTAATTACTTATATTCACAGAAAATAATATATATATATATACTTACATATGCACATCTAAATAAATACAGTACATGCACAGAGTATCACATATATATTCATACATATCCATGGAATAAATAGTATAATATGCCATTAATAGTAGGTAGTATATGCATAGTATTATTAAGATGCAATATGCATAAGGTTAATTAAGAACAGTCTATACAACAATGGTTATTTGCATATGCACACTTAAATTGATATATATATATATATATATATATATATATATATATATATATATATATGTACACAACATAGTTACATACATTATGCATGAAATAGGTAATTACAATATGTACATCAATAATTAGATTCAACATGCACATTTATACACATACATGCATTGAAAATTAACTCATATATACCTACAAGATGTATAACAATATTCACGTATTTTATGCACAACATTACCTAAATATAATATACCTAGGTTTTTAGTAAGCACAATATGCACAAAATTGGCTAATTACTTATTCTCATAGAAAATAACATATATATACATATATATGCACATGAGAAATTTAAAAATGCAATTTGCACAATTTATACACACACTATATACATAACTAGTAACTTTCACATGCACAATATAAAATGAATAAAATTCGGGGGTCTAACACTAGCAATCTTCCACGATATGATTCATATTGATGTTGAGGTTTACGTGGATGATATTGTGATGAAGTCTCGAACCCGAAGAGAACACTCCTCCGTGCTTGACAAAGTGTTTCGTCGCGCACAAGAGTACCAATTGAAGATGAATCCGAAGAAGTGTGTATTTGGGGTTTCCTCAGGCAAGCTACTAGGTTTTATAGTCAGCAAGCGAGGGATTCAAATAGACTCAAGCAAGGCCAAGGCAATAAATGAGATGCCTCCTCCTAAGAACATATCTGAGCTTCGAGGACTGATTGGTCAGTTACAGTTCATAAGGAGATTTATATCTCAACATTCTCAAAGGTATCGTCCCTTCTATGAACTGTTAAAAGGAGGAGCCAAATTCGAATGGAACGCTAAATGCCAAGAAGCTTTGATGAGCTCAAGAATTATCTTATGAATCCACCCGTGCTGCAGGCGCCTGTCCTAGGAATGAAAGATGCGCTGAATATCTATTATGGTAATCTAGAAGGGGGGTTGAATAGATTATTGTCAATTAAAGCACTATGACCTTCTTTTTAATGGAGACACAGACTTATCGATATCTCAAACAGAGTTGAATTAAATTCAAACCAAGATGTGTGTGTTTGTTGTGAATAAAACAGGAACAACCTATCTAGTGTGTGTAGAATCAAACGTGCTACCAATCATCTACCGTGAAGACGTAGCAAACCACAGGACACGATGATTTAAGGTGGTTCGGAGTACACAACTTGTGTATCCTACGTCCACCGTCCACATACACACACAGAAAGACTTATGAGGAGTTCAATCACTACAACACACACACACCACGTTCTCTGATGTAAACAAGTAATCAAAACAACACCACACAAGAAGATCAAGCATAAGAGATGCTTGATCCACTACCACACACACAGAGTATGAAAAGTGGTAAGAGAGAAGAGTTCAGAGTTGTAGAATCAAATCCTGAGATAGAACTCTTCGAGGTAGTCATCCAGAAGAACTCCAAGCTTGTTTGGATGTTGAACACTTGATGGAGAAGCTTGAATCATGGACGAACCGGCTTCAACTCGTCGGAAGATGAATCTTCTTCGCTCTAGACGGAGGGTTGAAGAACAACAGCAGAAAGAAGCTTTCTCTCTTGAATTTTGCTTAGGGTTTGGTATGGTTGCTTCTTGCTGCGAAAATACCTCCTTATGTTCTATATATAAGGGTATCCAAGTTAGGAGAGATGTGTAAAAGGAAACACCCAAATACGGAACATATCCAAATCTCATAATTGAAGTTTCTCTTCGTCTGTCGACAAGTCACTGTTCATCTGTCGACAGGTACTGACAGATTTGAAATTTCCAGAGCACTGGTCTTCCGGGAAGTGTTTCCTATGTGTAGCTGTCGACAGGCGATTTGTGGCTGTCGATAGGCACACCTCAATTTGTGTTTCCTAAAAGGTATCTATCTTCCCTGTGTCTAGCTGTCGAGAGGTATCTTTTGGGCTATCGATAGGCACTTGCTTGATGTGTTTTTCTTTGAGCTTTTGCTCTTGATTTTGATGCTTGTCTTGCATGCATTCACACCAACATTAAAGAACAAATTAGAGAGATATAATAAATATGTAGATGATCAATTTGAAGCATGGTTTGATATGTTTCTTGATTTGTCAATGTCCTCATGTTACAACCATTCACACAACATCAAGTTATATGTTCATCATCAAAAACATGTAATCACAAACATCACACATGTGAACCCAACATTCTTCCCCTTTTGATGATAACAAAATTTCATTTATGCTTAATGGATGGTTCTCTCCCTTTTGGCAACATCCAAAAATACAAATCATACACTCATGAATATAAGGTAGGCAAACAACTGTGAATTCCATGAATAAGCAGTCAGCACACACAGTTACAAAAGTTGTCATGATACAACTGAAAGGAATTGCGAAAGAAGGAAAGAACATGATGGACATAACAAACTAAGACATCAGTGACAAGACCCTAACCAAAGAAAAGAGAACACTAGATAAAGGACTCCTAGACTCTCTATACGTCGTCATTCCCAGGTGTAGGGGGATGACGGAAGTCGTGAAACTCAGTAGAGAGTCTGGTGATCCGGTGCTGAATCTGTACATGAGTGTTAGCCAATGCATCCATCCTGGTCTCAACATGATCAAACCGAACATTGAGCTGAGCAAATCCAGTGGTCATTTGTTGCTGCATTTGGGTCAACTAAGCAGAGATGAACTCTCTAAGAGACTGCTTTGGAGGTGCTTGAGCTTCAACATCATCTCCCTGAGCATCCATGGGCTCTGCTTGGGAGTCTTCATCAGCAAGGTCTTCTTCATCAGCTGCCTGCTCCTTGCCCGTGAGATCCCTTGTCACATTGCCATCAACAAGCTTATAGCCCATCCGATGCGGTGGTAGTAAGATCAAAAGAACTGCGGGATTTGAGATCAACCAACTCCCCTTTTGGAATATGGATGCCAAGGATAGAAGGAGAGAGGTAATGGGGCAAGCCAAGGCATCGACCTTGTGGAGTTCCTGAAGCATTGCCTGATTAGGTCGATCATGAGAAGAGGCAGATTAACTTGGTCACCATTAAGAAAGGAGTAGAAATGGGATTTGTGAACTTCGGTCACAAGTTCCCTGCTGCCATCCTTGGGAACAATAATGGTGGTGAAAATATGATGAATAAGACGATGAAGAGGAGGAAAGGATTTGCATTCAGCTTCAAACGATCTTTGGTGTAATCGTATGGCTGCAAAGTGATGAGAGTGTAGTACTCGGATGCAGAAGGATGATTTTGTAAGACATGAACTCCAGAATTGGGGATTGGAAAGGCACGCGTGAGAAGATTAGGGGTGATTGCAAAGGGAGTCCTTTCATGTGGTGTAGAGATTACCAGACTCCGTGATCCCCAGATTGTTGTAGAACTCCGTCACAGCGGTGGGAGAATACCGAATGTGGGAGTAATAGAAAGAAGTCCAGCCCTGGATGTCGAAGTGGGGCTGCAAATCGGGGAACATATCTTCCAGAAAGACAAAGTCAACATAGCGAGGTTGAACAAACTTGGTGAAGGTGCCTTGAACTTTGATCAGTTGCAGATTCGGAGGGTTGATGAGTTCTTACAAACGATCATCCCGATGCTTTGTGCGGCGCTCGACAGGAGCCCAGAACCCTCGCCGACTTCTGGAGAGAGGGGACAGTGATGAGAAGCAAGGCGTTTCCCCTTGGGAGCCATGAGGAAGAGGGTGGAGTGGAGTCAAACTCAGAAAAGAGAAGGAGACAGGAAGACGAGAGAAGCCAGGAAAGACCGAATTCTAGGTCTGGCGTCCTGGAGAAGGAAGGTTGGGGTTAAGAGAGAAAGGAGAAGGTGTTTTGGAAGGAGGGAGAGGTAGAGGAGGTGTGGGTTCCCTTTTAAAGAGATTGGGTAAGAATTTGAAAGGCAAGGGACCCACCAAATCCGGCCCAAAAGGTGCGCCGGTTGGGTGGCTTAACAGCCCTGGCCGCTGGCTGTCGACAGGTGACTGTTCATCTGTCGACAGGCACACTCAGAAATTGCTAAATCTTAGTTTTGATAGATTTTTTTCTGGGCAATGAGCATCCAAAGAGTATATAAAGGTGGAAAATAGGTAGATACACATTATAAAATGTCATACCCACTAATATTAAGACACGTCATAAGCCTACAATGGTTGTAACATAATACCCTAGAAGTCTCAAGTTGGAGCATTAAGAAGACATTCGTACATAAGCATAGGAAAATAAGGTAACCCCTTTGAACAAAACCATTGTAGAAAAGCATATGTCCTAGTGGGTGATGGTCAGATGGTATATGAGAAAGATGCCCACATGAGGAGTTAACCATAAACAACAAAGTGCCCGTGATTTGAGAAAAATGGAGGCTTCACTCTATTTCTTCTTTGAATATTTCTTTTGTCAATTGAATGTGGGAAAAGTAGTAATTAGGATCACTTTCACCTTTTGACGTGAAGGTAGACATTTGGGATGCCCATACCCCAGTACTCAGTAAGAGTGACCATCATACCATTGTACAGAGATAATGAATAAGCTTTTTGACACGAAGACAGACATTTGTGATGCCCATGTCCCCGGTTACTCAGTAATAACATCATTGCTCTGCCGTTGTCCCATTATTTTTGTTGATACACTTTTGAGTATGAGAAATAAGTAGCTTTCTCCTTTATTAATATTTATTTGTTTTTAAAATCAAGGTCAAGGAGTATTTATGGTTAAAAACGAATGCAAGATACAAGGTTCAATGACCGTCGAACTTATCAGGTCACTTGGGAAAAATGATTATCCACAAGGGAGTTATTCAAGTGAGTTAGATTAAACCCATTAGTTTTGTGCAATGTACTCAGAATGAGACAACCTAGACTCATACAAGAATAGTAGGTCAAAATCATTGTGGTTCAGACAATATCTTGGTATTATGTGGATATGAAAAGATTATAACATAAGTAAGTAACCAATTTTCACCTTACATTGAATGTATGAACATGCTCATAAAGGATGTTGAGAAAAGATGAACAGTGATAGATGAAGTGGGTAGCTGTCGACAGCTAATATGAGCCTATCGACAGATACAGACAGTTGTGAAGAACTGGGTTCAGGCAGGGTATAGCTGTCGACAGCGGGGGTCCTGGCTGTCGACAGATACACACAGACAGAAAATAGAGAGTTCGGGGAGATAGAAACTATGCCTGGCTGTCGATAGCAGCAGAAGTAGTTGTCGACAGATACACACAGGGTTCAATTTCTGGGTTCTGTGAAGGCATAGCTGTCGACAGGGTGTTGGGGGCTGTCGACGGGAACTTTAAAAAAACAATTTAAAGGCTGAGATGAGAAAAAAAAATGGAACTTTAGGTTGAGGAAATGAAAACTTATGAAGAATAGAGATTTTCCCTCATGAACTCACTCATGAAACCTTAACTTACTCCCCCATAGTGTGTGCATTTGAGGACTCAAACATTCAAGCAAGATTTTCATTTGCATGGCAATCATTCGCACACCAGAGATCATTCATAAGCACATGTGCATAGAAATTCTTTTGTTTACAAAAATGAGTGGGCAAATTGAAACGAAGCTATATACCCTATTTGAAGTGGATGATCTTTATATGTAACTTGACTATGATACGTGGCGGATAATATTTCCTCACGCATAATGATAGTTTCCAAACAAGAAAGACTTGTTCTTTCACATGTCACCATTTGATATATCACATAGTCCTTACACACAAAGAGCATATACTCCAAAATTGGGTATAGGTTTCATTCCATTTTACACAAGCCCAATTCTCTCCTTAGTGTAGTGAATCTATCTTCAGACAAGGGTTTTGTGAAAATGTCAGCCAGTTGCTTTTCAGTGGGTATGAAGCTAAGCTTCCAAGATTTGTTGGCTACCTCATCTCTCAAGAAGTGATGTCTAATCTTAATGTGTTTGATTCTTGAGTGTTGAATTGGGTTATTTGAATGGTTGATAGCACTAGTGTTGTCACATAAGATAGGTATGCATCCAATATCAATGTTGTAATCACGCAATTGACTTTTTATCCACAACTTGAGCTGTACAACTCCCTGCATCAACATATTCTGCCTCTGCAGTGGAGAGTGCAACCGAGTGTTGCTTCTTGGATGCCCACGAAACCATGCAACCACAAAGGAATTGACAATACCCACTAGTGCTTTTCTATCAATTTTACACCTAGCATAGTCAGCATCAGAATATGAGATTAAGTTAAAGCTACTCCCTACTGGATACCAAAGACCCAAATCATGCGTACCTGAGAGATATCGAAAAATCCTTTTAACTGCAACCAAATGGCTTTCTTTTGGACTAGATTGGTATCTAGCACAAAGATAAACACTAAATTGTATATCTGGTCTACTTGCAGTAAGGTAAAGGAGAGAGTCAATCATACCTCGGAATTGCTTTGCATCTACCTTTTACCTTTTTCAGCATGTTCCAATTTATACTTGTGCTCATGGGTGTTGAGGTAGGCTTGGCTTGTTCAAACTGAAAATGTTTTAGTAGCTCTTTACATATTTTTCTTGATTAATGAAGAAGCCATCTTCATGTTGTTTTACCTACAAACAAGAAAAAATTGAAGCTCCCCCATTAAACTCATCTTAAATTCATTGTGCATGTGTTTAGAGAACTCTTCACACAGTGATGGGTTAGTGGAACCAAAGATGATGTCTTCCACATAGACTTGAACAACAATTATGTGATTGCAAACTTTCTTAGTGAAAAGGGTTTGTCCACTTTACCTCTTGAGTAGTTTTTACTCACCAGAAAATTGCTTAGTCTATCGTACCAAGCTCGGGGTGCCTGCTTCAAACCGTAAAGAGTTTTATGCAACTTATAAACATGGTTAGGCTTTTCATTATCCTCAAAACCGGGTGGTTGAGAAACATAGACTTCCTCTTTGATGTAGCCTTTCAAGAAAGCAGTTTTAACATCTATTTGAAAAAGTTTGAACTTGTTTGAACATGCATATGCTAACAAGATCCTTACTGCTTCAAGTCTAGCTACAGGTGCAAAATATTCTTCAAAGTCTATCCCAAATTCTTGGTTATACCCTTTTGCTACCAGTCTAGCTTTATTTCTCACCACTTTACCCTCTTCATTTAGTTTATTCCTAAACACCCATCTTGTGCCAATGACAGAAATTTCATGGGTTCTAGGAACTAAACTCCAAACATTATTTCTTTGAAACTGACCAAGTTCCTCATGCAT
Source organism: Colocasia esculenta (assembly GCA_014218235.1). Classification (NCBI taxonomy): domain Eukaryota; kingdom Viridiplantae; phylum Streptophyta; class Magnoliopsida; order Alismatales; family Araceae; genus Colocasia; species Colocasia esculenta. Next base: position 173,051,987 of record CM024754.1, read on the forward strand.
AGCGTCAATCCATGAATTTTCTTTTAGAGCCTCTTCAACATTTTTAGGTTCCACTTGAGAGACAAAAGCTAAATGATCTTGTTCAACTATTTGTCTACCTGAGACCTAGTTTGAACTTTATCATTTACATTTCAATTACATTATCAAGTGGGTGATCTTTGGAGTACCTCACATTTGTGATTGTTGAAGGACAGGTTGATCTTGGACTTGAAGAAGGTGATCTTGTGGAGGTTGTTCTTGAGGTGGTTTGCTTGAGGAGTTTCACTTTGAGGCTCTTCCTCTTGTGGATCTTCTTCAGATTCATCATCTTGCTTTTAGAAAAATATTTCATGATCATTATCATTGTACCTGCAAAAGTATCCACTGTTAATTTTTGTTGCTACTTGAGAGTTTCATTTTTCTTTTTCATGTTGTTTCCAATGTATTGTTACTTCATCTCCATCATCATACCTATGTAAATTTGAACTGTTAGTCTTTGCATGATACTCATCAAAAACAACATGTGGAGTTTCTTCCACAGTTCAATTTTTATTATTAAATACTCTATAAGCTCTAGAGTTTTATGAGTATCCCAAAAAAATACCTAGATCACTTTTGGCTTCAAACTTGTCTAAATCAACTTTATCATTGTTATGTATAAACACTTTGGAGACAAAGACCCTGAAATATCCAATACTGGGTTTCTTACCTTTTAAGAGTTCATAGGGAGTTTTCTTCATCACAGGCTTACCATGGCTCTGGTGAGAATATGGCATGAAATGTTTACTGCTTCTGCCCAAAAGCTCCTTGAGAGTTGGCTCTCGACCAGAAGAGTGCGAGCCATTTCCACCAAGGTTCTGTTCTTTCTCTCCACTACACCATTTTCTCTGGAGTCCTTGGAGAGAAGAACATGTGATCTATCCCGTGGTGCCTGCAAAAGTTAGAAAAAAGTTATTATCAAACTCTCCCCATGATCAGTGCAGATTGAGCATATCTTATGAACGTTCCCATGCTCAATCTTATTAAAGAATTCTTCAAAGACTTTAAGTGCTTCATTTTTGTGACCCAAGAATTTGACCCAAGTGAACCTCGAAAAATCATCCACAATGACAAACCAAAGCGTTTGCCATTGAGACTTAGCATTCTAGTAGGTCCGAAAAGGTCCATGTGTAATAGTTCATAAGGTTTTGAAGTGATTACCGGTGCTTTAGATTTGAAAGACTTCCGGGTTGTTCTCCCTGTGCACATGCATCACAAAAACTCTCATTTTATTAAAGGAAATGTCAGGAAGTCCACTTACCAACTTCAGCCTCATGATCTTGTGCAATACATTGTAGCTCGTATGACCAAGCTACGATGCCACAAAGTAAACTCATCCTGTTTATTTGCAACAAGACACAAATTTTTGTTTTCTGGTTCATCTAAATCAACTAGATAGATGTTGTTCACTCTCTTTCCAGAAAACTTAAGACTTCATGTTTCTTTATCAACAATTTTGCATACTTTTGATTCAAAAATAACTTTATGACTTTATCACATAGTTGGCTTATGCTAAGCAAATTGTGATTAAGACCATCAACTAGCAACACATTGTCTATTGAGTTAGAGGCATACTTACCTACCTTACCTGTGCCAATGATTTAGCCCTTGTTGTTACCTCCAAAGACAACTTGACCTCCGTCTTTCTCCACCAGCAAACAAAATTTATCTTTGTCGCCCGTCATGTGCCTCGAGCAGCCACTATCTAAGTACCATTTATTTTGATTTTGGGCTGCTAGGCATTCCTGCAAAGATGGATCAGACAAGAGGTTTTGGAACCCAAATTACTTTGGGTCCAAATGTGTCATTCATGCCAAAAAGTAAGTGCTTTGAAATCCAAACTTGTTTGCGTTTCAGTTTGTTTGAATTGTTCCAACACTATTTTTCATTGTGCCCAAGTTTCTTATAGAAATTGCATGATGAAGTTTCTCAAAACATTTGTTTTGTTATTTAGTTGAACATCATTTGCATTTTCCCTTTTTGTTGCCTGGATGGCAGTCCCTTGGCAGCATACTTCTAGGCTTGTCGACAGCTTTCTTTGGGTCCGTCGACAGACTTCTTAATTTTTTGAACAACTGAAGTTTTTTGTTTGGGTTGTTGTTGCTTACCCTTTGCTTGAGTTTTCTTGTTCTTGGGAGGAACCTGTTTGCTTGTGCTTGGACTACAATCAACAAAAGATGTAATTAATGTCTCTCCAATTTCTTTTGTTTTACAGGTTGATACCCAATCCCATGCTTTGCAACAAAAGTATTTGATCCCAGAATTGCATCAAGATTTTGCTTTTCTTTTACAAATCTTGTAAGATCTTCAGATTTTCCTTAAGATCATTTTTAGATTTTTCCAACTTTTTCTTAATCTCTTGATTTTTATGTTGAAGGGTTTCAAGGGAATTGATTAGGCTTTGTTTTCTTTTTCACTCTCTTGCAATTTTACTTTTATGCAATCCATTTCTTCACAGTTAGCTTCCTTATCAATTTTCATCATTTCAATCTCTTTATTTAGGACTGCAATATGTTCATTATTGGGTGTGCTATGAACGAATGAGTTGATTTTCCTTTTGAGTGTTTTATTTTCAGACTTGAACTCACAAAATTTCTCAAAGAGCAATGTATAAGCCTCTTCCCATTCATCTACAGTATAGTTTTCAAAGGAAGAGTTTACCTCAGTGGAGTCCTCACTCCTTGCCATTAAACAGTGAATTTCTTCATCTCCTGAGATTGCTTGTGCGTCCTCGTCTTCATCTTCATCACTTCAAGTTGCCAACATTGCCTTGGCTTTCTTGAAGGAGAATTTTTCTTTCTTCAGTTTCTTCTTAAGCTTCGGGCATTCTCCTCTCATATGCCCTGGTTTCTTACACTCATAGCACACATTTTTTTTTTTTTGTGAATACCTAGAAGAGGCAGAGGGAGAGTGCCCACCCCCTCAGGGAGGGGATGAAGTAACCACTCCACCACCACACTGCTCCCAGGGAAATTTTATTAATAACGCATAAAACATACATCAAGGCCTAATGGACGGGAGTCCTGCCTTATCCAAACGGCAAGGACCCTTTACAGCAGGGGGAAGATCGGCCCAAGAAAACCAAATATTACAAACAGAAGGAGAGGAACAACAAAGTTCGCAAGAGCATCCGTAACCAGGTTGGCCTCCCTAAAAACATGACAAATGAAACATGAATAGACTGACATTTAGTAAGAATGTCATTAACAGGAAGAAAAATTCTCCAAGGACATCTAAACGCCCTTTAATAACTTGAGCGAGAACCATGGAATCAGACTCAATAAAGATGCTATTGAAACCATGATTGCAGCACAGGTAGATCCCATCTCTAAGTGCAAGGGCTTCAGATTCAAGGCTGGAGCGGACATGGGGGTATCGGTGAGCAAAACAGAAGATAATGTCCCCACGATCATTTCGAAGAACACCACCACCAGCAGCAGTACCCATAGAGCTCTTAAAAGCACCATCAACATAAGCTTGAGTCTCCCCGTAGGGGGAGTAACCACCGGACGACCATTGGGATCAGATTAGGAGACTGCTGAACAGGAATGCCCCACTGAGATAAGAATTGATCTGAGCTGAGGCAAGGCCTTTAAGACAAGTAAAGAGGCGCTAACAGCATCCTGCACATTCAACCGAATCTTAGAGAGCACATGAGAGCTGGTCATGGCGATAGAATCATATCTGGATCGATTTCTGCTGCACCACAACTCCCATATAACAGTGAGAAAGATGAAACGAATGAGGTTCCCCATGGAAGAGGTGGCAGGCTGAGCATCAAGAAAACATATAACACCATGCATTGGATTAAGAACTGACGAGTTGTGGAATTTTAGAACATCAAAGAGAGACCCCCAAACCGCCTTAGCCACCTCACTGTGGAAAAAAATGGGTACCAGATTCAATGCTAGGAGAAGAACAACAGGAGCACCTTGAACACAGAGGAATACCACAGCCAGCAAGAATGTCGTCAGTGGGAACACATCCCTTGCTAGACGCCAAACAAGAATGGACCACTTAAGGGGGGCGGCCAGGCACCAAATCTTGTCCCAGCCAGCACTGATGACAGGTTGATTAATTTTCCGCACAGAAGAAGATGTAAATGTTCCATCTGGGGTCGGACACCAGATCCACTTGTCAGCATCCCCAACCACCGCAATACAGTTATTAAGAACAATAGCCGGGCAGAAATGGCGGGCTAACAACAAGTGGAGACCTCCCGGCTCGTGAAAAACATCCTTTATTGAAAGGTATTTCCCTTGTATGTTCCGCCATTCATTATCTGGGATGAACTTATGAAGGGGAACAAACCCGGTCCAGACATCAAACCAGAAACTCGCAGCAGAATCCAGATTAACATGAGAACCCGATGATTAGAAGCAACAATTGAGGAGACATGCCTCCAAGGCGGCTGTCAGCGGCATGCATCAGATCATAAGAGGCTTCAGAATAATGTATGTTGTGAAGGTATTTAGCTTTGAAGAAATCGCCCCAAAGAGAAGTGCCCGAAATCACCTTCCATAACAGCTTGGTCCTAAGGGCGATCTGCATATCCTGGATATTTAGAATTCCAAGGCCCCCACATTCTTTAGGCTGAGCAATAATATTCCAAGAAACCCAGTGCTTCTTCGGAGATCCTTCATAAGAGCCCCAGAAAAAATTGGCAAGCAGCTTGTGAAAAGAGTTAATGACGGTCTTGGGGATAGACAAAGAAGACATGTGTATATCGGAATAGCAGAGAGGACATGTCTCAGGAGAATAAGCCTACCACCAATAGAAAGGAAATTTTGTTTCCACCCTTGCAACTTTAGAGCCGTTTTAGAAATGATATGAGAAAAGTACAACGGTCTCCTTCTGCCAGTATATATGGAGACACCAAGGTATTTGAAAGGGAGAGCCCCGAACAAAAACAGTAATATGGCACAAAGATCGGCTAAGAGACAATGGAGCCTTAGCATGAATGATAAAAGAACTTTTGCCACATTAATAAGCTGACCTAAAGAAGCCTCATAATCCTTGAGAAAAGCCATCAGCTTCTTCATATTTCTGGCCGACCCATTTGATAAATCAAAGTGTCGTCAGCAAAGAGGAGATGAGAAACAGGGGGACAACGTCTCATAGTATGGTAAGCTCCACCAGCACTCCCACGAAACAAGGATGAGATACCTCTGCTAAGACATCTGGGCGATGATAAAAAGAGCCGGGGCAAGAGGATCCCCTTGACGTATACCTCTGGAAGACTTAAAGTAACCATGTATTTCACCATTGAGAAGGACTGAAAACAGCAGTTCGAGAGAAGTGGTTCAATAAGAGAAATGAACCGAAAGGAGAAGCCGAATTTCTGGAGAACAGCAAAGAGAAAATCCCATTCAAGACGGTCATAGGCCTTAGCCATGTCCAGTTAAGAATAACATTACCACCTCTGCACTTTCTGCCCAGATGTGAGTCATTTCCATAGCTAAAGAGACATTTTCAGAAATACTTCTCCCTTTGACAAAGGCACCTGTTCTTCTGAAATTAAAAGAGGCAAAATCTGTGAAATCCTGTCATTGATGATCTGGGATATGACTTTGTAAAAGAAATTACAAAGACTAATGGGGTGGAAATCAGCACAGTTTTAGGCATATCAGATTTCAGAATCAAGGCAATTAAGGAGGAGGTGAATCCTTTAGGTAGCGGATGGCCACAGAAGAAAGCCTGCACAGCACGACAAATATCTGTCTCAATAAAACTCAAGCACAGGAAAAAAGTGTCCAGTAAACCCATCTGGCCCCGGGGCGCTGTCAGGGGACATAGACATGACAACCTTTTTAATTTCCTCAGTGGACGGCACACTGCAAAGCATATCATTCTGGGCATTGTCCACAAGCAAGGGAAACGTCAAGAAGATCCTGATTAATACTGTGAGTTCCAGAAGTGAAGGCTTTAGAAAAATGAGAGACAAATAATTCTGCAATATCAGATTTATTCACCACAGTTACCCCATCATCATTGTGTATCTGGTTAATCATCGAATTCCTTCTACGAGAAATTGCATAAGCATGATAGAATTTGGTATTACCATCACCCTCCTTCAGCCATTGCAACCTGGATTTTTGCCTCCAGAAAATTTCTTGCTGGTGGTGTGTTCGGACCAAAACCTGGCGCGCAGCAGAAAGCAGATCGCCATTCACTTGAGAAGCGTCATCATCAAACCTGGTCTGGGCAATGTTAAATTCATCTTCCGCAATCAAAACATTATCCGTAATGTCTTTGAAGACATATTTGTTCCAGTCCGAAAAAATGTTTTCATAAACTTTAGCTTCATCATGATGTTGATCAAGGGGTAAGAAGATTGTGGAGCAGCCAGCCAACTCTGATTAGCATCTGCCAGGAATCTTTCATGACTTGTCCACATTTGTTGAAAACAAAATCTGGAAGGCTGACGTTGAGTAGTTTGGATAATAGATACAATCAGCGGACAATGGTCACTGCAAGCACGAGATAGGTGTTGAACCTGAATACCCGGGTAATCAATAAGCCATTCACCATTTAAAAGCACTCTATCAAGCCTTGCCCAGATGTTATTCAATGCTTGCCCATTATGCCAGGTAAAACGACTTCTAGAAAAACCTGCATCCTCAAGGCCAGCAGCAGCTACACAAGCTTGGAAGTCAATCATGGATCGCTGGAAGGCGTTCCTACCACCCCTCTTTTCCTCAACATCAAGAATACTATTGAAATCACCTCCAATAAGCCACGGAGAAGTGCAAGAGGCAGAGAAATCAACAATGTGATCTCAGAGAATTCTTCTCTCATTTAACAAGCAGCTAGCATGCACAATGATAATAAAGGCATCTCTATGCATAGAAGAACAAATGCGCACAGTGATGAATTGATCCGAAGAAGAGATCAGTTGGGCCGAAATATCAGATTTCCAAAAAATCCAGATGCGCCCTTTATCAGTAGAATTAACAAGAGAGAAATCCATACCCAACTTCAATCTATAATTTTCAAGTTTATCATGATGTAACTTGGGCTCAATAATAGCTAAAAACGTAATACCATGCTGACGAATAAGAAGTTTTAGACGATGGATAGAGGAACCGTTACCAATACCTGTAATGTTCCATATCATAGCCTTCATGGAAACTAATTAGAGGTATTATTGACCGAGGCACACCTGCGTAAAGATGATCTAGTCTTGACTCCATCAGCCACCCTGTCAGCCAGGCCTTCCGTACCAACAAAATTAGCATGAATAGCAGTAAAGGCAGGAGTATCCATAGGAGAAGGGGAGTCAGAACGAGGAAGGGACATGACCCGGTGCGATGGCTTACATATTTCTTGATTAGTAGACCTTCCAGACTGTTGATTTCAGCATTTCATTTTCCATAGAATTGTTTCCATCATTCCCCATGACAGCGGGACAGCTCTCCACAGGCAAGACCACAGGATCTACTGTAGAAGGATCATTAACATTAGCATCATGAATACCCCGATCAATGTCTGATGTACCATCAATATCACAACCTTCAGTTGAGTGTGATCATCTCCCTGGATAACATTATACCCGTAGAAGGCGCAACAAGGTTCTCGAAAGGGAGACAAGTATCGACCTGCTCAGTTCTCATCACAATATTGTTGGAAAGTAATGGAAAGGAACGAGTATCCTCATAATCCACAATAGGAGACTTTCCACGACTCTGCAAATGTGTAGGCGTCGGGATAGGACGCCATGTTTGCCTTGCGCGCGAGGCATTACGAGCAGGTGGCTCATCACCAGGGAGGTTTTTCTTGCACTTTGAATCAATATGCCCTAACCTCTTGCAGGATTTGCAGAAAGTCGGAGGATTTGGAAAGAAAAGAGGTTGCCAGATACCATGAGAACCGAAGCCTATCCACACCCTCTCAGGTAAAGCTTTAGCGATGTCCAGTTGGATACAGACGCGCGCAGCATGAGCGCGAGATAATGTAGCCGTGTCTCTATCAATCTGAAGAACCTGACCTATGCTACCCGCAATAGATCGCAACATGGGGTCGTTGTAGAAGTTAGCCAGAAGACCAGGCATCTCCACCCACACCGGAACCACAGAAGAGTCTTCATCCGGTGAGAAGTCCATGGACCACTGGAAAAACCGGAATAAATATCCCTTGACAAATAGCGTCTCTTTCAGAAGGACCTTGAGATAATCTTCTTTGAAATCGCAGAAGTAAATGTCGACCATCCAGGGCGCTGATGATGAACTCCTTAGCAAAACCAAATCGTTGGGCTAGGTGCAGTCTGATTTCCTGGAAAGAAGGCCTACCACAGGTGTACGAGCAAATGACACATGCTTAAGGGGTTCACAGGATAATCGTACCTCATCAGGAGAGAAGAAGACCGCTGGTTCTCCTGAATCCGTGCAAGGTGGGCTAAGAATCTTGATGGGTAAAGAAGGAGGAATAACTGATGCCATTAGAATCTGAGCAAAGGTTTTTGAGGAGGTAGCGCGGCATCGATGTTGGAACAAGATGGGCCATCATCAGCATTAATGGATCGCATGCAGTCGACGTGCCCGGCGCGGATGTGTCTGCATGGCGAACCGACGAAGCAGGCGCACCAACCAGGGAGGGGGAAGGCCTCCCAGGCCGGCCGAGAAGGAGGGCAGGCCAGGGTCGCCCCCGGCGACCCCATGGCGGCGGCAGTCAACGCCGGAGGAACTCCGGCGGTCTAGTAGAGCCCGGGTGGCACAGGACGTAATTCTTTCCTCTCCGAGAGTGAGTTCATAGCACAACAATGTCAGATTTCTTGTTAGACTCAAATTTAGTTGAAAAGTCTTTCTTTTGAAAGGATTTGGAGTTACTTGAGCCTTTCTTTTGAATTTAGGAATTTCTTGAACTGTCTAGGTGAGCATGGCCATTTCATCGTTTCACTGTCACAAGACGTTTCATTATCATCACTTTCTTTTTGCATGTCCTTTTTGGAACTGGAGAAACTTTTGTTGGAAGCTTTAGAGAGCAATAGATTTTCTTGGATTTTCTTCAGTTTCTTCCTCTTTACATTTATTTCATAGGTCATTAAGGAACCAATAGCTCTTCTAATTTCAATTTTGAAAGATCCTTAGAATCCTCAATGACGGTGGCAGTAGTTCCAAGAGGATGGAAGAGACCGAAGTATCTTCCTTACTAAGTCACTTTCGAGTATATTTCTTAAGACCTTTTAATCCATTGATTTTTAGCATGAACCTTGCAAACATATCTGATATGGTTTATCATTTTTCATTTTAAACATCTCATATTCAGATACTAGCATGCTTGCCTGGTTTCCCTTACCTCAGACGTACCTTCATAGATGAGTTCAAGCTTGTCCCACATTTCTTTTGCTGAGGTGCATGTGGAGACTCTTGAATACTCCTTGGGATATACAGCGCAATGCGTCATGTTCAATGCACTCCAATTGAGAGTTCCCTTAGCAATTTGGTCCTTTGTTCAAGTATCTTCATCCTCGGGCAACACATATGCTCCTTTGCTGACGATCTTCCATAGCTCAAAGTTTTGAGCTCTCAGAAAAACCTGCATATGATTTTTCCAATACGGATAGTCAGTGCCATCAAAGAAGGGTGGCTTGGACAATGAATGTCCTTCATCCATATATCCCTTGTTAGATTCCATGAGATCGAGAATCTCCTGATCGTAAGATCAGACAACAATTAAAACAGTAAATCAGAGAAAAACCTCGCTCTAATACCAATTGAAAGATGCACAGAATTATCTATTATGTAATCTAGAAGGGGGGGTGAATAGATTACTGTCAATTAAAGCACTATGACTTTCTTTTTAATGGAGACATAGACTTATCGATATCTCAAACAGAGTTGAATTAAATTCGAACAAGATGTGTGTGTTTGTTGTGAATAAAATAGGACAACCTATTTAGCATGTGTAGAATCAACGTGCCTACAATCATCTACCGTGAAGACGTAGCAAACCACAAGACATGAAGATTTAAGGTGGTTCGGAGTACACAATTTGTGTATCCTACGTCCACCGTCCACACACACACGCAGAAAGACTGCTTATGAGCAAGTTCAATCACTACAACACACACACACCACGTTGTCTGATGTAAACAAGCAATCAGAACAACACCACACATACAGATCAAGCACAAGAGATGCTTGATCCACTACCACACACACAGAGTATGAAAAGTGGTAAGAGAGAAGAGTTCAGAGTTGTAGAATCAAATCCTGAGATAGAACTCTTCGAGGTGGTCGTCCAGAAGAACACCAAGGTTCATTTGGATGTTGAACACTTGATGGAGAAGCTTGAATCATGGACGAACAGGATTTAACTCCACTCGGAAGATGAATCTTCTTCGCTCTGGACAGAGGGTTGAAGCAGAGCAGCAGAAAGAAGCTTTCTCTCTTGAATTTTGCTTAGGGTTTGGTATGGTTGCTTCTTCCTGCAAAAATACCTCCTTATGTTCTATATATAAGGGTGTCCAAGTTAGAGAGACGTGGTAAAAAGAAACACCCAAATATGGAACATATCCAAATCGGAATGAAGTTTCTCTTCGTCTGTCGACAGGTCACTGTTCATCTGTCGATAGGTACTGACAGATTTGAAATTTCCAGAGCACTAGTCTTCTGGGAAGTATTTTCCTGTGTGTAGCTGTCGACAGGCGATTTGTGGCTGTCGACAGGCACACCTCAATTTGTGTTTTCTGAAAGGTATTGTCTTCCCTGTGTCTAGGGGTCGGGCAGGTATCTTTTGGACTATCGACAGGCAATTGCTTGATGTGTTTTTCTTTGAGCTTTTGCTCTTGATTTTGATGCTTGTTTTGCATGCATTCACACCTACATTAAAAACATTATTAGAGAGATATAATAAATATGTAGATGATCAATTTGAAGCACACGGTTTATATGTTGCTTGATTTGTCAATGTCCTCATGTTACAACCATTCACACACATCAAGTTATATTGTTCATCATCAAAAATATGTAATCACAAACATCCCACATGTGAACCCAACAAGAAAAACTCCTAATCTTGTATCTGTCGACTATTGAGGACTCCCTAGAAGCTGTCCTTGCCCAACATGATGATTCTGGCAAAGAAAGGGCAGTTTATTACCTATCTAGGCTCTTCAATCCTTTTGAGCTCAAGCTTACCACAATGGAGGAAACATGTGCAGCGCTAGTGGGGTAGTGTAGAAATTGAAGCACTACTTCCTAGCCATCAGGTAAGCTTTATTTCTAGAATGGATCCTATTAGGGTCTCCTAGAGAAGCCAGTCCTCGCCGACAGATTGGCGCGTTGGCAGAGCTTCTTGTCTCAATTTGATATCACCTTTGTAGTCTAGAAGGCTATAAAGGGTATGCCATTGCTGAGCACCTTGCTCACCTTCCTCTTCCTCATAGTGACACGGTTCATGAGGAATTCCCTGATGAAAACTGTCACTCATCTCTCGCGATCCCTTCTGGTCGCTCCATTTCGATGGAGCTCTCAATTCTAGGGACGAGGCATAGGTGTTGTCTTGCTTACCCCAAAGGGGTCACCATTTCACTGGCCTATCAACTTCAGTTCCTTGCCACCAACAATGTATCCGAGTATGAGGCTCTCCTAGCCGGTCTAAAGGCTTGCCTATCTCTTAGGTGCGCGTCATCTCAAGATCATAGGAGACTCTCAACTCGTCCTTCGGCAGGTCCTTTCTACCTACCGCACTCGTGACCCCAAACTCAAGCCTTATCAAGATCTGGTCACTCTCCTAGACAAGCAATTCCGCAATCTTATATACATTTACACTCCTCTCTCTCAGAACATCTTGGCCGATGCCCTGGAATCTCTAGCCTCATCTCTCTCCTTCCCTCTCATCCACAGCGCTGAGACTATCATTCTCCAGAGGTTAGAAGCACCCTCCACTCAGGATCCTTGGTTCAATAACCTCAGGAGCTCTTTAGTCTTGAAGGTAGAGAGAAGAGAAGCGAAGGAAGTAATGCTTGTGAAGCTAGGAGAAATGATGGAAGAAGAAAGGCCATGGTACCATGAGATCGAGCAATACTGTAAGGACGGTACCTTCCTAGAAGAAGCTGAGGCTGAGGATAGAAGAGCCATCCATAGGGCTGCGCTAAAGTATACCATTGTTGGAGAAGTGTTGTACAGACACGCTCTAAATGGGATGCTCCTCAGATGCTTGCAAGACGAAGAAGCCTGGAAGGTAGTGGAAGGAGCTCACTCTAGTGAGTGTGGAGGACATGTGAATAGACAGATGCTAGCTAAGAAAATCCTTAGGCAGGGCTATTGCAGGCCAACCTTAGAAGAAGACTGTGCCATCTACTTCTTTAGGTGCATCAAATGCTAGCTCTATGCCGATAAGATCCATGCCCCATCTTCCTCCTTACATCCGCTATCTTCCCCTTGGCCATTCTCCCTGTGGGCCATTGATATCATTGGACCCCTTGGTGATCCTAATGCTCAGGTCAAACAAAAGTCCTTCATCCTCACCGCTACTGAGTACTTCACAAAGTGGGCCGAAGCAGAAGATTTTGCAGAAATCAAAGGTTCAACCATGTGCAGATTCATCATGAAGAACATCATCTCGCGGTTTGAAGTGCCAAGCGGCATCGTCATCGACAATGGACCCCAGTTCATATCTCAAGAGCTTCAGGACCTATGTAGGAAATTCAACATCTCTCTGCATCATTCGTCTTTGTATTATCCATAGGGAACGCTCAAGCCAAAGCCACAAACAAAACACTTTTGAAAATTTTAAAGAAAACTTGTGAGTCTCATAAATTTGTTGATTGGCCCGAGAAATTGATTGAGGCTCTATGGGCCTACCGTACCTCCGTTCGCACGCCCACTGGGCAAACACCCTTTTCACTTACTTATGAGATAGAGGCGGTATGTCCACATGAGATCCTCATTCCTTCGCTAAGGGTACAGCTGGACAAGGAACTTAACCTCGATGAACGTCGAGAGGCGTTACTTACTCAGCTGGAACTCTTAGATGAACGGCGTCTAGCCGCGGCCGATCATGTGCTTTCATATCAAAATAGACTTTCAAGGTCTTTTAAAGAAAAAGTGATTGAACACAAATTCCAAGAAGGAGATATGGTCTTGAAGTGAATTTTCATAAAACTTAGAAGTCCTATGTCAAAATTGCAAGTAAATTGGGAAGGGCCATACATCATCAAGGAAGTGTACCGTGGGAATGTGTATAGGCTTGTCAAGGCTGAAGGTGAGGAGCTCTCTCACCCGTGGAATGGATTATATCTTAAAAGATTCTACCCTTAATAAAGATTTTCAATAGCGACACTATTTTGCAAAAAATGCTAGCAGCTGTGAGTTTCACATCCGTTTTATTACTGTCAGACAATTTCTGGTTCAGTTAACACACACAACACGGCAACCCGTGGTGAATTCCCCTAAGTCAAATGTGTTCCTAGTTAGCCCTAGTGTAGGGGAGTGAAGGTCTTTTTTCCTCTTACTCGGACAAGGTCTAGGGGCAAAAGGATGCTAACTTGTAGACAAGGGAGGGTGTAGACCGTGTGTGAATGAAGTCTCAAAGAGAGACAGTCGGTTCAAAAGAAGAAATAACAAAAAAGAACGGAAAATGAGTGAAAGAAAAAATAGAAGGCATGGCAAGAGTGGCAATACAGTTCCCCGTGGGACGCCCTTGAGCCCGGTCGCACGCATGCCCCAAACAAAAGTAATGACCATAAAATCTCTGGACAACAGACAGAATCCATATGTGATACACCCTTGCGAGTCAAACAAGTCAATTTTACAAGCACCGATGCCAAGTCTTATCCCCTTAAATCTCCTATCCCCACTAATGACTGGAACACCCCCGCGCTTGCTCTGTGTAGGAACACTGGCAACCAGGGCAATCAGCCTTAGGGAAGCCAAGAACAAGCGCACACTGTACCTAGAAGGCGTTTTGGCAAGTGTAAGATGGAAGGTGAGATTCCTAGCTGATCTCTCAAGTGCAGAAGGTGTCGCTATAGAAAATCCAAAAAATTAGAAAACCACAAAATCCAAAAAAAAAATAGAAAATCTCAAAATCCAAAAAATTAGAAAATCTCACAACTCCAAAAAAAATAGAAAACCTTAAAATCCAAAAAAAATAGAAAATCTCAAAATCCAAAAAAAATAGAAAATCCCAAAATCTAAAAAACATGAGATGTACATATCAATTTTTTTTCTTTTAGCATGCATTATTTCCTTTTATCTTTCACCTATTTAATAAGGCTCAGCCCCTTGACTGTTATGAAGTTAAAGTCATTCCTTGCTTAATGCAAGGGGATGAGCCAAAGAACCGATCTAATTTATTTTGTTAAGTGTACAGGGGCAGAAACTTTTGAGCAGCGCAATAATGTACTCAGCTTTCTCGCTCTCTCTCTCTCGGATCTCATGTCACACTCATGTCAATCACAATTCATTCCAACAATCACAAATATTGGCACAAAAGATAAAAGTTCACTATTAAAAGCATCATGTACAGAGATAAAGGGGAGGTGGTTCACAAACTCCTCACCACCACTCTCCCCGGATCCCTCCTGCCTCTCAAGTGGGGGTGGCATATTGCCAGCACCACTACCGCTCCAGGCACTAGTCTCTCCTACTCGGCGTCTCTCCTCCTCCTCGTTCCTCCGACGGCTAGAGGAACCTGCCAAGTACTGCCTGACGGAGGCACCATTCACTCCGCTAGCTCCGCTCGCATCGCTCTTGCTCCTGCTCCGGACTGCCTGGTTCATCATCGCCAAGCAACTCTGGAGCTCTTCAATCCGGCTCTGCTACGTGATCGTCTCTATGCGTAGTCGTGCCAGCTCTGTCTGGTCCGCAGATGACCCCTATGCACATAGTGTCACCAACTCTCTAGTCCGCTCCCCTACCTATGTGCATAGTTGATCCGCCTCTGCTGCCGCCATCTCCACCTGAAGATGCCAATGGGCGACCGACGCTGCGGCTGTGTCAGCCTCCTCGCGCCAGTGGGTCAGCTGCCGAGTGGCGGTCCTCAGCTCTGTCACCTGCACCAAAGCATGTCAGTGCCAAATCTAAATCGAATTCAGTTTAGGTCTTTGTCACACTTACCCTCTCTTCCAGCTCTGTCTATGCCTCCTCGGCTCTCCTCACTGCGCTAGACAGCTGGTCCGCTAAGTTTGAGTGAGGTGCCTCTGCTACTGCTCGAGATGAGGACACCCTTCCCTGTGACGCCCTCAGTCTCACCAACTCCGCACGCTGCACATAGAACACTCGTTAATTCCTCAATAAGCCAAAATTATCGATAAGGTACTGAAGTCTGAGTTAGTACTTACCAGCTGCTCTGTCTCTCTCCGAGCCACTTCTCGATCCTGCACTACAGAGTGCAGCAAGGCCTGGAGTGAGGCAATCTGCCTGGCCACGTCTGCCTGTAAGTCATCAAATTGTGTCAGCTCAATTCAATTCAAATAATAAATCACAAAGTCTGGAGTTAGAAGTCTACATGTCGCCTCGCATCCCTGTAAACCCTCTCCCTATATTTCAAGGCAAAGGACTGTAGGTAGGCGTCATCTGACTCGGCGTCGGACCGAACTCATCTGCCCCGGTGCTCCCAATCTGCGACCTGCTCGCGGGCCCTCTCGCACCAGTCTGTGGTGTCATGGAGCCCTTGGAAGCTCCAGCCAGGCTTAGGGGTCCGGCCTTGACTGGGGAGCTCCACGGCACTCTGGCGGAGGCCGAGGGACCTCTGAGTTAGATGCAGATGGAGAGGTAGCACAAGGTTTAGAGCATGGACCCATAGCGCCCTACCGAAGTAGGGTCGGGCTTGCTCCAACCAGGGCTGTCCCTCGTCCCCTTCCTCTAGGTATGGCTGCCAGACCACCTGCACATCAAAAGCACATCTTGTTAGTAGCCAAGCAGTTGAACAAATCAATTTGAACTAAGAGAAAGGGTAGGATACTCACATCTAGCTGGGGGTACACATCGATCGCATCCTGGATGGACGCCAGATGCTCCTCCAAGGGGTGCGTGTCTCGGCACGACACCCAGCGCCGAGCTAGGGGCACAAGGCCCGGTCGCTCCAGGGTCCCCCTCCTCAGGCTGGGGAGGTGGAGATAGCTCCAGACCTGCAAGAATATGAAGCCACAGTCAGATCACAGTTGTAATATAAAGGTAGTTTATGTAAAGAGGCAATAGGAAGAGAAGTGTACCTGAAGGAAAGGGTAGAAGCCGCTGATCGACGTATGCAGGTCAGAGGAGCCCAAACTCTCGAACTGGTGCGCCAGAAATGTAGCTCCCCACGCATACTCCCCCACCTGACCTAAGTCCTCCAGCAGCGGCAGGAACCGGCAGTGGACCACGTCGCCCCTCGTAGCAAACAGAAGTCTGCCAAGGAACAATGTGAGGAAGCGGCGCAGGTCTAGGTCTACCTGGGCCCCTGGCTCACTAGCTAGGGTCTCCCCGCATCCCCTCACCAGTCTCTGTAGCTACTTGTCCACTGTCTCTGCCGCCTCCCTGCCCGTCTGAACCAATCCCAGACTCTCCTGCAAATCTATCCTAGGGATGAGAGAGGACCTAGGACCTACAGTCAAGTCTAAGAGTCGGCGTGCTATCCCCTGGTAACATAAGTAGGTGAAGCCACTCACCGGACGCCCATATACCCTCAAGCCCATGATTTGCTGACATCCTCTAGGCTGGGGATCATATGTCCCCATGGGAACACGAAGGCAGTCACCTCTGCATCCCACCTGCTACGCAGGGCCTGGGTAAGCGGGGCGTCCGCCCTCATCCTCTCCATCTTTAACACCTCCCCAAATCCCATCTCATCTAACCTATCCCTCTAAAACCCGAAGAAGGCCAGATATACTACCAACACCAGTAGCCATGAAACTCGGGCCCTCATCTCACCCTACAAGCATAATTGATAATCTGGTTAGCTTAAACATGAGTTTCTTGGTTCCTCGGCTGAGGTCGCACCGACCCACTGGGTCGCAACCTTGTCGCGATGCCCCGATGCGCCGTGACATGGTCGCGACACTCAAGGGCACCGCGACATTGTCGCAGCCCCTGTCCCCGACCCGACTACTGGTGTCGCGATGGGGTGGGTTGTCGCATTCTCAGACGCGGACCAACCAGAGTCTTTCTTGTCCGATGGCCATTTTTTTGGGCGAATCGCCCTACATTGAGCCCTCTGTGGGCTTCCTCACTTATCCACAATCATCAAATGCGAGGATTTGGGGCATGGGGACTCACGTTTTTCATGGCCGCCTCCCGGGCCATCGCCGCCGCCTCCACGTCCACGGGGGGTGCCTCCTCCTCCGCCATCTCCACCTCGGGGAGCTCCTCCACCTCCGGAGCCGCAGCCTTGCGCCGGGTAGACCTCCTCACCAGCCTTTTCCTCCTTCCATCGCCGAGGGAGGCACCACCGTCACCATTGCCACCGCCCTCCATCCCCTTCACGTGAGAGAGGGAGAGAAGGAGAAAGGGGGCGAAGCGAGAGAGTGGGAGAGAGAGAGCAAGAGAGGGGAGTTGTGAGGGTGTGAGGGAAGATGAAAGGGTTTCTATGTTTTTGAATCGTCGGTTTGTATCGTGAACCCTATAGATGTTGCGTTAAGGTCACGATGCCCTTGTCGAGCGCGACAATGTCGTGACCGATCGACCCATCGCGACCTAGAGGCGACCTCTATTGTTGTCGCTATATGAACAGAGTACTGCACACAGTGCATAAAATTCTGATTTTATTGATTCAAATCATCAATTACATCCCCTAATCATGTCCACAACCAATCAAGCTATATTTTCAAGCCCTAGCTACCATTTGATACAATGTCTTTGTCTCTCAAAGCTCTCAAGCGCCGGGTGCCGCCTCGGATTCTCCAGGTATGAATGGTCGGACCCTCTTCAAAGACTGATGATACTCTCAGGTCACGTCTTCATCCTCCGCCACTTCCGCTGAGATGAGGCTTGTGGCACATTCCTCCCAGTGGACGATGGCACTCCTCACGTCCTGTTCATCATGTTCATCATTCCTCTTCCATGCTTGGATTGGCGGTAGTGAGAAAGAGCCGGCACAACCATGCGTGCAGCACCGCACTGAAGGTAACACCGGTCGGGGTTGTAAAAGACCAGTGCTTCATCGTCAATCAGCTGTAGAGCCAAGCCAATGCGCTGAGGGACGTGGATCATCTTGTGGTGAAGAAATCTCGGGCGCATCTCGAACCGCTCCACGGTCATCGTCTTGAAATAGGTTATCCATTCCTTCAGTCTCTTGATCATTGTTGTTGCGCACCATGCCCAGGTAGTCATGTACAGTGGGGCGCCGACAAAGCCAAGTGGGTGGTGGAGCATGCTCATGCATTTGACTGAAGGATCATCCGTCGCCTTGAAGTTGATATGCATCCCCATCCAGCACTCTAGGACGACTATGGAGCTGAAGAAGGAATCGTCGGTAACTGCAGAAGAGAGTCCAGCATAGGGGTAACCAAGGACAGCCTGAGAAATGCTCATACCTTCCCATGCGCAAGAGATGATGCTTAGACTGGGTACGGAGAGGAGATGGTCCTGAGTAGGGAAGAGAATGACGCCGTATATGCAAATGGCGGTGGCCTTGGCAATAGCGAGGTAGTTGCCGGTCTTCCTCTTGCATTGAGACATGATCCACTGGGAGATAGGAAGGAGATGGATGTGCGTTTGACTGGTCATGGTGCACAGGTCCTTGGACTTGGTGGTGATCTCTCCAAGGATGCCCCAGGAGTCTATGTTGGCCACGGTGTGGGAGATGTTGTACTCCTCCCCTTTCTTGTCTTTCGGGAGCCCCAACATGAGCTCCAGCTCCTCCAGCAGGATTGTAGCCTCGAACGCGGGGAAGATGAAGGTGTGGGTCTGTGGATGCCACAGCTCCACAAGCACAGTAAGACTATCCCACAAATGCACCATTTTGTGGTAGTTCTTGGCCAGATGAGAACCGTGGTAAGCCCCCATTCGCGCAAATGGTTTGTGGACATCACAGAGAGCGCATTAACCATGGGCTCAAGCCATGGGATTTTTGAGAAGCACCTGTTGCCCTGGAGGATCTAGAAGAGAGTAGAAGAGAGGGTTGGCAGAAGTAGAAGAAGATAAGAAGAAGAAGATAGGAGAAGAGGAGAGAGAAAATCAAAGAGCTAGAGAGAGAAAGCTTACTTGAAGATCTGGTCTCGCACTGATATGCCCAGGCATGGAGGAGAGGCGGAGAAGCTCAGCATAGGCCGCCTTTGCTGCCTTGGGACTGCCATAGGGGGTGGTTGGCTTGGAAGGAGGAAAGAGATCTCTTTATGGCTTGAAGAGAGAGAAAAGCAAGAGAGAAGAAGAGAGAGAAGACGAGCTCTGAAAATAGCCCCCTACTCCCCTATTTATAGAGGCCTAGGGGTGCTAATGCCATCCAAACCCGTCCATAGGAGTTAGAATAGCCTTAGGATAGGTTGAGGAGTCCTAATGATAGTGGGTTTATCCTTAGGATAAGGATAAGCTCGGATTTTTTGGGTTTATCCTTAGGATAAGGATAAGCTCGGATTTTTTGGGTTTATCGTGCAAAATGATGTCGCGACGCCCCGATCCGATGCCTTAGGGTCGCAACCACCAGGTGCGTCGCTTTTCTATGTTTTGTGTCTTCTTGTGTCTGTGCTTAGTTCATTCATGTTATTGTGTGTGTGTGTTGTTGAGCAACTACCTCTAAGAAATTTAAAGAATTTTATAAATTTCTATGAATATTATTTTTGCTATGACAAATCTTTAAATATGTGTTTTATACCAAATGTATCACAAAATTCTATACATAAAAATTCATGAACACTCAAAAATTTCTAAGGCCACACAATCTGAATCTATAGCCTACTGAATCCGACTGATGTCTTTGACTACACTGTATCCGACTCCTTCAGAAACTCAGTCACAAGTCTTGCGAATTTTTTCTAAGTCCACAATTTTACATAACAATCGACTCACACACTCGAATGTCCTTTACACATGTATTCGATTCATAACATTCGACTCACACATTCGAATGTCCTTTACACTGTATTCGATTCATAACATTCAACTCACACAGTCGAATGTCCTTTACACTGTATTCGATTCATGACTTCGACTCACACAATCGAGTGTCCTTTACACTGTATTCGATTCATAACATTCGACTCACATAGTCGAATGTGCTTTACACTGTATTCAATTCACGACTTCGACTCATACAGCCGAATGTTGCCTTACACTACATTCGATTGATGTCTTCACTACTATAGTCGAATTACCTTATTCTTCTTGAATTCGAATCATGCTTATTTCTTCAGTCAAATCACTTGTTCTATTGCATTCGACTTCACTGTCAGTTTTGTACTTGTACTTTGTCAGTTCTATCTGTCTTGGAATATATCTGTCTTTAAGTTTATAAAATCTTTTTCTGATTCTTAAACATCTTAGACATAATTTATTGACAAATTGCCTATTGCCTAACATATCTTACTAAAATCTTAGAAGATTATTATTTTAATATATTTCTCTGACAGAACATAGTATATTCAAATTATTCATCTCCGCAAAACATTTCTCTGAAATATCTTACAGTCTTGATGTCCTTACTTCAGTTTTTATCCTTCATGAGACACAAAGCAATTATGAAAAATCTTAGACGCATGGCATCTGACCATCTCACCTACCACTAACAGACCCATACTTTAATGTTTTTGTTTGTCTGCTCTATTTTCTGAAAAGATTGAGAATACTAGGTTCCATACTGTCTGTTGTACTCAAACTGACCCCCTACCACAAAGGTATGGAGATATGCTTGTCCTTGTCTTGTCTTTGCAACATGCATTAATTGGAGCACATGTTTAGCATGGGTTGTTCCCAGCTCAGTCTACAAGAGCTCATCTTCTAGCTGTGACAACTGCTCCTATTCTGAAGACCTTGAAAACATGCAAATTTCAAGACCTTCTAGACAAAGCCTTCAAAATCCAAAGGATCCCAGAAACTCTCTTCCAACGGCTAACTTGCAAACAACCACCAAGCTTCAAACGACTATCTCTTTCAAACGGCTATATTTTTAAAGATTATAAAGAGAAGAAGAGAGAACAACACAACAGCAAGAAATACACAGAGACCACATACATTCAAGTTATTCTCTTGAAAGCTTCATATGAATCCTTCAAGCTCTCCTCTCTCAAAAGCCTTCCTGCTAAGCTACAGTCTGAGAGCCTCACATCAGAAAGTCTTCTTCTGAAGTTCTGTGTATTGGGTGGCAGTTGTAATTTGCTACTGTCTTCAAGTCCACCCAAGTTGCTTCAATTGGGATTTTGCCTAACTTCTTGATCCTTCAATCCTGTTGGAGTTTGTGTGTGTTTTGTGCTCAGTTTTGAGGCAAACACACAAGTGTTTAATTCTCTATTTCTGTTGTAATTTTTGCAGAAGTTCTGTTCTTCTTTACCCCTCCTGTGAAGGAAAGGCCTTGTGAAAGGTAGTGTTTGTACCCTTGTTTAAGGAAGACATGCTTGGGAGCAAGTGGGTTTTGTAATTCCTCTCAAGGGTGAGAGAAGGCCAAGTTGTTGGCAGTTTAGTGAAATCTCAAGTGGTTGGCTTGAGGACTGGATGTAGGACTTCCATGTGGGAAGGGCCGAACCAGGATAAATCCCTTGTGCATTTATTTGTGTGATTGTTTCCGCCAAGTTTACACTTGAATCACACACACCACACTTAGTACTAACTTATCTATTTAGTGTTGTGTCTTTTCAGAAGAAATCTAAAAAGATAAAAAGTCCTATTCACCCCCCTCTAGGACTGTTTCTCAGCCATTTCGATCCAACAAGTGGTATCAGAGTGAGGTCTTCTCAGAAGAATCTAAGAGATTTGAGAAGAAATGGCATCCGAAGCTCACAACTATGAAGGCCAATCAGTCACAAGGCCACCCTTCTTTGATGGTGAAGATTATCAATATTGGAAGATGAGGATGGAATGCTTCATCAGAGGTACTGACTTCGACCTATGGAATGTAATTGAACAAGGTGATTTTCAAGTCCTTGTAGAATCCTCTTCTGGTGCTCTTTCAATTGCAGACAAAAGAAATATGTCCTTAAATTTCAAAGAAAAAAATTATCTTTGTTGTGCTTTATCGAAAAGAAGTTTAATAGACTTTCAACATGTAAAACAGCAAAAGTAATGTGGGATAAATTACAAGTAACATATGAAGGCACAGATATAGTTAAACAAACTAGAATAGACATACTTGTATCTCAATATGAACAGTTTAAAATGCTCCCCAATGAAATATAACTCAAATGTACAATAGATTTTCAAATATAATTGTAGGATTAAGTGCTTTAGGGAAAGTCCTAACCAATGAAGAAACAGTAAGAAAAATCTTAAGATCTCTAACAAATGTCTGGACTCCTAAAGTTATAGCCATAGAGGAAGCCCATGATTTAACACAATTATCTATTGATAAATTAATAGGATCCATCATGGCACATGAAATAAACATGGAAATTTGCTGAAAGCTCTTCGAAAAAGAAAATTTCAAATGCTTTAAAGATTGCAGATTCTTCTTCATCTGAAGACTCCAAAGAGAAATCAGATGCAGTGATGATGAGGCTATGCTCTCAAGAAAATTACAGAGAATTTTGGCCAAGAAGAAAAAGTTTGGCTCAAGGAAATTCTTCAAGAAAGATAAGAAGAAGGATCCAACTTGTTATGAGTGCAATCAGCCAGGACATTACAAGTCTGAATGTCCTAGACTCAAGAAGAGATCAGCAGAAAAATCAGATAAGAAGCTGGGTAAGAGAAATATTAGAAAGTTCAAAAAGAAGGCTATGGCAGAAACTTGGAAAATGAAGATGTACCAGCTCAGACTCCTCCAGCTCAGAATCCGAAGAAGAAGAAAAAGCTAATCTAGCCCTCATGGAAGGACTAGAACAGGTAAACTCAAAAACCTCCTTTACTTCATGTTCTGAATACGATTCTGATAGCCTTGAAGATGCCTTCAATGAACTTTATGAAAAATATAAGACAGTAGTAAAACAAATAAAAGTAGTTAACCTAAATCTACTGAACCAAGAAAAAGCTAACACCTTTCTTAAAAATGAAACAGAAAGGTTAAGCAAAAGTTTAAATGAAACCAAAAGAGCTAATGAATTGCTGTGTGAAGATTTAAAAAATAAAAACAGTAAAATATTAGAATTAGAATCAAACTTGAAAGAACTTAAGAATGAAGAAAAATTACAAGAGGAAAATAGTTATCTAAGAGCTACCTTGGAAAAGATTTCTACATGCAAACCTCTCATTATTTGTAAATCTCAAGGTGCTAGAAAAGGGAAAAAGAAATATGGAGTAGGATACACACCCCTACAAAATGAGAACACATTATTCATCCTAAAGTCTATCCAACATCTAAATTTGTAGCAGAAAGACATAAAACATACCAAAAAGGTAAATCAACATGTCTATAGACAAAAACAGAAATTCAGTAACAATACACACAAGAAAAATACTTTTGATTTGTGATGTACTCATTGTAACCAACTAGGACACACTGTTAGCACATGCACTACTAGACACTTGAGATGGATTCCTAAAACTAATCATCAAGGACCCAAGAAAATTTGGGTACCAAAAGTTACAGTTTAGCTTTCTTTGCAGGGTCGGCTGAGGGCATCCAAATGGTATTTGGATAGTGGATGCTCAAGGCACATGACAGAAGATAGGAAGGTATTCACAAGTTTTAGAGAAGAATCTAGTCAAGTTACTTATGGTGATAATGGAAAAGGAAAAGTCCTAAGAAGTGGAACAATTGGTACTAAAGAAAAGAACTGATTGAAGATGTCATGTATGTAGAAGGTCTCAAGCACAATCTGATAAGTATTATTAGTTATGTGATAAAGGGCATTTAGTAAGTTTTCAGAATGATAAGTGTATAATTCTGAAGGATAACAAGACAGTTTTTGAAGCATAAAGAATGAAGAATTTATATACATTGCAACTAGCAGAATTAAAAGAAGCAAACCTATGTTTGGCTACTACCAAAAGTAAACAATCTGATCTGTGGCACAGAAGACTTGGTCATGCAAGCACTTTAGTGATCAAGAAATTAATAAAGCATGACCTGGTTGAAGGTCTTCCCAAGATGAAAATCAAGAAGTATGGAATTTGCTCAGCCTGTGCAAAAGGAAAACAGACCAAGACCTCATTTCAGTCCAAAAAAATTGTTACAACATCTAAACCCCTAGAATTGATTCACATGGATTTATTTGGACCTATGCGGACAATCAGTCTTGGAGGAAAGATCTATGGCTATGTATTAGTTGATGACTACTCAAGGTACACTTGGGTGTCTTTTCTAGAAGCCAAATCTGAAGCATTTCAAGCTTTTCTGAAATTCAGTAAGATAGTTCAAAAAAATCAAAAATTTCAGATTACCAGTATCAGATCTGACCATGGTGATGAATTCAAAAATGAAGATTTCCTGGAGTACTATGAAGAAAATGGAATTGAACACAACTTCTCAGCTCCAAGAACACCTCAGCAGAATGGAGTAGCAGAAAGAAAGAATAGAACACTGTTGGATATGGCCAGAACAATGCTGAATGAGTATAATCTACCAAAGTACTTCTGGGCAGAGGCAGTAAATACAGCATGCTACGTCATCAATCGATGCATGATCAGACCCATTCTGAAGAAGACACCATATGAATTGTACAAAGATAAAAATCCCAATATTAGTCATCTCAGACCTTTTGGCTGTAAGTGTTTTATCTTAAATAATGGTAAAGATGATTTAGGGAAATTAGATGCTAAAAGTGATGAAGGTTTTCTGTTAGGGTATATTTCAAATCCTAGAGGTTATAAAGTGTTCAATAGAAGAACATTAACCATAGGACAATCAGTTCATATACTATTTGATGAAACTAACCCTTCTATCAAAAGGATAGAAGAAGAAGAATGTGTTGATGATCTCTGCAGGAATCTTGAAAAGACTTCTCTTGAAGAAGAAAAAGATGAAGAAGTGGAAGATCCTCCATTAGAAGATCTTCAACAACAAGAAGAACCACAAGAAGGGCTACCTAGAGAATTGAGGTACCACCGGGACCATCCTAGAGAAAACATAATAGGTGATCTCCATGATAGGGTAAGAACAAGAGGTATGCAAATTCCTTGTGGTTTCTCTGCCTTAGTTTCACAAATTGAACCTAAGACAATCAATGATGCAATGGGTGATGAATCTTGGATCCTTGCTATGCAAGAGGAACTCAATCAGTTCCAACGTAGTGAAGTTTGAACCCTTGTACCTAGACCTTTTGATCATCCAGTTATTGGAACCATATGGGTTTTCAGAAACAAAATGGATGAATCAGGGTTAATCACTAGGAACAAAGCTAGACTTGTAGCTCAAGGATACTCCCAAGAGGAAGGCATAGATTTTAATGAAACCTATGTTACAGTGGCTAGATTAGAGGCAATTAGAATCTTATTAGCATATGCTTGCTCTCTTAATATTAATCTATTTCAGATTGATGTTAAAAGTGCTTTTCTAAATGGTTTTATTAAAGAAGAAGTATATGTTGAGCAACCTCCTGGATTTGAAGACCCTAAGCATCCTGATCATGTTTTCTGTTTAAAGAAAGTACTATATGGCTTGAAACAAGCTCCAAGAGCTTGGTATGAAAGACTAAGTGCTTATCTTATGTCACATGATTTTATAAGAGGAAAAATAGATAGTACTTTATTTATAAAGAAATTTTCAGATGGAATCCTAATTGTACAAATTTATGTTGATGATATTATTTTTGGTTCTACTAATGAATCACTCTGCAAATTCTTTGAAAATTTGATGCAAAATGAATTTGAAATGAGTATGATGGGTGAACTAAATTATTTTCTTGGCTTGTAAATCAAGCAGACCAAGGAAGGGACTCACATCTGTCAAACCAAATACATTTCAGATTTGCTCACTAAATATGGTTTTGACAGATGTAAGCCTTTAGGAACACCCATGAGCTCAGGAATTAAGTTAGATAGTGATCCTCTTGGTAAAAAGGTAGATCAAAAGATCTATAGAGGAATGATAGGATCACTACTCTATCTTACTGCAAGTAGACCAGATATAATGTTCAGTGTTTGTTTATGTGCAAGATTTCAAGGTGATCCAAAAGAATCTCACATTCATGCAGTTAAAAGAATTTTTAGATATCTTATAAATACCAGTAATCTAGGTCTATGGTATCCTAGATGTTCAGAATTTAAATTAATTGGATATAGTGATGTTGACTATGCTGGATGCAAATTAGATAGAAAAAGCACCAGTGGCACTTGTCAAATTCTTGCAGGGTGTTTAATATCTTGGTCTTCCAGAAAGCAGAACTCAGTAGCTTTATCCACTACAGAAGCTGAATACATTGCAGCTGGAAGTTGCTGTACTCAACTCCTTTGGATCAAGCATCAATTGGAAGACTATGGTCATCAGCTCCAAGAAATTCCAATGCTTTGTGATAACACAAGTGCAATCAATTTGACCAAGAATCCAATCCAGCACTCAAGAACAAAGCATATTGAGGTTAGACATCACTTCATCAGGGACCATGTAAGTAATGGAAATATTTCTCTTGAATTTGTTTCTACAGAAAATCAACTTGCAGATATTTTCACAAAACCTCTACCTGAAGATAGATTTACATCTATTAGAAGAGAAATAGGTATGTGCAACCCTGATTAAAAAATTACCCAATTAAAATCTCGCTTGAATAATGTGTGTTTGAGTTGACTGTGAAAAGTCATCCTGAAATTTTTCAAAGTCCCAAACATTCGACTCATGCATTCGATTCATGAAGAATCGATGCATTCGACTCATGTTAAAGCCTTGCATTCGACTGATGCAGTCGAATACTTAATTCAAATCATTTAGACTTCCTGAAACGGCACTTAAAAAAAAATTCGTAACTGACACCTCATTAAGGCGCGCCCCTTCATAACTCAACATTCACATCATTCAATCGCGTTTGTTCAGCCTGAGTTCAAGGGACAGTTTCTTTCCAGCCTTTATTTTAACAAACCCCTTCTTCCTTTAGAAGACACCTTTTGAAATCCCTTTTCGACTCTACTGTCTTCTTCGATTTTGCGCCTTCACTGTTTTCCGGCGAAGGACCTCCAGGAACCATCTGCAAACTCCTCTCTTCAAGAAAAAAGGTAGGATCTTTCATCTCCTCTGTGTATATCTTCCTCTCCTTTGGTGGTTCCCTGAACATTTTCTACTTCTATCTTCTAGATGGCATCTCCTAGGGTTCAAGAGTCCGTTCAGCTAACCCCTGACCAACTCCAGCGTTTGGCTAAGATCCCCATATGTTCTGGAAAATCAATAGAGTTTTCTCATTTGAATGGCTGTCTTTCTTGGGTAGAAAAGACCCTTAATGCCATGGGTTGGACCAAACTCTGTCAAATTTCCAAGCCCTTTGTAGCCAGTGCTATTAGATCTTTTTATGCTTCTCTTCAATTGTCATCGGGCAATACTATAGTTGGATATGTCAAGGGCACCAAGATTACCATATCTGAAGAGCTTTTGGTAGAATTGTTGGATTGCCCAAATTCTGGTCATTGTCTCAGTGAGTTTATTCCCCTTGAAAAGTAAAAGTTGGGGATTATTGGAAGTTTAGGGACCCTTTGCAAAAGAGGACTTCAGGTCAATGAGTTATCTGCTGAGAAGAGATTGATCCATTCAATAATCACCAACATCATCACCCCTAGAGCAGGTACTCACTCCTCCATTACTGCAAGAGATGGGAACCTCTTATTTTGGGCAGTTCAGAGGCACAAGGTGAATCTGCTAGCAGTAATTTTGGAAAAGGTGATTGCTTCTAAGGATTTGCAGGAATCCCTCCCTTATGGATCCCTGCTTACTTTTATTTTCCAGAAATTTTCACTGGTGAATTGTTTGTTGGAACAAAAGAGAAAATTGACATCTTTACTCTCAGAAGGAGTCACTACTCCTTGGTAGGTAAGAAGCAAAATCTGTGGTTTAAAGACTCTATGCCTGAGTGTGAGCATGAGATTTTCCCTAATGAACCCCTTGTATCTCTACTCACACAAGATGTTCCAGCACCAAATGTCAGAATTGAAGCCCCTGCAGTACCAGTGATCCCTGAGGTTCCAGTTCAGTTGACTGAGCAAGTAGTTCAGCAAGAAGCCCAGCAAGTTTCTCATCAAGCGGTTCAGCCAGAAGTTCAGAATATTGCTTCCTCTTCTCTTCCAGAGCCAGATGCTCCTTCAGATACAATAAATGTAGTCTTAAGAGACCTCAGAGGCAAAGGAGTTGTCTCTGAAGATGTTCCAGTCTCTCCCATGGAGCATACTTTTGAGGAAAGAGAACCTTCCTTCTCCCCTTCTCAGTTTGAGACCCGGCCAAGGTCTCAGGGGGAGAGCAGTAATAGCCTTAGCACCCTCTTAGAGCTTGTTAGAAATCAGCATGAGAACTTATCTGTTCTCCAGATGCAAGTGGAGTTAATTGATGTGAAGTTTAATAGTTTGGCTGATGAGGTTAAGCAGATCAAGGATCTTATGCTTCAGTTTGTGTGCCAACAGGGCACTTCTAGGCCATCAGGGCCAGCTTCCTCTCAGCAGCAGCAGCAGCAAGAAGAAGAAGAAGCACCTGCTCAAGACCCACAACACCCTGAGGACCATGTTAGTAAGCAATTAGTTGTTGTAGAAGAAGGTCCAGAAATCTGGGTTGAGCAGCAACCTATGTCAGTTGAGTCCCAGCAGCAGAAAGATGAGCAGCCTACTGAGTAGCAGGCTCACTTAGCAGTAGTAGTTTTTGAACCTCCAGTTGTGCAGCAGCAAGAGTCTGTGGCTGACCAGCAACCAGTAGGAGTGGCCGTAGTTGAAGAAGTTCCCCAGGCCAAGAGACCTCTTGAGTCCTCCCGAGAGCTCCAACCTTTCAAGAGGAAAGTAAAGAGAAGGTTAGTCAAAAATGGTAACCATGTCCTTCCTGTTCCTCCATCCAGGGGTCCCTCTCCACCTGCTCCACCAGTTATCCTTCCTACTTAGACTATTTCATCTGCACCACAACCTACTGCTCCTTCAACTTCAATTCCTGAAGTATCTTCTCCTGATCTCCCTTCAATAGTCATTCCAGTAGATCCATTTCTTCAAAATGTAAAGTTTTCCATTTATCCAATGAAACATAAACCCAAACCCCTCAAGGAAATAACAATCATTTTTTCCACCCAACCACCACATTTTTTCTCCTCTCTACCCACTGCTTCCAAACCTGGTTCCCAGAACACCCTCCTTCAGCTAGTTGAAATACTTCCCAGTATCCAACTGCCAGCCTCTCATGGACCCAGAATAGGAGATAAACCCTCCTTGTTACTTCCCCCATTCTGGTATGCTTTTGTTCATCACTCTGCTCAAACCATGAATTTGTTCAGAGAATATTTGTCAATAAGAGCATTTCTTGAAATCCATGACCTGCCAGGTTTTACTTTTGAACACTAGCTTCCTGTATTGATCAAAACCTCCCAACTCTCTACTTCAGATCTCCAATTTATTTCCCAAAAGTGTCACTGCCTCACTCCTCAAGAATTGTTGATCTCTATCCAGAAGTGGCAAGTAGATTTCAAGAAGCCCTTTCCAGGAGCCACTACTTGACAGTTGAACACCATCTCTCCCTCAGATTTCATGCTCTTTTTGCCACTCATCTCCGAGAGTCTCAGGCCAAGTATACAGCTATGAGAGCCTTCAACTATGAAAGGTTCAAATTAGGCATGCATGATGTGTCCAAGGGCTAATATGAAAATTTTCTAAGAGGTCAAAGGGAAGTTGCTCCCTCCATGTCTGTGGCAGTACCTTCAGGGCTCCATCCTCCCCTTGTAGGAGCAGTCTCCTACAGAGGTGCTTTTGCTGAAACCCTCTTCAATAGATTCATCCGGATTGCCACCGATTCAAGATCAAGTATAAGTCCAAGCTCAGTTTCCAGAGGTTTATTTTCCTCCAGATGTCCAAGTTCCATAAGCATCTCCTTGATCTTCAGTTATGCTTTGCTGAATCTGAGAGGTTCACTCCTGAACAATGGGAAGCAGCTTATCCTTCCTACAGTTCTCAGTGCCAGAGGATGAGACTATCCCTCAATGAATTTCACTCTAAGAGTCTCATGGATTTGAGAAAGCATCTAGGTCTCAGATGGGATCAGAGGTACATATACTATTATCAAGCCAAAGATGCAGCTATTTCAAATGGTCTATACTGGAATATCACTCTTCATGAGTTTCTCACTCTGGCCGCTACCAAACAGTTTGTTCCCCTCAAAGTGTGATTCGACTTAGACAAATTTCATCACAGAGTTGCTTGGTTCAGGAGGCACCACATCAAGTCTATCAACAAATTACCCTCCACCAATCCAACTTACAATGTTGATGGTGAACTGTTTGACAACTCCTTTGTCAAAATGAGTGAAGCTTTGGGAACTCATCCAGCCATTTTTGGCTATGATTCCCCATTCCCTCTATCTACCCAGTTCTGTTAAGCCTTGAACATTAAATTTTATTTTCTTTATGACCTATGAATATAGTCTATTGCTTGTTTTTATACACTTGTACTCTCTTTATCTATGATAGCATTTTCCTGTTCTGCTATCCTTATGTTAATGCCACAAAGGGGGAGAAAAGGTAGGCGAAATTTAGCTCCCAACTATCTATCTAAAGATTGAAGTATAGGTATAGAAGAAATTTATATGATAAAAGGTATAGAAGAAATTTATATGTTAGCTACCTATTTAAAGATTTTTGTCAATAACAAAAAGGGGGAGAATTGTTGAGCAACTACCTCTAAGAAATTTAACAATTTTATAAATTTCTATGAATATTATTTTTGCTATGACAAATCTTTAAATATGTGTTTTATACCAAATGTATCACAAAATTCTATACAGAAAAATTCATGAACACTCAAAAATTTCTAAGGACACACAATCTGAATCTATAGCCTACTGAATCCGACTGATGTCTTTGACTACACTGTATCCGACTCTTTCAGAAACTCAGTCACAAGTCTTGCGAATTTTTTCTAAGTCCACAATTTTACATAACATTCGACTCACACAGTCGAATGTCCTTTACACTGTATTCGATTCATAACATTTGACTCACACAGTCGAATGTCCTTTACACTATATTCGATTCATAACATTCGACTCACACAGTCGAATGTCCTTTACACTGTACTTGATTCATAACATTCAACTCACACAGTCGAATGTCCTTTACACTGTATTCGATTCATGACTTCGACTCACACAGCCGAATGTCCTTTACACTGTATTCGATTCATAACATTCGACTCACACAGTCGAATGTGCTTTATTCTATTTTCAATTCACGACTTCGACTCATACAGCCGAATGTTGCCTTACACTACATTCGATTGATGACTTCACAACTATAGTCGAATTACCTTATTCTTCTTGAATTCGAATCATGCTTATTTCTTCAGTCGAATCACATGTTCTATTGCATTCGACTTCACTGTCAGTTTTGTACTTGTACTTTGTCAGTTCTATCTGTCTTGGAATATATCTGTCTTTAAGTTTATAAAATCCTTTTCTGATTCTTAAACATCTTAGACATAATTTATTGACAAATTGCCTATTACCTAACATATCTTACTAAAATCTTAGAAGATTATTATTTTAATATATTTCTCTGACAGAACATAGTATATTCAAATTATTCATCTCTGCAAAACATTTCTCTGAAATATCTTACAGTCTTGATGTCCTTACTTCAGTTTTTATCCTTCATAAGACACAAAGCATTTATGAAAAATATCAGACGCATGGCATCTGACCATCTCACCTACCACTGACAGACCCATACTTTAATGTTTTTGTATGTCTGCTCTATTTTCTGAAAAGATTGAGAATCCTAGGTCCCATACTGTTTGTTGTACTCAAACTGACCCCCTACCACAAAGGTATGGAGATATGCTTGTCCTTGTCTTGTCTTTGCAACATGCATTAATTGGAGCATATGTTTAGCATGGGTTGTTCCCAGCTCAGTTACAAGAGCTCTTATTCTAGCTGTGACAACTGCTCCTATTCTGAAGACCTTGGAAGGATGCAAATTTCAAGACCTTTTGGACAAATCCTTCAAAATCCAAAGGATCCCAGAAACTCTCTTCCAACGGCTAACTTGCAAACAACCACCAAGCTTCAAACGGCTATCTCTTTCAAACGGCTACATTTTTAAAGATTATAAAAGAAGAAGAAGAGAGAACAACACAACAGCAAGAAATACACAGAGACCACATACATTCAAGTTAATTCTCTTGAAAGCTTCATCTAAATCCTTCAAGCTCTCCCTCTCTCAAAAGCCTTCTTGCTAAGCTACAGTCTGAGAGACTCACTTCAAAAAGTCTTCTTCTGAAGTTCTTTGTATTGGGTGGCAGTTGTAATTTGCTACTGTCTTCAAGTCCACCCAAGTTGCTTCAATTGGGATTTTGCCTAACTTCTTGATCCTTCAATCCTGTTGGAGTTTGTGTGTGTTTTGTGCTCAATTTTGAGGCAAACACACAAGTGTTTAATTCTCTATTTCTGTTGTAATTTTTGCAGAAGTTCTGTTCTGCTTTACCCCTCCTGTGAAGGGAAGGCCTTGTGAAAGGTAGTGTTTGTACCCCTATTTAGGGAAGACTTGCTTGGGAGCAAGTCGGTTTTGTAATTCCTCTCAAGGGTGAGAGAAGGCCAAGTTGTTGGCAGTTTAGTGAAATCTCAAGTGGTTGGCTTGAGGACTGGATGTAGGACTTCCATGTGGGAAGGGCCGAACCAGGATAAATCCCTTGTGCATTTATTTGTGTGATTGTTTCCACCAAGTTTACACTTGAATCACACACACCACACTTATTACTAACATATCTATTTAGTGATGTGTCTTTTCAGAATAAATCTAAAAAGATAAAAAGTCCTATTCACCCCCCCTCTAGGACTGTTTCTCAGCCATTTCGATCCAACATGGTGTGTGTGTGTATTTTCTTTGTTATGATTGTTACTTTGATTATTTATAAGACAATTGAAAAAAAAATCAAATCAGAAAACCAAAAAACCAAAAAAATGGAGCTTCACAGGTAAGTTAGGTAAGTATCTCTGTCTTTATTCCCTTGCATTACTATATGGTATTCTACTTATTATATCGCTTCGTGGACCGGCTGGTTCTCAATGTGCTCTGGGATCTGAGTTCCCCTTCAACAAAAATAGTGATGATCTAGGTGCATGTTGTTAATCGTCGGATAGGCCGTTAAGTTCGGTAAGTTTTGGGGATGATGGACTCTGTCTTGCACAGTGGTTGCAGGAAGACTCTCGACCCATTCTTTTCCGATTTAGCAATGTTATCCTTAATATATTTTCTATTTTCTCTTTCTTTGCATTTGATTTAATGATTTCTTTCCTTTAGCCCAGTATGCATCATGTAGGACTTTGAGCTATCATGACTCATTCTTGGCAAATGGTGAGCTCTTGTTGAGTACTCAACCATTCTTCATGTTTAGAACAAGAAACACTATTCCACTCTGAATCAGAAGGTTTGCCTCCGAGCGAGCTGTTCTTGCCAGTCTGTCAAGAATTTCCCTGTCTGGATTCTCTATACAATTTTCATCCTTATTCCTTTTGATCCGTTTTGGTTGCGAATCGCTCCCAGGACAGAGTCTGTGTTACCTGCCTGGAACGCACATGTCCCTCCAAAATGAAACATGCAGGCCAATCGGCTAGGGTACCTCTCAATCGAGGAGTTGATCGTCCTTTTCTTTCTCCTTCTCGTCCAGACTTGTGTTTTCCTAGCATTCTGCTCGAGCAGCTAACTTGGGGCTTTCAAGAAGATTCCAATTACTTGTTGGTGAGATCGGGTGTCTCTTTACCTTGGCTCCCATCTTTTCAGTCCACTCCACGTCATTTCCGCTTCACCGTCATTTCATGACACTTCCGCTGTAACGTCGCGCATTTTTCGGATCCTCGTGGATCCATGTTTAGCGGGTTTGGTGGCCAATGTGAGGCCCATTAGTGTTGTGTGTTTCTTGCTAGATCCTTACCTGGTTTGGTTTGGATCAGCGTTGGTGTTCAGCTTGCTGGACACAGTGTGTTGGTGTCCAGGTGGGTGACGTCGACTGTGTGTTGGCGGCAGTGGTGTGCCGTTAACATGGTGTTAACGTCCATCGATGAGGACGTTGACTGTTGAACTTGGCGTCAGGCTTTGTGGACGTCTAGTTGTGGCGGTCTGGTTAAACGGCCAAAGGGTTGACGTTAACCTGGCATGCCTGTGTTTTTATGGCAGACCTGAGCTCTATTCTTTCCCCTCTCTCTCCCTTCCTCTTCCCCCACCTTCACCCTTGAGCTTCTTCGCGAGTTCTGACGGTCGGCGGGAGCTCGTGGGAAGGCCGTGGTGCGCGTGGTAGCGGCAGATCGGGCGGGGAATGACGGATTGGAGCGCGGTGTTCGTGGGACGTTTCTCGGGTTTCGACGTGATTCGAGATTCTTCGGGAGTTTAATTGCGTTTCTGAGGTAGGGGTCGAGCCCTGTTAGCTTGTTAGAAACATTAAAACACGACTTAATCACTTGAACCACATTTTTATTGTATTTTCGGATCAAGTCGTACCATGCGGGGTTAAAGGGTGGTTTGATGAATTTAATGTGTAAAGCATGTTGTAATGGGTTGTTCCGGTTCTAGTATGTTAAAGGAACCGTTTTTATATGTTTTTTTCTGTAGCTTAAACGGTTGGAAAACCTGTAGAACTGGATTAGGGTTTCTGCAGGGTTTTAGGCCGGAGAACTTGGCGTCAAGATCGCTTGCCGCCAAGATCACCAGCCGGGAGATAAACGGCTAGATCGTTGCCGTTTACTTCTTATAAGCGGCAGTCGATGTTGCCGCCAACCTGTGCATGTATCCATGCAGTGTGTTTACGTAGTTTTCCTGGTTATGAATATTTGTGGATTGTGTGTGCATGGCGATGACCGGTGTGAGCCAGTGCACTTGTTATGCTCTTGGAGCATACTGCTCATGTGGGAAAGTTTTATATGATTGATGTGTGATGTACGTAATCGCTTTACGTGGTATGTGTGGTGCGTTGGCACCCGTGGCACTCTTGGAGTGCGTTGTCCATGTGTTGGACATGTGGTTTACGTGGAAGACGTGTGGTACACCATCCAGGGTGTAATATACACGTATTGCCTACGTGGTTTGAGTGTGTGTGTGCTACACACTTGTTGTAATGTAATTCTGGTGATTTGTTGTAGTAATTGGGCAGTGAGGTTCCTGTGTGAGCCTACCATGACTTTATGGTGTTTGGGCAGTGAAGGTCCATACTGACCTAGCCCTGGTCCGTTGTTGTCTTTCGAATAATATTATATGGATTTATGAAGTAAGTGGTATGTTGTTACGAAGGTCATCTCATGACCGATGATAGGCAAATATGATTGGCTATCGTGATTTATGTATGTATTAGTGTGAGTTAGCTTGGAGGTTACAAGATGACCAATGATAGGCAAGTTTGTGGTTCAGTTATGTGTTGGTGTGGGATAGCTTTGGGGTCACACGGTGACCGATGTTAAGCTAATCCTAACACTTGTATATTGTGAATTATAAGAAAAGGTTATATGTGTAAGTATCGTGGTTTGTGCTAGCCGAGTGTGGTGGTCCGGCGCCTATTCCGGAATGCCTCTCTAGTCGGGTACCCCAGGTTCTTTGTGAGCCAGGCACGTGTGTTTGTTGTGCTCGGGTTTTGTCCCGGTACTTGTGTTGTACCGTTGAGGTCTGTGTCGTCTTCCTGGACCCCTCACTCCTGAGTTTGAGTTGTACGTCCGGCTGAGGGAAAGACGGCAGTGGGACAGCGACTTCCCAGAGTTTGTTCTTTTGTCGCTTGTAGCGCGCTCGTAGTTGGGGGTACGGACACCAGTAGTCGACACTGGTCCCCAGCTAGTCCTGTTTTCCAGTGCCTCACTTTAGAGTGCTCTGGCAGAGACTCTAGAGGTGCCAGGCATGGGCCTGCAGTTGTGTGTCTGCAGGTGTGGTGTTGGTTGGTCTCCACAGTTGTTTGACTTCTTCCTAGTGGAGCAGCAGTTGGACCTTTCGTCCGTGACTGCGAGGCTGAGAGGTAGTTCTTGTGTTGTGTTGTCCGGGTTGGATTTGGCCTGATCAGCCAGTAGTCCGTTTCCGTGTGGTGGCGTCGTTCTTTCTGACTCGTGCCTTGCCAGTGACTGTGGTTTGTGAGTTTGTGACTCGTGGTCGAGGTTTGACTTGTTCGAGGTGTGCCTGGTGTTGGCACAGTTGTGACTCAGTTGTGGTTTGTGTGACTCGTCGATTAAGGTTTCACCTGTAATATTGTGCCTAATTAAAGGTATAATATAATTATGGTTCAGTGTGGTGTTTATCACCTACTTGTACCCTTGTTCGGGTGTTCGTGTTGTGGTACCTCAGAGTAGCAGGTACTTGTTCCCTTCGTGGGTTACTTTATAGTTTTGTGGTGGTGCATTATGTACTAACCTCTCCGAGTACTTGTGTGTTGAGGAGGTCTTGTGGTTTGACCTGCCACTTATTGTATCCTAACTGCTTTAGGTAAATCTTTGTTTATAATTTATTGTGGATTAGTTTGTGATTATTAATTATGTTACCTTTGTGGGTAATTTGCCGATGAGGCTTATGGCCTAGGCATATTGTGGTTTAGTTAAGCTATGTTCCGTGGAGGCCGTGTGGGACCTTCCACTTGTTGAGTTTTACTCATCTTGGGTATGATTCCAATTATAGCTTAGTTGGTTATGGATTGGCTTCGTGTTAGCCAGTTCCATTACCTTTGAGTAGTTCTTTGTAAAGTGGTTTGGAGTATAAAGGACCAGCTCTTTGTTAGCAGTC
The DNA here is from genome assembly GCA_014218235.1 of Colocasia esculenta. Lineage (NCBI taxonomy): Eukaryota > Viridiplantae > Streptophyta > Magnoliopsida > Alismatales > Araceae > Colocasia > Colocasia esculenta. The sequence goes on from CM024754.1 coordinate 173,088,846, forward strand.
CTATTACTCAAGTGTTTGAGGTTCGCCTGTGAAGCTTGTAGCCTGGGCAGTGACTTGCCTGTGTGGCTTATAGTTTAGGCAACCCATTGTTGTAGCAGTGTGCCAGTGAGACTGTGGTTTAGGCACTTTGGTTGTTGGACTGACTAATGATATTATGTTAGTCCTGTAGTCCTACTTTTCTTCTGAGGACTTTATGTTTATTATCATGAGCATGTTTAATTGTTATTTATTGTAATGATGTGAGCATGAAATGGTTTGGCTATTGTTGTTGCCAGTGAGACCCATTGGGGTCGAGGTGTCTGTGGTTACAGTGTTGTTTTGGGTAGCCCCTACTGAGCCAGTGACTTGTTGAGGCTCACTCCCCTACAGTTCTTTTCAGGGCTTGCCGTGTGCTTGGCTTGCAGTGGCGTTGCGTCAGACTTGTACCACCAGCAGTTGTGTAGTAGTTAGCTTGTTGTGAGCTTGTGCTCCCTCGGGGTATGCCCCAGGTAGTTGTACTCTTTTAATTGGACATGTATTAATGTAATGGGACAGTTGTACATAATGTGAATAGATATAAGCACATGTACTTTCTTGTGTCTTATATTCTTGTGGTTTGTCTTTTTGTACTCTTACTGGACATGTGTGTGAGAGATCCCTTGCGACACTTCGGTGCGTTCGCGGGAGGCGGATCTGGATATGGAGCCTTAATGGGCATAAATACCCCGGTCCGTCACATCCGCTATGCTCCCTTGCAAAGTGGAAGCCAAGGAGGGGCAATCTTTAGACACCCGATTCTTGCCCATAAGTCGAACCACATTTCTTGTTCTCTTAATAAGCCCTAAGTAGGTCACTCACCTTGAGCCCATTGATTAGCCTTGTTTTGAGCCCATTAAAAAGTCTAATTTTTAGATTATCTCGTCCATTTATCTTTTTAGAGAGTCCTCATGCTTAATTGTCCATTATTCTCCCTTATAATTGATCTATATTTTGAGAATAATCGATTTTCTTTGACGCGACGGGTCGTGGCGTCGCGTTATCCTTGTCGCGCCCCCCTTGGCCGTTGCGATAGCCCATGCATATCCATGCACGTGCCCTTGGGGTCGCGACCATCATGGCCGTCGCGACTATCTCTGTCGCACCCCTACGACCCGTCGCAACTACAGCCGCGTGTGCTGGCCTCCGCAACCACCTCCTATTTATCCTCCAATGGCCTTATCTCTATCCTAGGCAACCTCCCAACCCCCATGGCCACGGTTTGAGGTTCCAGGACCCTTGGGGACCACCCTAGGACTCTCCCATCTGGATTTACATCATTTTATCAACTCATTTTGGGTCATTATCACTTAATGATGGGATTTTCTCTCCCCTCTTCTATATAAGCAAGGCTTCTTCTTCAGAGGGAGGAGAGCCCGAATTCTACCACAAATTGCTGCCAAATTTTCTCTGGACTTGACCCTTAGCTCGTGGCTCACCCTTTCATTCACATTTCACCTTATCTTCTTCATCAAGCCATGCAACATTTTTCATCCATGGAGCTTGGAGGAGGAGAGGGCGACTTTTGAGGCTTCTCTAGCACCCAAGGATACCACATAGCAGCCAGGGAGTCGCCCCTATTGGGGCTCCTTCTTCCCCTCTTCACCCTCATTTCATTCTTCATGCACGTTATTTGTTTTCATAGATAGGAACGCATTTCATCTTTCCTTCCTGCATTTTACACCACCCTAGGGGTTTAAAAGCCACCCCCAGATTCGTTCCCCCCGTGCTCTCCCCTTTCACATCATTTTTGGATATATACTAGACATAAATATTGTCTAACAGGGTTTATTCTTTTGTTTTCTTTGTTTTGGCAGGTACCCAAGCATCATTTGACGAGGAGCTCTTGTCCTCTGGCCGGTAGGAGGATAGGAAGAAGGTCCACCAACATTTCGACTACTTCCTTTTAATGGGTTTGAAACCCGAACAGCTGTCTCTAGGAGAAACGCCTCTGTTCGACTTCTCTAGAGTTTCGGTGCATCCAATGAGTCGGATCCATCTGCCCATTACTCTGGGAACAACACCGATAAGTGTGACCAAGATGGTAGAATTCCTGGTGATCAAAAGCATGCCAGGGTACAACGCCATCCTCAGCAGAGGCTTGATCGGTCGTATCAAGGCTGTACCCTCATCTCTACACCAGAAGATGAAGTTCCCTACCCCTCATGGCGTAGGTGAGGTGCTCGGAAGCCAGTGCGAGTCTCGGCGGTGCTATGTTCTCTTCCTAAGAGACAAACAACCCGTAGTAAAAGACCCATGGTTCCACCTGCACCTACTAAAGAGGCTTCAACTAGCCATGTAACGCCTGCTGAAGACCTGTTGCAGATCCAAGTGGACGATAACCCTGAGCACGTCCTCTACATTGGTGCATTGATACCAGAAGCTAAGCAACGACGCTATAGAGCTTTTCTACTCGCCAACCTGGATGCATTCACGTGGTTGGACGATGGGTTGTTCGACATCCCCCCAGAAGTGATAACACATCATCTAAATCTAGATTCAGGGGTACCATCAGTACAGCAAGGCGACGTCCCATCAACCAAGAATGGCAGACCGTGATCCATGATCACGTCATCAAAAGCCGATCAACTGGTCTACTCTGAGAAGCCTAGTATTCGAGGTGGATCTCTAATGTAGTCCTTGTCCGCAAGGCCAACGGAAAATGGCTGGTGTGCGTGGATTACAAGGATCTCAACAAAGCAACACCAAGGGATAATTTTCCTTTTCCACACATTGATCAGCTGGTAGATGCAACGTCTGGGCACGAGCTCCTCAGCTTTCTGGATGCCTACTCTGGTTATCACCAGATCAGCATGTATCCCCCAGACCAAGACGCCATGATGTTTATGACGGACCTTGACCTCTACTGCTTTACCAGGATGCCGTTCGGGCTGAAAATGCGGGCGCAACATACAAACAGCTGGTCAACAAGATGATCGGGTGCAACATGGAAGTCTACGTTGACGACATGCTGGTCAAGACACGCCCGAGCACTGATGACATCGCTGATGTAGAAGAAACCTTCGTGGCTTTGCAAAAGTACAACATGAAGCTCAATCTAGCTAAGTGCACCTTCGGAGTCTGCTCAAGAAAGTTCCATGGCTTCCTCGTGTGCAACAGAGGAATTGAGGCAAATTCTAAAAACATCTAGGCAATTTTAGAGATGCGCAGTCTGAAGATGGTTTGCGACGTTCAACGGCTCACTGAACGCCTCGCAGCGCTCAGTCGGTTCATGTCCCGAGCAGTAGAGAGAAGCTTCCCCTTCTTCAAATTGTTGCGAGTCCCCAAAGGCACCTCACCGCAAAGGGGGCAAGAACTATGGACCCAGGACTGTGAAGCGGACTTCACCAAGCTGAAGAAGTACCTTGCTGCTCTGCCAATTCGCTCAAAGTCAGTTCTTGGAGAACATGTCACGTCCCGAGAATTACGTAGTGGATATTATTGATTAATTAAAGTCGATATCCCGAGACGTGAACAGTCGGAAAATAAGCCTCTAGCTAGCACGCACTAAATGTATAACACATACATCATCATAGGGCCCAATATTGAACTCAACTAATCTTTTATTAAATCTCAACTCATTGTATTCCAAATGGATACTTGTACAGACTAAGACTCAATAAAAAGGAAAGTACATTTATCCTCACTTCCTACTACATGAATCTAACACTCAAAGCAAACTACTATAAATAGACTCATGCTTGGAACGCTCTTCACTCGGACGCATTCCCATCCTCGACTTGCTCTTCCTCTTGAACTTCATAGTCACCTAGATTGGGTAAAAGTAGGGGATGAGCAAACTAGCCCAGTAGGATTTATATCTCAATGTGCGGGTAATGATATAAGTGATTAACATTTTAAAACTAGGCAAGTACGATGAATGATATGCAAGTACGAATAAAACTCGTAAAAACATGGTATATAAAACAAGCTAGAGAGAGTGATTATGATAGAACAAGATTTGTGAACAATATGACAAGATATAAGTAGCAATAGATCACTTTGTACAATCACGCAAGATTTCACTTGATGTCAAGAACGCAAGATATCACTAATTGCAAGATGGCCATATCACGCAAGCAAGCAAGCAAGAATGTACGAGCACGATCAAGTAACACTAATCAGGCACGTAGACACCAATGTACACCGAGAAAAGATCCATCAAAAATGTACACTAGGACACGTGTATGTGGTTATTGTATCTATCATTCAACAAGCAAGCAAGACTCCCAGCGCAGATGCAATGCCAGTAATCATTATACCCCATAGTTATCAGTATATCTATGACTCGACGTCATTGGGGCTAGATTGGAGCCCTTGGACACACGTCGTGCCCTGTCAGCATCTCATGTAAATTTTTAAATGTAGATACCCACAGTCATTAATAATGGCCAATGAGAGTTTCAATAAGTAAGCATGTGTAATGTCATGTTCATGATGATGATGGGAACAAGTAATAAGTAATTGAACATGATTTCATGATAACAATGGTCGAGAGAAATTTCGGCAGCATAACGGTACGATTTGTACTTTGGTTAATTTTTACATTAATGGCTTTAGTCTAGATTATCAATCACACTCACGAGAACAAGATGAGAAAGGAAGTGCACGCTATCTCCAGGAACTTCAATGGCACAACCAACTCGTCGGCCATGTGGGAATCCATGGTCAGAGGAGATTTACGGAGGCCTTGGTGAAAATGTTGCTAGTCTACCGATTCGGAATGACCGATAGAGAGTTTCAAATTTCCCAAGAAAGGGGCTACCTAACAGTGCTAGTGTGTAGTACGATACGCGTGTCTCAATTCACAACCCATCGGTCTTAAACTCATAGGAATCCCTTGACAATATAACATTGAATAAAACTATGCACTTTAACTAATCATGGTTTGCAAGATTTTATGATAACCCTTATCATTTAAACATGGTAGAACAGTAGGAAGATTAATCATAAGTAGCACGAATGGATCATAACATTTAAGGAGCACTTAGAATAGCATTCATGTAATTAAAGCTTTTAAATGTGTTAATCACTTTTAAGCCATTAAATAACAATCATGTAATGATCAGACCCAAGACATGCAACTTACACAGTAAATATCACGTTTATACAGACCTCGGGTATATGCGGTAAAATTTGCAAGAAAACACGTGGTTTCCGGTAAAAATCCTGAGATCGCGACATGGCATATAAGGATAGCAACAGGGTTGTATCAGGTCGCGACAGGTTCATATGAGGAAGGCGACAGGGTTTTGCCAGGCCCGGGTCAGGTCGCGACAGGTTCATATAAGGAAGGCGACAGGGTGTTGTCAGGCCCGGTCAGGTCGCGACAGGCCACAGCAAGGGTCGCGACGGGTCGGGACTAGAAAGCGACAGGGTCTTGTGATGATCGCGACTGGGCGGTCAGATCAGACAGCACGATCACGATGGAGAGACTCATCGCGATCAGATAGCGATGGTGCAACTGTCGCTACGAGACCTCTGAACGCGGCCTATCGGGCCGTCACGTTCACAGGCTCTGCGCCCGACTCTGACAGAGCAAGGACATGTTCTTGGATTGCGGTCCAGAACTTCCATACATTGACACAGGGTGCTTCCGAAATAGAGAACAAATTGCACAGTGTATGAAAAATAACAAAACTAGTTTTAAAACAACCTAGACATACGAGGGTACTTCCATTAAATCAGAATTAGAAAATAAGAATGGTTTCAATAGGCTTTGATCAAGTCGAACACAACATCAGACCAAGTGTAACCTGAAACTGTAGTTTCGTACAGTAATCCTATTACCATACTTATAACTCTCTAATTAATGAGATTTAGACAAAACATTCAACATGAAACCTGACGAGGACAACTCGTAGAATAACTTTCATGTCATGAGTTTACTCTAATTCGGTCTTGAATCACATGCAACATACAAAGAATAGGAAAAGCCCTAACAGTGCACGACTTTGGAAAAATGCTTATAGTTCAAAATCTACTCAATGAAATTCGATGAAACCAGAGGGTAATGAAAGCTAACTTGATGCTCTACACATTTGTATAGGAGATATTAATATTTGGCCCGAGAAAACATACCTTTTGGGTTGATGAAGTCTCATTCTTCAAAAAATCCGTGTTCAGACCACTGTTTGAAGAACGCTTAATACTCCATGTATACTGCATGAAATTTGAGCATTCCACTTGGGTTAGGAAGTAGACTCAACCCTCTTTCCAGGGGTATAAGCCTTGCACAATGGGATTTAGGTTTGGCCTACCTTTGATCGGCTTCAAGAAGGTGGTTTGTGTAGATCGTAGAAGATGAACGGGGGAAGAAGATGAGCTTGGTATGCTTGATCTCATACTCTCCAGCCACCAAGAACTCCTCCACACGACCCCAGAAAGTTCTAAATTCGTCCCTAGGGTTTGGGTGAAGAGTATTTAAGTAACCATGGTGTTTAGGAGTCCTATTATGACTAGGAAAGAAGGGTTGCGGGATTGGCATGTTGGTTTCCTATTTTTGATGATTTCTTCCTCCATTAGAGAGTCTTGGCCATCAAGCAACTTCCATGGATGGGTAGGCACGAATTTGGGTTGCTAAAAGTGCATGATTGCATCCCAATTAAACCCTAATTACCCCTTTTTAATTTCAACTTATTTATGGTTACGAATTTCCATGCATTTTTAGCTTTATTTTATTTTTGAGTCATATGTGATCCATTGGCCCAATTATGATATTGGGTCATTACTATATAATGTTGGAAGTCTCTCCAACACTTTTATTAAATTTTTGGTTGCATCGCATTTCCGTGTTAACGGTTTTCCGACTTGTTTCCTAATTCGGATAATTGGTCACCATGTGATGATCACTTGGTTAATCGGATTTTTCGTCGCACGAATTCCTTCGTGGAACCCTTAAGGATAATGTGTGGGGTTGATTTCCCATTTTCACGATTTTTTCCTATATGATTTAGCATATACGATAATGATACGTATGTTTTAAACACCTTGATATTATGGAAATTATTTATTCCCATTTATTCGAATTTTTATATAGTTAAAATTTACGGGGTGCTACACCCTCCCCCACTTAAGAGAATTTGGTCCCCAAATTCATGTATAGAAAATTATTGTGCAAGTGAGGTGTACTTGTGAATAGCTCCGGGTATCTTTTGCGCATTGCTTCCTCGGTTTCCCACGTCTCGTCCTCATCCATGCGTTGATTCCATCTAACCCTTACTAGTGGAATAACCTTGATCCTTAGTTGGCACAGTTCCCGGTCCACGATCTTAATTGGCTTCTCTTGATATGTTCCGTCTTTGTTGAATTGCAGAAGCTCATATTCTATGACGTGCCATGGATCTCGTACATACTTTCTCAACATGGATATGTGGAACACATTGTGTATTCCATCCATTTGTGGTGGTAAAGCGAGACGATATGCCACCTCGCCGACTCTCTCTAGGATTTCGAAAGGCCCAACAAACCTTGGTGACAACTTGCCTTTAATGCCAAATCGTCGGATCCCACGGCCTGGAGACACTTTCAAGAATACATGTTCACCCACCTGAAATTCCAAGTCTCTTCTTCTATTATCTGCATATGCCTTTTGTCTTTGCTGCGCCACTGCCATTCTTTCTTTAATAAGCTTTACCTTCTCAGTTGTTTCTGTTATCATCTCTGGTCCTAACATTTATTTTTCGCCAACTTCATACCAGCATATTGGAGATCAGCAACTTCTGCCATAAAGTGCTTCAAATGGTTCCATCTGAATGCTAGCTTGATAGCTATTATATTAGGCGAACTCCACAAGAGGTAAGTGTTCGTGCCAGCTACCTCCAAAATCTAGGACACATGCTCTAAGCATATCTTCAATCACCTGGTTGGTTCTCTCCGTTTGACCATTTGTCTGTGGATGGAAAGCCATGCTAAAGTTTAGTTTAGATCCCAAGGAGTAATGCAGTCCTTTCCAAAAGTGGGATGTAAACCTAGGGGCTCTATCAGACATGATAGACACCGGTACTCCATGTAATCGGACTATTTCCTTCACATACAATGCAGCCAGAACATCTACTGACCACTTTTTCTTCACCGGGAAGAAGTGAGCCGACTTAGTTAAGCGGTCGACAATAACCCAGATACCATCGAACCCACCTCTAGATTTGGGTAGTCCGAAAATGAAGTCCATCCCTATACCTTCCCATTTCCATGTCGGGATTTCTAGGGGTTTGAGTTTACCTGCGGGTCGCAAGTGTTCTGCCTTGACCCTTTGACACGTTAAGCATCAGGCGACATATTCCGCCACCTCTCTCTTCATATTAGGCCACCAAAAGCTTCTTTTCAAATCTTGGTACATTTTGGTAGTTCCAGGATGAATAGTATATCTGGTCTTGTGAGCCTCATCCATAATCATTTTCTTTGTCTCTGCATGGTTGGGTACACAGACTCGATCCCGGAACAATAACCTTCCATCTTCAGTTAATGAGAAATCCGGCCTCTGGTCCAGATTAGCCTTAATCTCCACAAGTATAGGGTCATTGTCTTGGAGTGTTGTGATGTCCTCCAATAGTGTGGGTTGTGCTCTAACACTAGCAACAAAGCATCCCTTCTCTTTGATGTCAGCATCAATATTTAACTTGGCGAAATCTTCTAATAACTTCCATTCATCTACCATTAAACTTGACAATGTGATCATTGGCTTTCTACTTAGAGCATCTGCCACAGCATTTGCTTTTCCTGGATGATATTGGATCGTAAAGTCGAAGTCTTTGAGATACTCCAACCACCTCCGCTGTCTCATATTTAAGTCCTGCTGAGAAAACAGATACTTTAAGCTTTTATGGTCAGAAAACACAATGAATTTCTCACCATATAGATAATGATGCCATATCTTCAAGGCGAAGACTACAGCAGCTAGCTCCAGATCATGTACAGGATAATTGTCCTCGTGCTTCTTCAATTGTCTGAACGCATAGCATATAACTTTCCCATTTTGTATCAGCACACAGCCAAGGCCGATCCCGGATGCATCGGTGTATACTTCAAAACTACCCCCAGCAACTAGCAGGGTCAGTACGGGTGCTGAGGTAAGGTATTCTTTCAATGCCCTGAAACTTTCTTCACATTCATTAGTCCATTCAAATGGATTCTCCTTCCTGGTAAGTCTGGTCAATGGTACAGCTATCTTTGAGAAATCCTTAATGAAGCGACGATAATAACCGGCTAAACCCAGAAAGCTTCTAATCTCCGACACAGTTGTCGGCCTTGACCAGTTCTTTACCGCCTCCACCTTAGATGGATCTACAGAGATTCCCTCCTTGGATTTGATGTGGCCAAGGAAAGACACTTCTTCCATCCAGAATTCACACTTACTAAGTTTGGCATAGAGTTGATTGCCTCTAAGCACTTGCAGAGCCACCTTCAAGTGTTCTTCGTGTTCTTCTTTGGATTTGGAGTAAATAAGGATGTCATCAATGAACACTACTATAAACTGGTCCAAGTATGGCCTATAAATATTATTCATAAGTTGCATGAAGGCCGCTGGAGCATTTGTTAAACCAAACGGCATAACTACAAACTCATAGTGACCATATCTACTTCAGAATACAGATTTGTGAATATCCTCCTCCTTTATTCTTAGTTGATGGTAGCCTGATCTAAGATCTATCTTGGAGAAGTATTGTGCACCAGAGATCTGGTCAAACAGCTCGTCGATGCGGGGCAGTGGATACTTATTCTTTATTGTCAACTGGTTTAACTGACGGTAATCAATGCATAGCCTCATTGTCCCGTCCTTCTTTCTGACAAATAGCACTGGCGCTCCCCACGGGGATGTGCTAGGCCTAATAAAACCCTGATCTAGCAATTCTTGGATCTGCCTCTTTAACTCCTGCAATTCCACAGGGGACATGCGGTACGGAGCCTTTGAAACAGGGGCTGCCGTAGGGAGTAATTCAATGGTGAAGTTTACCTCCCGCTCCGGTGGTATACCAGGTAATTCCTCTGGAAATACATCAGGATAGTCCCTGGCTATTGGAATGTCTTCAAGGGTTGGTTTCTTCTTTTCGATTGCCAAGACGGAAACTAGGAAAGCATCACAACCCTGGTTGATCAGCTTAGAAGCCTTTAGAGAGGATATCAAGATAGGGTGTTTGTGATATCGGGTGCCAAGTAGTGATAAAGTTGAAAGGTTTGGTCTTTTAAAGGTGACCCTCCTATGGCGACAGTTTACATCGGCATCATATTCAATTAGCCAATCGACACCCAGAATGGCATCATAACCCTTCATGTCTAAACAGATAAGGTCGGCAGGGAGATTGTGTACTCCAATTATAGTTTCACATTTTGGCAAGTAGTGAGTGAGTTCAGATTCTGAGCCTAGTGGAGAGGCTACAGTGATCTTGGATTTCAGGGGTACATGTTTGACAGGTAGAGTTGCAGCAAATGTGGTGGAAATAAAAGAATATGCAGCTCCAGCTTGATTTCCATCCTGAACTACATTTTGTAGTGCCTAGGTCAATCCAGCCACGGTTTCTTGCATAGCTTGCCATTGATTACGAGCCATTGCAGTTGAGTGTAAGTGTTATGAAGGTTCCTGAGAAAAGGATGGAAACCAATTAATGTCTCTAGATTCATTATAAGAGTCAATGGGTAGAAGTGTTTAATTCTTTCTAACATATTCCCAGTCTCTACCCATTCTCACCAGGTACTGTATTTAATTTCCATGACCTAGGTTCCATAGGTATCTCCTATTCCTGAGACATATCCTATTTGGTATTCCTAGGCTCTAATACCATTAAACTGTCACGTCCCGAGAATTATGCAGCGGATATTATTGATTAATTAAAGTCGATATCACGAGACGTGAACAGTCGGCAAATAAGCCTCTAGCTAGCACGCACTAAATTTATAACAACATACATCATCATAGGGCCCAAATATTAAACTTAACTAATCTTTTATTCAATCTTAACTCATGTATTCCAAATGGATACTAGTACAGGACTAAGACTCAATAAAAAGGAAAGTACATTTATCCTCACTTCCTACTACATGAATCTAACACTCAAAGCAAACTACTATAAATAGACTCATGCTTGGAACGCTCTTCACTTGGACGCATTCCATCCTCGACTTGCTCTTCCTCTTGAACTTCATAGTCACCTAGATTGGGTAAAAGTAGGGGATGAGCAAACTAGCCCAGTAGGATTTATATCTCAATGTGCGGGCAATGATATAAGTGATTAACATTTTAGAACTAGGAAAGTACGAATAAAACTCGTAAAAACATGGTATATAAAACAAGCTAGAGAGAGTGATTATGATAGAACAAGATTTGTGAACAATATGACAAGATAGAACTAGCAATACATCACTTTGTACAATCTTTAGACTAGTTGTTGCCACGTTTTCCGGGAAGCCAACAAGGTGGCGGATGCCCTTGCTTCATATGCTACTTCAAACCACGTCAACAAGATATTTACTACTTTCTCTTCACTGCCCCTGGCTTGTAGGGGTCCAGCCACTCTTGATAAAACTGGCCTGCCTTATGTTCGGCTTGGCTAGCCTGTCCTTGTAGGGGATTGCCCCGCTTGTGTATTTCCTTTCTTCTCATTCATATAATATCTCGGCCCATGTAACTGCTGGTGGAGTGGGAACATTCTCCCCCTCTGGGAGAGGGTGCACTCTCCTAGCCTTAGTTTACCTGAGGACCGCTTCTGCCAAAAAAAAAAAGATCACTTTGTACAAGCACGCAAGATTTCACTTGATGTCAAGAACGCAAGATATCACTAATTGCAGGATGGCCATATCACACAAGCAAGCAAGCAAGAATGTACGAGCACGATCAAGTAACACTAATCAGGCACGTAGACACCAATGTACACCGAGAAAAGATCCATCAAGAATGTACACTAGGACACGTGTATGTGGTTATTGTATCTATCATTCAACAAGCAAGAAAGACACCCAGCACAGATGCAACGCCAGTAATCATTATACCCCATGGTTATCAGTATATCTATGACTCGCCGTCATTGGGGCTAGATTAGAGCCCTTGGACACACGCCATGCCCTGTCTGCATCTCATGTAAATTTTTAAATGTAGATACCCACAGTCATTAATAATGGCCAATGAGAGTTTCAATAAGTAAGCACGTGTAATGTCATGTTCATGATGATGATGGGAACAAGTAATAAGTAATTGAACATGATTTCATGATAACAATGGTCGAGAGATAATTTCGACAGCATAACGGTACGATTTGTACTTTGGTTAAATCTTTACATTAATGGCTTTAGTCTAGATTGTCAATCACACTCACGAGAACAAGATGAGAAAGGAAGTGCACGCTATCTCTAGGGAACTTCAATGGTACAACCAACTCATCGGCTATGTGGGAATCCATGGTCAGAGGAGATGTACGGAGGCCTTGGTGAAAAGGTCGCTAGTCTACCGATTCGGAATGACCGGTAGAGAGTTTCCAATTTCCCAAGAAAGGGGCTACCTAACAGTGCTAGTGTGTAGTGCGGTACGCGTGTCTCAATTCACAAACCATCGGTCTCCAACTCACAGGAATCCCTTGACAATATAACATGGAATAAAACTATGCACTTTAACTAATCATGGTTTGCAAGATTTTATGATAACCCTTATCATTTAAACATGGTAGAATAGTAGGAAGATTAATCATAAGTAGCACGAATGGATCATAACATTTATGGAGCACTTAGAATAGCATTCATGTAATTAAAGCTTTTAAATGGGTTAATCACTTTTAAGCCATTAAATAACAATCATGTAATGATCAGACCCAAGACCTGCAACATACACAGTAAATATCACGTTTATACAGACCTCGGGTATATGCGGTAAAATTTGCAAGAAAACACGTGGTTTCCGATAAAAATCTTGAGATCGCGACATGGGCATATAAGGATAGCGACAGGGCTGTATCAGGTCGCGACAGGTTCATATGAGGAAGGCGACAGGGTTTTGCCAGGCCCGGGTCAGGTCACGACAAGTTCATATAAGGAAGGCGACAGGGTGTTGTCAGGCCTGGGTCAGGTCGCGACAGGCCACAGCAAGGGTCGCGACGGGTCGGGACTAGAAAGCGACAGGGTCTTGTGATGATCGCGACTGGGCGATCAGATCAGACAGCACGATCACGATGGAGAGACTCATTGCGATCAGATAGTGATGGTGCAACTGTCGCTACGAGACCTCTGAACGCGGCCTATCGGGCCGTCACGTTCACAGGCTCTGCGCCCGACTCTGACAGAGCAAGGACATGTTCTTGGATTGCGGTCCAGAACTTCCATACATTGACACAGGGTGCTTCCGAAATAGAGAACAAATTGCACAGTGTATGAAAAATAACAAAACTAGTTTTAAAACAACCTAGACATACGAGGGTACTTCCAGTAAATCAGAATTAGACAATAAGGATGGTTTCGATAGGCTTTGATCAAGTCGAACACAACATCAGACCAAGTGTAACCTGAAACTGTAGTTTCGTGCAGCAATCCTATTACCATGCTTATAACTCTCTAACTAATGAAATTTAGACAAAATGTTCAACATGAAACCTGACGAGGACAACTAGTAGAATAACTTTCATGTCATGAGTTTACTCTAATTCCGTCTTGAATCACATGCAACATACAAAAAATAGGAAAATCCCTAACAGTGCATGACTTTGGCAAAATGGTTATAGTTCAAAATCTACTTAATGAAATTCGATGAAACCAGAGGGAAATGAAAGCTAACGTGATGCTCTACACATTTGGTATAGGAGATATTAAAATTTGGCCCGAGAAAACCTACCTTTTGGGTTGATGAAGTCTCGTTCTTCAGAAAACCCGTGTTCAGACCACTGTTTGAAGAATGCTTAATACTCCGTGTATACTGCATGGAATTTGGGCATTCCACTTGGGTTAGGAAGTAGACTCGACCCTCATTCTAGGGGTATAAGCCTTGCATGATGGGATTTAGGTTTGGCCTACCTTTGATCGGCTTCAAGAAGGTGGTTTGTGCAGGTCGTAGCAGATGAATGGGGGAAGAAGATGAGCTTGGTATGCTTGATCTCCTACTCTCCGGCCACCAAGAACTCCTCCACACGACTCCAGCAAGTTCTAAATTCATCCCTAGGGTTTGGGTGAAGAGTATTTAAGTAACCATGGTGTTTAGGAGTCTTATTATGACTAGGAAAGAAGGGTTGCGGGATTGGCATGTTGGTTTCCTATTTTTGATGATTTCTTCCTCCATTAGAGAGTCTTGGCCATCAAGCAACTTCCATGGATGGTAGTCATGAATTTGGGTTGCTAAAAGTGCATGATTGCATCTCAATTAAACCTAATTACCCCTTTTTAATTTCAGCTTATTTATGGTTACGAATTTCCATGCATTTTCTAGCTTTATTTGATTTTTGGGTCAAATGTGATCCATTGGCCCAATTATGATATTGGGTCATTACTATATAATGTTGGAAGTCTCTCCAACGCTTTTATTAAATTTTTGGTTGCATCGCATTTCCGTGTTAACGGTTTTCCGACTTGTTTCCTAATTCGGATAATTGGTCACCATGTGATGATCACTTGGTTAATCGGCTTTTTCGTCGCACGAATTCCTTCGTGGAACCCTTAAGGATAATGTGTGGGGTTGATTTCCCATTTTCACGAATTTTTCCTTTGTGATTTAGCACATACGATAATGATACGTATGTTTTAAACACCTTGATATTATGGAAATTATTTATTCCCATTTATTTGAATTTTTATATAGTTAAAATTTTCGGGGTGCTACAGAACAACTGTTCATGTACTTGTTAGTCACCGAACACTCTACCAGCACAGTACTGATCAGAGAAGAGGCAGCAGCTCAGCACCCGGTTTACTACATCAGTAAAGTACTACAAGAGGCTGAAAGGAGATACCCCCGAGCAGAGAAGCTCGCGTTGGTGCTCATCACAGTTGCACGGAAACTTAGGTCATACTTTCAGGTCCATCCGATCACGATGTTAACGGAACAGCCACTGAAGCTCATTCTATAGCACCTAAAGGCTTCCAGAAGGCTTATCAAATGAGCCATCGAGCTCGAAGAGTTTGAAATTGATTACTGCCCAAGGACTGCTATCAAGGCTCAGGCGCTAGCATACTTCGTGGCAGAGTGCACGCTCCCGACTGAGAAGGACATCCCACTGGTAGATGAACCACCATGGGAGCTCTACGTGGACGGATCCTTCTGTGTCATAGGGAGCAGAGCGAGACTGGTCCTCACCTCCACTGAAGAGCTAGAATTCTAGTACGCCTTTAGATTTCATTTTGCTGCCTCCAATAATGTGGCCAAATACGAAGCACTGCTGTTCGGAATTAGGATGGCTAGGCATCTCAGAGCGCTTCGGCTCGTCGCCAGCCAGGTCAACTGACAATTCGAAGCAAGGGAGCCTCGCATGGCGCAATACCTCCAACAAGTAACGCACTAGGTATAAAGCTTTCTATACTTAGAGGTGGTGCATATCCCTTGAGAGCATAACATGCAAGTAGATGCACTCACCAGACTAGCGTCCTCAGGCAACATCACTCATTCTCGCTCTATCTTCATTGAAGAGCTTGCCTCGCTGAGCACGGAGGTAGATATCGCAGCCATAGGGACTGCCCAACCAGCCTCGAGCTAGAAGGACCCTATCCTGCCCTATCTTCTCCAAGGAGAACTTCCTCCCGACCAAGCCGAATCCTGTCAAGTTCGATTGCACAGGCAGAGGTTCACCATCTCCAAAAGTCAGCTATATAGATGCTCCCTCTCCAGACCTCTCTTTAAGTGCCTTAGTCCTTCTGAAGAGACACCAGAAATTGAATAGGTGCATGAAGGTTTGTGCGGAAGCCACCTGGGGGGAAGGACCCTAGCGCGCAACATCCTCCGAGTAGGGTTTTGGTGGACAACGTTGCAAAAAGACTGTCTGTCCTATGCGAAGAAGTGCCCGGATTGTCAGAAATTCGGTCAACTTATCCATCAGCCGGTTGAACAACTACATTCCCTCTTTGAATTGTGACCCTTTGCTCAGTGGGGAATTGACATCATAGGACCATTCCCAGAAGCTCAAGGCAGAAAGAAGTTCCTCCTGGTCTCCATCAACTACTTCACCAAGTGGATCGAAGCAAAACCAGTTGCCACCATCACCAACCAGGCAACGTGGAAGTTCGTATGGAAGAACATCTTGTGCCGATTTGGTGTCCCAAAGGTGTTCATGACTAACAATGGGAAATAGTTTGACAACACGTTCTTCAAACAGAAGTGCTCGGAACTGAGCATCTACAATCACTTCACCTCGGTAGCACATCCCTAGGCAAACGGTTTGGTAGAAAACGTCAACTGAACACTGCTGCATGGGATATGTATGAGAGTAGAAGCAGCAAGGGGTTCGTGGATGGAAGAGCTACCCAATGTACTCTGGTGCCACCAAACAACTGCTTGGGTAGCCACCAGAGAGACCCCCTTCCATTTGGCCTACGGCACAGAAGTCGTGGTGCCTTTGGAAGTCGCTCTCTCAACACTTCGAACGAGCCACTTCGACAAAGCAGCCAACAATCGCGCGATAAGGGAAAACCTGGACATGCTCGGCGAACGTCAGAACAACACCAACATAAGTTTGGTCTCCTATCAATAGCGACTCGCGCAGTATTACAACTCCAGAGTTCCTAAGCGGTGCTTCTTCAAAGGCAGTCTGGTGTTATGCCGTTGCTCCATTTTGGACCCCCAAAGAGCAACAAGCAAACTTGCCCCGAAATGGGAAGGACCTTATAAGGTCATCTAGGTGCTCGGTAAAGGCTCCTACAAGTTGTCTACCCTCAGCGACGAGACCATACCAAGAACTTGGCATGTGTCAAACCTAAAGGTCTATTATTTGTGAGAAGAGCCTCGTGTACCTCTTATTAGAAAAGTTAATTCCCTACTTCTCCATTCCTTTTCTATCGGTTTTTTTTGGGGGGGAGAGAGGTGTTTCATACAACCCCTGGTTGAAGCTCTTTAGCTTGGAAGGCTTGTGCGGTACCTAAAAACCCTAAAAACACTCTAGCGAATTCCGATTCGACAAAAGCCCGACACGAAAAGGAAGAGGATTGAAAAAAGGGTAACACTTTCTTTCCATTCATGAATAAAAATGTGCACATAGCCAGAGGCAAATTACATACCAAAAATAAAAAAGTATAAGTCCTAAGGAGCTTGGTCGGAGGGGCCAGTGTCCTAGACGTAGGAAGGCATCCGTCTTGACTGGAAGCTGGCAAAGTGGATTCCGTCGAGGTGAGCGTCCCGCATCCGTCGGTGGCACTTCGGAAGAGCGGCGACAAAAGCCTCAAGGGCATACTCCACCATAGCATGAATCCGCCCTTGTCAGTCACAACCTCAAGGCCAACCTCGTAGCAAGCGGCGCCGTATTGTTCCAGGTCCTTTTGGAAATCCGGACCAGCCTTGTACTCAGCGACGCCCCAAGCCTTGGCCTCGTGGAGTACTATGGCGACGGTGGTCTTCTCGGCCTCGGTGACAGCGAGCTTCAGCTTGGAAGCCTTCAGCTCAGCTCGGAGGTCGTTAATCTCCTTTTGCTGCTCAGCTTCGCAGCGTCGGCTCTACTCTTTTTCTTCTGTGAAAGACATGACTTCGGCGTCCTAGAGAATCTACTGCAACTATGCCCACATGGCCAGCTTCCGAAGCACCTCAACCAACCACACGATGCCGTGAGCGAGCTGATCGGCGTCGTCATCGGCGCTCTCCCCTCCTGAAGAGAGCGTCACACTTCCCTCTGCGGCGACCCTGTCTACTTCAGGACTTTCTCTCCGGCACCATCGAAGCACTTCCAACTGCTCGGTGGTAAGGCAGGGGGGCAAGTCCCTGGTGAACGGACCAGCCCAGAAACACCCCAGAGTTCCCTCCATCGAAGCTTCTATAGGCATGGACGAAGCCTTCTCCGTGAACACCCTTGTCAAGGGTACACGGTCTTCGTCCAATTCCTCCCTCATGTCAGCCGTTCTGATAGTCTGCTCGAGAGGGATCATTAGCTCTTCAACCACAACCTTGGTGATTGTCCTCACCACCGTGGCCTTCGGGTCCACGACATCATCTACATGTGCCTCCAAAAGGATCAACGCCTCGCGATGGCCTCCCGGCTACTCGTCCGGAACCATGGCCATCTACTCCTCCACGGACGTTGTTGCCGCCACCCCTATGTTAGGGTCAGAGCCGACACTTCATCAGTGAATGTCTCTGACGCCTCCAAGGCAAGCGCCATCATCTGCGCCCCCTCCGCGGCCACCGTTGCCCCACTTTCAACAGCGGGCATCAGGGGCTCCAGAACCCCAGCTAACTCTGTGGAGTCTCGGTCAGAGTGGTCATCCACAATGACCACGTCTCCGCCACTGAGACCCATCTCTGAGAGTACCTCCTCAACGGTCAAGGGCTCCACCACAGCCGACGACAGATTCGGCTTCTTCTTCGCTTCAAGTGCTCTCTCCAACTTCCTACTTTTTCGAAGCTGAAGCTGGGGGGCAGCAGCATCCTCATCCTCGGCCCCCTCGTTGGCCTCCCTCCTCTGGGTCGCGGTCTCCATCTGGAGACTGATCCTCAAAGGCTTCTTCTCAGAGGAGCGACCACCTGCGGCGGGCCGGGTAGCCTTTTTTGCCGATGAAGGTGTGTCATCACCAATATATGTCGAGTACGACTTGACAGGGATCTGCTCGGCGAAGAGGCCAGGTCTTTTTTGTCCTAACCAGCGGCCACTTCAGCAGTATCTGTGGAAGAAGACAAGGGTCAGAAGCTATTTTGCAACAAAATAAAGAACAAGACCAAAGACAGAAAGCTCACCCCATGCGCTGCTAAGCTTGTACTCGGTCAGGAGTAGCATGGCCTTCTCCACAAGCACCTTCGACAACTCCAAGGATGCCTTGGTGTCACGCCCCAACGCGGAATATTGGAACGCGAGGCAGTTGCATGCAAATCAGTACAGAGCAAGTACTAGACATCAAACCATTGCACAATGAATAATACTAAAGAAAATTATTCTCAAATAACTTCCAATGTCTAGTTACAACCACTAATATCAGAGCCATTCTATAGGACCCAATTACATTGAATAAAAGCAAAAGACTAACTAACACTCTAATCATAGTACTAAGACGCTAGGGTACTCATGACTTCACTCCTAGTCGTTCCTGTCCTCTTGAGTGTATGTGTCATCCTCGGTCTCACCTGAGAACACAACGACAAACAACGCAGGGTGAGCGATAATGCCCAGTAGGACTTAAATCTCAATAGTCAAGCAGGCTTTAAATAATTAATCCATTAAAGACAGAGCAACTAATGATAGAGCGAGAGAGTCAAGTAATGTGAGAGATAGCATGATAGCACGTTATTGAAATAGCACAACTTTCCAAATATAGCACAAGTGTCGAGTATAGCACAAAATAGCAGGATGGCCATAGCACAAATAGCACAGAGTATGGTAATAGCACAATGAGTATAGCATAGCACTTTGTTGTTAACGGACAACGAGAGAATATAGCACTTTTGATTGTCATTTAGATAGTCGAGATAGATAGCACTCGAGTGTAATGCCAAACACTCTACTCATTTAACTCCATGGGCAAATAGCACTTTCGGGTGCACATCCCAGGACCAGACCGGGCCCTTTATATATTACCAGGCATTGGTTTTATGTTTATCTTTAGACAATCAGGCAATGGACAATAGAGAGTACCAAGAAAAAGATAAGAGTACTAGATGAATAGACGAGATAGCAGAGTGAATGTGAATAGACGAGCGAGTAGAGTATAGATGAGAACTAGTGGACATTGCACATGGAACGTCGAGTAACGAGCAATAGTAACAGTGCACAACACAGTGTTTGGTGTTGGCAGTCTGGTGGAATACATGACCCTTCCGCTAGCCTTGTTATGCAAAGGTCTAGAGGAGGTCAGCGTGCTTAAAGATAAGAGCGAACTTCTAATAGCCGTTTTGGATCATGTTGATCCCTAAAGGGTATCATAGGTGTTAGGGTACAACCAGCTCGTCAACCATGTGGGAATCCATGGACAGAGGAGACTTATGGAGGCCTTGAACAATGATTCACTAGTCCGGCAGAAGGAGTATCTGACAGAGAGTTCATCCATGTCAAGAGGAGTGTGTATATAGAAACAAGTGCTCGATGTTCTAGAGGAATTCTAGAACAGTGGAGCATCGGTATCGGTGTTCCCAAAACAACGCGAGAAACGAAGACAAGTTCTTTAAAATAGGGCAATTAATATATATTATTGGAATAAATTATCAGATACATTACGAAATATTTTCATGCCATGTGAAGCCAAATGGATGGTTCAAGTGTGCGTGTATGGTGAGAGAAATTATAGATAGAAAAATATCATGTGCATGTATTTTAATCACACATAAATGTTTATTTTATTACAAGTGTATTTTCTATGTGTATGACTGTTAACCAAGTGTACAAGCATTGTAGAGGGTCAAAGCATTACAAAAGATGGGTTTTCATGCAAAAATTTGAGATCGCGATGCACCCTAGTAAGGGTCGCGACGGGGTCAACTGAGAACGCAACATGGCCTTGTATAGATCGCGACGGGCTTGTCAATTTGGGCAGGCAGATCGCGATGGGGTCGCTTGAGGGTCGCGACGGGCTCGTCAGATCAGACAGGCAGATGGCGGCAGGGTACCCTGTCGTGATCATATCGCGACAGGAGATGTTGTCGCGACGGCCCTGAGAACGCGGCCTATCGGGCCGTCACGTTCTCAGGTCCTGTGCCTGAGTCCGACAGGGAAAGGGCAGAGCCTCGGATTGCAGGCCAACTTCCTATCTTTGACACAGAGTCGTTCATAAAATCATAACTAATTGTACAATCAATGAAAAATCCTAAAACTAGTTGCAAATTGATCTAGACATACATGGTTACTTACAGTAAATAGGAATTTGAAAACAAACAGGGTTTCGACATGCTTTGGTAATGTGTATTCATGAAGAACATGGAACAGTACACATATGAGATCAACAAATTAATTCGCAAGATATGATGGATGAAAATTAGGGCTTTCAGGGGCAAAAGATGCCTAACATGCATCAGTTCCTTCAGTAAAAATCTCATGGCATGGGGTGAGTATACAAGGAGAACAAGATTTAAGATGAAGGGTCGGGCCCATGCTAGTTGCAGAACATGAAAAATCAAGAAGAAAATATGAGCTTGATGGAAAAATATGAGATCAGAGGGCTTTTGATCCTGATGATTGGATCAACCTACAAACGAAGTTTTATGATTTTAGCTTGTGAGAATGCTTGCCTTTGATCGTTTTCCTCTTCTAAGGCTAGACTTGAAGAACATGGTTGAAGCTTGATGAAGTTCTTCTCCCCACGAATTCTCCTCCTCCTTGGCCTCCTCTCCACGTCTTGAAACCCTTGGCAACGAGCTAGGGCCGGCCATGGGGATTAAGAGAGTATTTATGTCTCTTTGGTTTCTATTTCCTAATAGGACTCTAATTACTATTTAATTTCGGGATTTCCTATTTCTCTCACCCTTTGCAAGCTTGAGAACTTCTAATTAGGTTAGGAAGGGAGCTAAATTCGTGGCCAAGCAACTAGGGTAGGTTTAGGAATCCAAATCCAACTCAAACTTCTTATTTAATGCATTAATTACCTCTTTTCTATTTAAGTAATAATTAAGTTACGAATTTAAGATATTTTCTATTATTCTTCTTTAAAAATCCCTATTTTGGCCACTAATTTCTAATGAGTCCATTTAACAAAGCCCATTACTTCTTTCCATTTAATATGTTTTATTTAATTCTCTTGTATTTGATTTTCTAATTGCTTTTATTTATTTTTTTTAATAAATTTTTATTTTTTGAAAAATCCAGGTTGCTACATCCTCTCCCTCTTAAAAAGAATTTGGTCCCTAAATTCATATGATCATCCAGGAGAGAATGTCTTACGAAAAGATCGGGGTAGTTCCGTCTGATGGTTCCTTCCGGTTCCCATGTGGCTCTTCCACTCCGCGATTATTCCATAAGACTTTAACCACATGAATGGGACGGTTCCTGAGCTGTTGCACCTTCCGTTCTAGTATCTTGACTGGATTCTCTTCATATGTCACATTCTTGTTTAACACCAACTTCCCGTGGCGAATAATGTGCGTAGGATCGTACACATATTTTCTGAGCATGGAGACAAGGAACACATCGTGCACACATGCCAGATCCAGTGGCAACGCCAGTCAGTATGCAACCTCACCAATCCTTTCGAGCACTTTAAAAGGACCGATGAATCTTGGACTAATCTTTCCTTTTACACCAAACCTCTGGATGCCACGGGTAGGTGATACTTTTAGAAATACATGGTCGCCAACTTGAAATTCCAGTTCTCTTCTTCTTTTGTTAGCATAGCTCTTCTGTCTGGACTGAGCAATCTTGAGCCGATCTCGAATCACTAGAATATCCTTTGTTGTTCGTTGTACCATGTCTGGGCCTAGCCATTTCTATTCTCCAACCTCATTCTAGCATGCAGGAGATCTACAATTCTTCCGTAGAGTGCTTCAAACGGTGCCATCTTGATACTCGCCTGGTAACTGTTGTTATAGGCGAACTCAATAAGGGATAGGTGCTCGTTCCAATATCATTGGAAGTCTATAGTGTAAGCTCTTAACATGTCTTCCACTATTTGGTTGGTTCTTTCAGTTTGCCCATCTATTTGTGGGTGGAATGCGGTACTAAAGTTGAGTTTAGTACCCAGTGCACCTTGCAGTCCTTTCAAAAATGAGATGTGAATCTCGGATCTCGATCCGAGACTATGGATGATGGAACTCCATGTAGTCTTACAATCCCTTTGACATATAAGGCAGCTAGTACTTCTACGACCACTTACTCTTATGGCTAGAAAGTGGGCAGATTTGGTTAGTCGTTCGACAATGACCCATATGGCGTCAAGTCCACCATGAGTCTTGGGTAAACCATGATGAAGTCCATGCCAATGCTTTCCCACTTCCATTCCGGAATATCTAGTGGTCGAAGCACACCAGCAGGGCCATGTGTTCCGCCTTTACTTGCTGGCAAGAAGGCAGTGTGCGACAGTTCAGCTACCTCTCTCTTCATGTTTGGCCACCAAAACATTATTTCATGTCTTTATACATTTTGGTACCTCCAGGATGAATAGTGTACTTCGTATTGTGAGTTTCATCCATTAATCTTCTCTTCCGTTCTTCATTGTCGGGGACGCATGTCCTTCCTTGAAATACTAGCATTCCATCTTCGGTCATAGCAAAGTCTGGTCTTTCGGATAAAGTTTCCTTGATGTGAACCAAGAATGGATCGCTATCTTGTTGAGCTTTGATCTCTTCCAGTAAGTCGTATTGAATCGTGATATTGGCAACCAAGACTCGATCATCCCTATGTTCGATCATTAAGTCTACCTTGCGAATTGTTCCACTAGTTGCATCTCGCCAAGGACTAGACTTGAAACAGATGCCATCGGCTTCCTACTAAGAGCATCAACCACGGTGTTCCCTTGCCTGGATGGTATTGGATGTTGAAGTCGAAATATTTTAGGTATTCTAGTCATCTTCTCTGTCTCATGTTGAGTTCCTTCTAGGAGAATAAGTACTTCAGGCTTTATGGTCTGAGTAGACAGTGAACTTTTCACCATATAAGTAATGTCTCTAGATCTTCAAGGCGAAGACCACGGCAGCCAACTCAAGATCATGCACAGGGTGGTTGACTTCATGAGTCTTCAGTTGTCGGGAAGATTAGGCAATGACTTTCTCCTTTTGCATCAATACACACCCTAGCCAATTCCCGAGGCATCGTATAGATAGAGAAACCTTCTCCCTCTATTGGCAGCGCGAGAGACAGGTGCTGAGGTAAGGAAATCTTTAAGAGTTTGGAAACATTTCTCACACACTTTACTCCAGGAGTATGGACTCTCCTTTTGTGTCAGTCGTGTGAGAGGAACGGCAATCTTGGAGAAGTCCTTAATGAACCGCCTGTAGTAGCCATCCAGTCCTAGGAAGCTTCTAATTTCGATGACGTTGGTTGGTCTCTCCCAATTGAGTACAACGTCGACTTTGGAGGGATCAACAGAGATGCCATCCTTTGAGATGACATGGCCCAAGAAGGACACTTCTTCGAGCCAGAATTCACACTTGCTCAGTTTTGCGTACAGCTGGTTGTCTCGCAAGACTTGTAATGTTATCTTCAGATGTTCTTCATGATCTTCTTGGTCTTTGAATATATGAGGATATCGTCGATGAAGACGACCACAAATTTGTCAAGGTATGGCCGATATATGTTGTTCATGAGTTGCATAAAGGCTGCAAGAGCATTGGTTAGACCAAAAGGCATAACGACGAATTCATAGTGTCCATACTTGCTCCTGAAAGCCATCTTGAAGATATCGTCATCCTTGATCCTCATTTGATGATAGCCAGATGGGAGGTCGATCTTGGAGAAATATTGAGCACCGGATATTTGGTCGAATACTTCATCGACCATGGGAAAGGGGTATTTGTTCTTGATAGTGAGTTGATTGAGTTGACGATAGTCGATGCATAGCCTCATCGATCCATCTTTCTTCTTAACGAACAGCACAGGTGCTCCCCATGGGAGGTACCTGGTCTGATGGACCCCTTTTCTAATAGCTCCATCAGTTGTGCCTCAATTCTTTGAGCTCGGTAGGTGACATCCGGTACGGTTGTCGTGATACCGGGGCAGCTCCAGGGATCAATTCTATGGCAAAGTTGACATCTCGTTCTGGGGGAATCCCTAGCAGATCTTCGGGAAACACATCGGTGAAATCTTGGACTATGTGGATGTCCTCTATCTTAGAACCCTTCTTTTCAACAACTACGGCTGATAAGAAAGCAATGCAGCCTTTCCATATCATATTGTGGGCTTTTATGGCAGAGACTATCGACATTTGTCTTTTATGTCTAATCCCAGTGAATGACAACTTGGGGAAATCACTAAAGGTAACTTTCCCTTCTTACAGTCGACACTTGCCCCATAAGTGGACAACTAGTCGTCTCCCAAGATTACATCATAGCCTTTCATGGGCATACACACTAGGTCGGCTTTTAGGTTATGGTCTCTAAACATTACATCGACAGATGGGAAGTATTTATTCAATTTCTCCTTTTCTCCTAGTGGTGTTGTGACAGAGAGCTCACAACCCATGGATATAGATTTTGCAGTCAGAGTATCAGCAAAGTGTTGAGATATGAATGAATGAGTTGCTCCAGTATCAAATAAAACAAATACTGATAAGGAGAAAACTTGTAGAGTACCTTCTACCATGCCACGGTCAGTAGTGGGTTCCTCATCATGCAGGGCTTGCAGTCTTCCATGTTTCTTAGGCGCATTAGGGCGCCTCTCATGTTCTTTCAGTAGCGGGTAGTCGGGGATGCGGTGCTCGCGACTTCTGCAGCGCAGACATGCGCCGACTTTCCTCCAGCATTCGTTAGTAGTGTGACCTGGCTTGTCACAATGCTTGCAGTTGCTTTTGGTTGGAGTGTTAGGTACGAAGACCTTGGGTTTTCTTTCTTGGCTGGACCCCTCTGTGATGTTGAAGGGACGTTTCTTGCCAGTGTTTGGCTTGGTAGATGAGGGCCCAGAAGTTATTTTCTTCTTTACGAACTCCCTTTGATACGGTCGGTGAAGTCCATAGCATCTTCCAGCAGTTGAGCTTTCTTTACCATCTCGGCATAGGTCTGGATGTTGAGAGTGTCAGTTGGGTAATGTATTGAGGCTTAAGGCCATTATGAAAGTGCTTAGCCTTCATTCTCTCCGTGTTCACTAGGTGTTCAGCATACCTTGCCAGTCTAGAGAATTGGGCCTCATACTCGGCCACTGACCGGCTCCTCTGCTTAAGAGCAGCAAATTCTGTAGCCTTCCTTTCTTGCACATGCTCGGAGAAGTATTTGGAATTGAAGGCTTCTTTGAATTCGGCCCAAGTGAACTGACCATTCGCTCGGGTCGCTTCCACAGCCTCCCACCAAGCGCGGGCGTCCTTTTCAAGTTGAAAGGTGGCCAGTAGTAGCTTATCCCCCGCTACACATTACATGACACGAGATTCTTTCTGTGTTCTTTTAGCCAGTGTTCTGCTTCATCCGAATCTGTGGATCCACTGAACCTAGGTGGGTTCAGACTCCGGAAGTTACGATGCAGGTCTCCAGCACCACCACGATTGCCACCTCCTTGGGTAGCTTGCACAATTGCGCACGTCAGTTCTTGGATGGTCTGTTACATGCCCCTCATTTGAGCACGTTCAACAGTCATCTTTGTTGCTTAGTTCCTACAAAAGTAACTTGTTGTTATGATATTGAAGTAGAATTTAATTCGTGTGTGTGTAAGTTTATTTAAGCTAATTACCCATGGTTCTAACCACATCTCACATAGGTAGGATAATTGACTCTAGTCGAGGCTGGTCACATAGATCATCATATACTTAGAATAATGTAGGCTCTGATACCACAAAACTGTCACGCCCCGACGCAGAATATCAGAATGCGAGGCAGAGTATGTAAACGGGTACAGAGCAAGTACTAGACATCAAACCATTTCACAATGAATAATACTAAAGAAAATTCTTCTCATTAATAACTTTCCAATGTCTAGTTACAACCAAAAATATCAGAGCCATTCTATAGGGCCCAATTACATTGAATAAAAGCAAAAGACTAACTAACACGCTAATCATAGTACTAAGACGCTAGGGTACTCATGACTTCACTTCTGGTCGTTCCCGTCCTCTTGAGTGTATGTGTCATCCTCGGTCTCACCTGAGAACACAACGACAAACAACGCAGGGTGAGCGATAACGCCCAGTAGGACTTAAATCTCAATAGTCAAGCATGCTTTAAATAATTAATGCATTAAAGGCAGAGTAACTAATGATAGAGCGAGAGAGTCAAGTAATGTGAGAGATAGCATGATAGCACGTGATTGAAATAGCACAACTTTCCAAATATAGCACAAGTGTCGAGTATAGCACAAAATAGCAAGATGGCCATAGCACAAATAACACAGAGTATAGTAATAGCACAACGAGTATAGCATAGCACTTTGTTGTCAATGGACAATGAGAGAATATAGCACATTTGATTGTCATTTAGATAGTCGAGATAGATAGCACTCGAGTGTAATGCCAAACACTCTGGTCATTTAACTCCCATGGGCAAATAGCACTTTATGGCGCACATCCCAGGAACAGACCGGGCCCTTTATATATTGCCAGGCATTGGTTATATTGTTTATCTTTACACAATCAGCCAATGGCCAATAGAGAGTACCAAGAAAAAGATAAGAGTACTAGATGAATAGACGAGATAGCAGAGTGAATGTGAATAGACGAGCGAGTAGAGTATAGATGAGAACTAGTGGACATTGCACATGGAACGTCGAGTAACGAGCAATAGTAACAGTTGCACAACACACGCGTTTGGTGTTGGCAGTCTGGTGGAATACACGACCCTTTTGCTAGCCTTGTTATGCAAAGGTCCAGAGGTCCCGCGTTCTTAAATATAAGAGCGAACTTCTAATAGCCGTTTTGGATCATGTTGATCCCTAAAGGGTATCATAGGTGTTAGGGTACAACCAGCTCGTCAACCATGTGGGAATCCATGGACAGAGGAGACTTATGGAGGCCTTGAACAAGGATTCACTAGTCCGGCAGAAGGAGTACCTGACGGAGAGTTCATCCAAGTCAAGAGGATGTGTGTATATAGAAACAAGTGCTCGATGTTCTAGAGGAATTCTAGAACAGTGGAGCATCGGTATCGGTGTTCCCAAAACAACGCAAGAAATGAAGACAAGTTCATTTAAAATAGGGCAATTAATATATATTATTGGAATAAATTATCAGATACATTACGAATATTTTCATGCCAAGTGAAGCCAAATTGGATGGTTCAGTGTGCGTATGTGTGAGAGAAATTATAGATAGAAAAATATCATGTGCATGTATTTTAATCACACATAAATGTTTAATTTATAACAAGTGTATTTTCTATGTGTATGACTGTTAACCAAGTGTACAAGCACTATAGAGGGTTAGAGCATTACAAAAGATGGGTTTTCATGCAAAAATTTGAGATCGCGATGCACCCTAGTAAGGGTCGCGACGGGGTCAACTGAGAACGCAACATGGCCTTGTATAGATCGCGACGGGCTTGTCAATTTGGGCAGGCAGATCGCGACGGGGCCGCTTGAGGGTCGCGACGGGCTCGTCAGATCGGACAGGCAGATGGCGGTAGGGTACCCTGTCGTGATCATATCGCGACAGGAGATGCTGTCGCGACGGCCCTGAGAACGCGGCCTATCGGGCCGTCACGTTCTCAGGTCCTGTGCCTGAGTCCGACAGGGAAAGGGCAGAGCCTCGGATTGCGGGCCAACTTCCTATCTTTTGACACAGAGTCGTTCATAAAATCATAACTAATTGTACAATCAATGAAAAATCCTAAAACTAGTTGCAAATTGATCTAGACATACATGGTTACTTACAGTAAATAGGAATTTGAAAACAAACAGGGTTTCGACATGCTTTGGTCATGTGTATTCATGAAGAACATGGAACAGTACACATATGAGATCAACAAATTAATTCGCAAGATATGATGGATGAAAATTAGGGCTTTCAGGGGCAAAAGATGCCTAACATGCATCAGTTCCTCCAGTAAAAATCTCATGGCATGGGGTTGAGTATACAAGGAGAACAAGATTTAAGATGAAGGGTCGGGCCCATGCTAGTTGCAGAACATGAAAAATCAAGAAGAAAATATGGGCTCGATGGAAAAATATGAGATCAGAGGGCTTTTGATCCTGATGATTGGATCAACCTATAAACGAAGTTTTATGATTTTAGCTTGTGAGAATGCTTGCCTTTGATTGTTTTCCTCTTCTAAGGCTAGAACTTGAAGAGCAGGGTTGAAGCTTTGATGAAGTTCTTCTCCCCACGAATTCTCCTCCTCCTTGGCCTCCTCTCCACGTCTTGAAACCCATGGCAACGAGTTAGGGCCGGCCATGGGGGATTAAGAGAGTATTTATGTCTCTTTGGTTTCTATTTCCTAATAGGACTCTAATTACTATTTAATTTCGGGATTTCCTATTTCTCTCTCCCTTTGCAAGCTTAAGAACTTCTAATTAGGTTAGGAAGGGAGCTAAATTCGTGGCCAAGCAACTAGGGTAGGTTTAAGAATCCAAATCCAACTCAAACTTCTTATTAATGCATTAATTACCTCTTTTCTATTTAAGTAATAATTAAGTTATGAATTTAAGATATTTTCCTATTATTCTTCTTTTAAAAATCCCTATTTTGGCCCACTAATTTCTAATGAGTCCATTTAACAAAGCCCATTACTTCTTTCCATTTAATATGTTTTATTTAATTCTCTTGTATTTGATTTTCTAATTGCTTTTATTTTTATTATTATTAAATTTTTATTTTTTGAAAAATCCAGGTTGCTACATCCTCCCCCTCTTAAAAAGAATTTGGTCCCCAATTTCATATGATCATCCAGGAGAGAATGTCTTACCGAAAAGATCGGGGTAGTTCCGTCTGATGGTTCCTTCCGGTTCCTATGTGGCTTCTTACACTCCGCAATTATTCCATAAGACTTTAACCACATGAATGGGACGGTTCCTGAGCTGTTGCACCTTCCGTTCTAGTATCTTGACTGGATTCTCTTCATATGTCACATCCTTGTTTAACACTAACTCCCCGTGGCGAATAATGTGCGTAGGATCGTACACATATTTCCTGAGCATGGAGACAAGGAACACATCGTGCACACATGCTAGATCCGGTGGCAACGCCAGTCGGTATGCAACCTCACCAATCCTTTCGAGCACTTCAAAAGGACCGATGAATCTTGGACTAAGCTTTCCTTTTACACCAAACCTCTGGATGCCACGGGTAGGTGATACTTTTAGAAATACATGGTCGCCAACTTGAAATTCCAGTTCTCTTCTTCTTTTGTTAGCATAGCTCTTCTGTCTGGACTGAGCAATCTTGAGCCGATCTCGAATCACTAGAATATCCTTTATTGTTCGTTGTACCATGTCTGGGCCTAGCCATTTCTATTCTCCAAGCTCATTCCAGCATGCAGGAGATCTACAATTTCTTCCGTAGAGTGCTTCAAACGGTGCCATCTTGATACTCGCGTGGTAACTGTTGTTATAGGCGAACTCAATAAGGGATAGGTGCTCGTTCCAATATCATTGGAAGTCTATAGTGTAAGCTCTTAACATGTCTTCCACTATTTGGTTGGTTCTTTTAGTTTGCCCATCTGTTTGTGGGTGGAATGCGGTACTAAAGTTGAGTTTAGTACCCAGTGCACCTTGCAGTCCTTTCCAAAAATGAGATGTGAATCTCGGATCTCGATCCGAGACTATGGATGATGGAACTCCATGTAGTTTTACAATCTCTTTGACATATAAGGCAGCTAGTACTTCTACCGACCACTTACTCTTTATGGCTAGAAAGTGGGCAGATTTGGTTAGTCGTTCGACAATGACCCATATGGCGTCAAGTCCACCATGAGTCTTGGGTAAACCCATGATGAAGTCCATGCCAATGCTTTCCCACTTCCATTCCAGAATATCTAGTGGTCGAAGCACACCAGCAGGGCTCATGTGTTCCGCCTTTACTTGCTGGCAAGTAAGGCAGTGTGCGACATATTCAGCTACCTCTCTCTTCATGTTTGGCCACCAAAACATTTTTTTCATGTCTTTATACATTTTGGTACCTCCAGGATGAATAGTGTACTTCGTATTGTGAGTTTCATCCATTAATCTTCTCTTCAGTTCTTCATTGTCGGGGACGCATGTCCTTCCTTGAAATACTAGCCTTCCATCTTCGGTCATAGCAAAGTCTGGTCTTTCGGCTAAAGTTTCCTTGATGTGAACCAAGAATGGATCGCTATCTTGTTGAGCTTTGATCTCTTCCAGTAAGTCGTATTGAATCGTGATATTGGCAACCAAGACTCGATCATCCCTATGTTCGATCATTAAGTCTAACCTTGCGAATTGTTCTACTAGTTGCATCTCGCCAAGGACTAGACTTGAAACAGATGCCATCGGGTTCCTACTAAGAGCATCAACCACGGTGTTTCCCTTGCCTGGATGGTATTGGATGTTGAAGTCGAAATCTTTTAAGTATTCTAGTCATCTTCTCTGTCTCATGTTGAGTTCCTTGTAGGAGAATAAGTACTTCTGTCTTTTATTGTCTGAGTAGACAGTGAACTTTTCACCATATAAGTAATGTCTCTAGATCTTCAAGGCGAAGACCACGGCAGCCAACTCAAGATCATGCACAGGGTAGTTGACTTCATGAGTCTTCAGTTGTCGGGAAGATTAGGCAATGACTTTCTCCTTTTGCATCAATACACACCCTAGCCCAATTCCCGAGGCATCGGTATAGACAGAGAAACCTCTCCCTCTATGGCAGCGCGAGAACAAGTGCTGAGGTAAGGAAATCTTTAAGAGTTTGGAAACATTTCTCACACACTTTACTCCACGAGTATGGACTCTCCTTTGTGTCAGTCGTGTGAGAGGAACGACAATCTTGGAGAAGTCCTTAATGAACCGCCTGTAGTAGCCATCCAGTCCTAGGAAGCTTCTAATTTCGATGACGTGGTTGGTCTCTCCCAATTGAGTACAACGTCGACTTTGGAGGGATCAACGGAGATGCCTTCCTTTGAGATGACATGGCCCAAGAAGGACACTTCTTCGAGCCAGAATTCACACTTGCTCAGTTTTGCGTACAGCTGGTTGTCTCGTAAGACTTGTAATGCTATCTTCAGATGTTCTTCATGATCTTCTTTGGTCTTTGAATATATGAGGATATCGTCGATGAAGACGACCACAAATTTGTCAAGGTATGGCCGATATATGCTGTTCATGAGTTGCATAAAGGCTGCAAGAGCATTGGTTAGACCAAAAGGCATAACGACGAATTCATAGTGTCCATACTTGCTCCTGAAAGCCATCTTGAAGATATCGTCATCCTTGATCCTCATTTGATGATAGCCAGATGGGAGGTCGATCTTGGAGAAATATTAAGCTCCGGATATTTGGTCGAATACTTCATCAACCCTGGGCAAGGGGTATTTGTTCTTGATAGTGAGTTGATTGAGTTGATGATAGTCGATGCATAGCCTCATCGATCCATCTTTCTTCTTAACCAACAGCACAGGTGCTCCCCATGGGGAGGTACCTGGTCTGATGGACCCATTTTCTAATAGCTCCATCAGTTGTGCCTTCAATTCTTTGAGCTCGGTAGGTGACATCCGGTACGGTTGTCGTGATACCGGGGCAGCTCCAGGGATCAATTCTATGGCGAAGTTGACATCTCGTTCTGGGGGAATCCCTAGCAGATCTTCGGGAAACACATCGGGGAAATCTTGGACTATGTGGATGTCCTCTATCTTAGAACCCTTCTTTTCAACAACTACGGCTGCTAAGAAAGCAATGCAGCCTTTCCATATCATATTATGGGCTTTTATGGCAGAGACTAGAGACATTTGTCTCTTATGTCTAATCTTAGTGAATGACAACTTGGGGAATCACTAAAGGTAACTTTCCCTTTCTTACAGTCGACACTTGCCCCATAAGTGGACAACTTGTCGGCTCCCAAGATTACATCATAGCCTTCCATAGGCATACACACCAGGTCGGCTTTTAGGTTATGGTCTCTGATCATTACATCAGCAGATGGGAAGTATTTATTCAATTTCTCCTTTTCTCCTAGTGGTGTTGTGACAGAGAGCTCACAACCCATGGATATAGATTTTGCAGTCAGAGTATCAGAAAAGTGTTGAGATATGAATGAATGAGTTTCTCCAGTATCAAATAAAACAAATACTGATAAGGAGAAAACTTGTAGAGTACCTTCTACCATGCCACGGTCAGTAGTGGGTTCCTCATCATGTAGGGCTTGCAGTCTTCATGTTTCTTAGGCACATTAGGGCGCTCTCATGTTCATCAGTAGCGGGCACTCGGGGATGCGGTGCTCGCGACTTCTGTAGCGCGGACATGCGCCGACTTTCCTCCAGCATTCGTTAGTAGTGTGACCTGGCTTGTCACAATGCTTGCAGTTGCTTTTGGTTGGAGTGTTAGGTACGAAGACCTTGGGTTTTCTTTCTTGGCTGGACCCCTCTGTGATGTTGAAGGGACGTTTCTTACCAGTGTTTGGCTTGGTAGATGAGGGCCCAGAAGTTATTTTCTTCTTTACGAACTTCCCTTTGATACGGTCGGTGAAGTCCGTAGCATCTTCCAGCAGTTGAGCTTTCTTTACCATCTCGGCATAGGTCTGGATGTTGAGAGGTGTCAGTTAGGTAATGTATTGAGGCTTAAGGCCATTATGAAAGTGCTTAGCCTTCATTCTCTCCGTGTTCACCAGGTGTTCAGCATACCTTGCCAGTCTAGAGAATTGGGCCTCATACTCGGCCACTGACAGGCTCCTCTGCTTAAGAGCAGCAAATTCTGTAGCCTTCCTTTCTTGCACATGCTCGGAGAAGTATTTGGAATTGAAGGCTTCTTTGAGTTCGGCCCAAGTGAACTGACCATTCGCTCGGGTCGCTTCCACAGACTCCCACCAAGCGTGGGCGTCCTTTTCAAGTTGAAAGGTGGCCAGTAGTATCTTATCCCCCGCTGCACATTACATGACACGGAAGATTCTTTCTGTTTCTTTTAGCCAGTGTTCTGCTTCATCCGAATCTGTGGATCCACTGAACCTAGGTGGGTTCAGACTCCGGAAGTTACGATGCAGGTCTCCAGCACCACCACGATTGCCACCTCCTTGGGTAGCTTGCACAATTGTGCACGTCAGTTCTTGGATGGTCTGTTACATGCCCCTCATTTGAGCACGTTCAACAGTCATCTTTGTTGCTTAGTTCCTACAAAAGTAACTTGTTGTTATGATATTGAAGTAGAATTTAATTCGTGTGTGTGTGAGTTTATTTAAGCTAATTACCCATGGTTCTAACCACATCTCACATAGGTAGGATAATTGACTCTAGTCGAGGCTGGTCAACATAGATCATCATATACTTAAGAATAACGTAGGCTCTGATACCACAAAACTGTCACGCCCCGACGCGGAATATCAGAATGCGAGGCAGTAGTAAGTAAACGGGTACAGAGTAAGTACTAGACATCAAACCATTTCACAATGAATAATACTAAAGAAAATTCTTCTCATTAATAACTTTCCAATGTCTAGTTACAACCAAAAATATCAGAGCCATTCTATAGGGCCCAATTACATTGAATAAAAGCAAAAGACTAACTAACACTCTAGTCATAGTACTAAGACGCTAGGGTACTCATGACTTCACTTCTGGTTGTTCCCGTCCTCTTGAGTGTATGTGTCATCCTCGGTCTCACCTGAGAACACAACGACAAACAATGTAGGGTGAGCGATAACGCCCAGTAGGACTTAAATCTCAATAGTCAAGCATGCTTTAAATAATTAATGCATTAAAGGCAGAGTAACTAATGATAGAGCGAGAGAGTCAAGTAATGTGAGAGATAGCATGATAGCACGTGATTGAAATAGCACAACTTTCCAAATATAGCACAAGTGTCGAGTATAGCACAAAATAGCAGGATGGCCATAGCACAAATAACACAGAGTATAGTAATAGCACAACGAGTATAGCATAGCACTTTGTTGTCAACGGACAATGAGAGAATATAGCACATTTGATTGTCATTTAGATAGTCGAGATAGATAGCACTCGAGTGTAATGCCAAACACTCTGGTCATTTAACTCCCATGGGCAAATAGCACTTTAGGGCGCACATCCCAGGAACAGACCGGGCCCTTTATATATTGTCAGGCATTGGTTATATTGTTTATCTTTACACAATCAGTCAATGGCCAATAGAGAGTACCAAGAAAAAGATAAGTGTACTAGATGAATAGACGAGATAGCAGAGTGAATGTGAATAGACGAGCGAGTAGAGTATAAATGAGAACTAGTGGACATTGCACATCGAACATCGAGTAACAAGCGATAGTAACAGTTGCACAACACACGCATTTGGTGTTGGCAGTCTGGTGGAATACACAACCCTTCTGCTGGCCTTGTTATGCACAGGTACAGAGGTCCGGCGTGCTTAAAGATAAGAGCGAACTTCTAATAGCCGTTTTGGATCATGTTGATCCCTAAAGGGTATCATAGGTGTTAGGGTACAACCAGCTCGTCGACCATGTGGGAATCCATGGATAAAGGAGACTTACAGAGGCCTTGAACAAGGATTCACTAGTCCGGCAGAAGGAGTATCCGACGGAGAGTTCGTCCAAGTCAAGAGAGAGTGTGTATATAGAAACAAGTGCTCGACGTTCTAGAGGAATCCTAGAACAGTGGAGCGTCGGTATCGGCGTTCCCAAAACAATGCGAGAAACGAAGACAAGTTCATTTAAAATAGCGTAATTAATATATATTATTGGAATAAATTATCAGATACATTATGAAATATTTTCATGCCAAGTTAAGCCAAATTGGATGGTTCAAGTGTGCGCATGTGTGAGAGAAATTATAGATAGAAAAAGATCATGTGCATGTATTTTAATCACACATAAATGTTTAATTTATAACAAGTGTATTTTCTGTGTGTATGACTGTTAACCAAGTGTACAAGCACTGTAGAGGGTCAGAGCATTACAAATTTCATGCAAAAATTTGAGATCGCGATGCACCCCAGTAAGGGTCGCGACGGGGTCAACTGAGAATGCGACATGGCCTTGTACAGATCGCGACGGGCTTGTCAGTTCGGGCAGGCAGATCGCGACGGGGTCGCTTGAGGGTCGCGACGGGCTTGTCAGATCGGACAGGCAGATGGCGGCAGGGTACCCTGTCGTGATCATATAGCGACGGGAGATGCTGTCGCGACGGTCCTGAGAACGCGGCCTATCGGGCCGTCACATTTCAGGTCCTGCGACTGAGTCCGATAGGGAAAGGGCAGAGCCTCGGATTATGGGCCAACGTCCTATATTTTGACACAGAGTCGTTCATAAAATCATAACTAATTGTAAAGTCAATGAAAAATCCTGAAACTAGTTGCAAATTGATCTAGACATACATGGTTACCTACAGTAAATACGAATTTGATAACAAATAGGGTTTCGACATGCTTTGGTCATGTGTATTCATGAAGAACATGGAACAGTACACAGATGAGATCAATGATTTAATTCGCAAGATAGGATGGATGAAAATTATGGCTTTCAGGGGCAAAAGATGCCTAACATGCATCAGTTCCTCCAGTAAAAATCTCATGGCATGGGGTTGAGTATACAAGGAGAACAAGATTTAAGATGAAGGGTCGAGCCCATGCTAGTTGTAGAACATGAAAAATCAAGAAGAAAATATGGGCTCGATGGAAAAATATGAGATCAGAGGGCTTTTGATCCTGATGATTGGATCAACCTACAAATGAAGTTTTATGATTTTAGCTTGTGAGAATGCTTACCTTTGTTCGTTTTCCTCTTCTAGGGCTAGAACTTGAAGAACAGGGTTGAAACTTTGATGAAGTTCTTCTCCCCACGAATTCTCCTCCTCCTTGGCCTCCTATCCACGTCTTGAAACCCTTGGCAACGAGCTAGGGCCGGCCATGGGGGATTAAGAGAGTATTTATGTCTCTTTGGTTTCTATTTCCTAATAGGACTCTAATTACTATTTAATTTTGGGATTTCCTATTTCTCTCACCCTTTCTAAACTTGAGAACTTCTAATTAGATTAGGAAGGGAGATAAATTCGTGGCCAAGCAACTAGGGTAGGTTTAGGAATCCAAATCCAACTCAAACTTCCTATTTAATGCATTAATTATCTCTTTTCTATTGAAGTAATAATTAAGTTACGAATTTAAGATATTTTCCTATTATTCTTCTTTTAAAAATCCCTATTTTGGCCCACTAATTTCTAATGGGTCCATTTAACAAAGCTCATTACTTCTTTCCATTTAATGGGTTTTATTTAATTCTCTTGTATTTGATTATCTAATTGCTTTTATTTTTTATTATTATTAAATTTTTTTTTTTGAAAAATCCAGATTGCTACATTGGTCGTGTCTTGGATGAGGAAGGGCACGACATCCGCCTTCTTTAGCGGCTCATTTACCCGAATAGGGAACCCCACTCAGAGGGTCCAGTTCCTTTCTTCTGACCAACCAAAAAAAGGCGGCTAGTCCACCCCTTATTGTTCGATAGCCGAGGGGAGAAGTTGATCTGCATCTTATTCACCCAGTGCTTGGTATACATGAAACCATATCCGGACTGCGACGATGACGCCAAATTGAAGTGATTGCGGAATAGATCCGTCGACGCTTGGAGCCCCCGCTTCTAGCACATGATGCAGAAGATGAAGATCGCCCTCCACGAGTTCGGTGTCAACTAGATCGAAGCAACCTTCCAGGTGTTCAACAGGTCCCTAGAAACTACTAGCACTGGTGGCCTACCTTCTACCTCCAGCAGGTCCAAGGAAAGCACAAAGCAGCCTGGCTTGTCCGTCAAGTAAGTTTGATCCTCGTACATTAGGATGATATCGTATTCCTCTCTGGTGCAGTATCGTTCGTGGAGGCCTTTGAAGCAACGATACTTCAGTCCCATTGTCTTCTTTGGCGATTGTTCGCTCACCCCTACAGTAGCAACAACCTTTCCCTCAGTTTTGTGCCATCGGAGATGGAGTCGGAGACGAAGAAGACGAACGAGAAGATGCAAAGAACAAGGAGGCTAGCAGCAAAAAGTGGAAGAAGGATGTTCGAAGCAAGAAAGCATGAAATGTTTCCCCCTCTTCTCTTCCTTATAAGGAAGAAGAGGCACGAGATTCAAAGATCAAAAATGACATTTCATCTACTCGAACAGTTCGTTCAAACAGCCATTACAGATCTCTAGTCACTTCAACATCTCCTTCGCCATCATGAAATGAAGATACTAAGGAATTTCCAACGGCGTCACCGATCACATTAAATGCGAAGAAGGCTACACCGAACAGTCAACTCTCCTCTCAAGTGCTCACGGTCACATTCAAGCAGGCTTGAGAGGGT
The DNA here is from genome assembly GCA_014218235.1 of Colocasia esculenta. Classification (NCBI taxonomy): domain Eukaryota; kingdom Viridiplantae; phylum Streptophyta; class Magnoliopsida; order Alismatales; family Araceae; genus Colocasia; species Colocasia esculenta. The sequence goes on from CM024754.1 coordinate 173,126,921, forward strand.
GGGGGGCAAGTGTGGAGGCCATTTCAACCTCCTAGGCCCATAAGCCCATTATGACCTAGTATGACAGTAGAGCAACGGCTATCCAGCCATGTGTCCTCAGAAACAGCTAAGAGCTTCTGAACACGCTTTAGTCACCACATGCCCAAGTGTCCCAAGAAGTCTGGTCTCCGAACACCTCTGAACCTATCCGAACAGGATAGAGTCCCCAAGCACTCCTACTTGGAAGAAGACCTAGAACCTCACCGAATAGGCCTCTGGGCTCATTCTCGGACCATCCATGGCTCTAGCGTCAGGTCACCGAATATCGAGCAACCGCACTGAGCAGGTCTGCAGACTCTTGTTCGGTACCTCTATAGTCTACAAGGCTATGTGGCTCTTCACTTCCCAATAGTAGTTAATGGAATGGCATGGCATGCCTCCCCACAATCTGAAGCAGCACAATCGTTAAGTCCGAAGGGGCGTCTCAAAAAGACATCCCCCATCTTGGGAATTCAACCATCGCATCCCTCTAGTCATCATCGGAGAAGGATGCATCCGGACCCTTCAGGTCCCATGCCTTTATAAGGAACAGGTAACCTTCATGCAAATGTACGTGGAATCACCCTCACACAATCGCCTATGCATAGGACCACACACCCAAAAGAACCTTCTATTCTAAGTCTATCACAATCATCACTGACTTCGGCATTGGAGGGTTCTCCTAGTTCTTCAACTAGATTCCTTTGACGTCTGTTCTGATCTTGCAGGTCTCCGTCTGCATGGGCGACCATTCACTACAAGAAAAAGCGCAAATAGCGACCGACGAGTTCGGTCTCTGTTCGGTCGCTAGGAGCGTCTGCGACCGAACAGACACCGATTTGCGACCAAATATTTCGGTCGCTATATAATAGTCGCTATATAGAGACCGATAGTTATCGGTCGGAGAAGCCGTCTCTGATAGCGACCAAAACAGGTCGGTCGCACGTTCGGTCGCGAATAGAGACCGCCCGCCGTGGTCGCAGGACGGTCGCTCATAGCGACTGATAATTGGTCGTTGTTTCGGTCGCTGACAGCGACCGATTATATTGGTCGCTATATCGGTCTTTAGTGTAGAGACCGACCTAGCGACCCAACATGTTCCGTCGCTATGTGTGTAGCGACCAAAGTCAGCGACCGTTCCGCGACGGAAATCTATCTGTCGCTATTCGGTCGCTAATTTTACAATATTTTTTTAATAAATTTTCATAAATTACTATAAATCACCTGATAAATAATAATATCATAAAACCACAATAAATCAACTACACAAATCACAATCTCCACGAATCTCAAATTCATCACATAAAATACAAACACACAAACTAATCGTACATCCATAATAAAATGACAACATGCACACAACTAAAATGAAATCACAAATCCTCCGCATTTGTGTCATCCTGATCGTCGTCTCGTCCAACATCTCGCGACGAATGATCCTGTATATCATTTAAAAATATTAAAATCAAATACTTAATAAAGAAATCAATTTTTCTTGAAAATTAAAAGCAAGATGTTTTCATTTAACTGAAATTGATGAATGACAGTTTTAAAGGTTTTGCTCAAATCGGTAGTCCAATTTGGACTCCGTCAGTTTCTACAAGTCACTCTCACATTCCCGGTCGTGTTGGAGTCATTGACAAATTAATCAGACATATTTTTTTTGACCCTCTTAAACTCGATTAAGTTAGTTCTTTTTAGGAAATGTAAATTTGAGCATCGAGCTCAAATTTGGAGTCCAATTTGTACTCCGTCAGTTTCTACATGTTACTTTCACCCCCCATGTCGTGTTGGAACAATTGATATATTGATTGGACCTTTCTTTTCAATTTCGGACTCTCAAACCCAAGTTCATAGATTTGAAACTAAAGTAGTTAAGAAAATACAAAATTATTTGTCTAAGCCATATCGGGAGTCCAATTTGGACTCCGTCAGTTTCTACAAGTCATTCTCACCTTTCCGGTCATGTTGGAGTCATTGAAAAATTAATCGAATCTATTTTTTTATTTTTGACCCTCTTAAACCCGATTAAGTTAGTTCTTTTTAGGAAATGTTGGAGTCCAATTTGAACTCTGTCAGTTTCTACGGGTTACTTTCACCTCCCATGTCATGTTGAAACAATCGATAGATTGATTGGACCTCTCTTTTCACTTTCGAACCGTCAAACACAAGTTCATAGATTTGAAACTAAAATAGTTAAGAAAATACAAAATTGTTTGCCCAAGCCATATCGGGAGTCTAATTTAGACTCCGTTAGTTTCTACAAGTCACTCTCACCTTCCCGGTCGTGTTGGAGTCATTGACAAATTAATCGGATCTTTTTTTTTTTAACCCTCTTAAACCCGATTAAGTTAGTTGTTTTTAAGAAATGTAAATTTGAGCATTGAGCTCAAATTTGGAGTTCAATTTGAACTCTGTTAGTTTTTACGGGTTACTTTCACCCCCATGTTGTGTTGGAACAATCGATAGATTGATTGGAGCTTTCTTTTCAATTTTGGACCCTCAAACCCAAGTTCATAGAGTTAAGAAAATGATATTTTCACCTCCTCAATCTAAATTCTTATATTTTGTAAGATGATATTTAGAGTTAACAAATAGAAAATCAATCAAATAAAATACTTACCGGAGGCTGCTGTGCAGGAGGTGCTCTATTACTAGGAATTCCCAATTCTACGAGTATCTAGGAGACGGTCTGAGAGACGATGACTGAGATATTCTGAGAGACGGTCTCGTTGACGATCGTCCTAAACATATCCGGAGTCATGGTCGGGGTAGCACTGGAAGAACCACCTGGGGCTACTGGTGTGGTAAATGGAGAGGTCGCATGTGAGACCGAACTCGAGCATAATGATATCACCCTGGTCGTGCCCAAGCTATGTCCAAAACCATAGACATGGCCTTTCTTGGGTGCCCCAGATGCTGCAACCCAAATGTCAGGATCCAACTCTGGACGCTGACTGTCATCCCCGTACCTCTCATCCATTCCTCTACTATATGACTCCTGCAAAAAAAACAAAACAAAACAAAATTATTCTACAGTTTAATTTTAAATGAAAATTATTAGTGTATACACTTACCGCTACCTCTCGAGCTTTCTCACTAATGTAATCATTTGTCCCTTTCTTCTTATGAGTTTCATCAAAAAGTTCTTAAAATTGAGGTGGCCGCTTGAGCTGTACTTCCTATTTTTCAAATAAATCACAGTTTATTATTAGATTAAAAAAATTCACAAATGTAGAAGTGTACTTACCAATCTCGCTTTATGCGTTGCAAAGGAGACAGAGCCACTCGTGTGTACATTCGCTTCAGGATGCGCTGCTCTATTTGGCTTTGCTTTGCTTGAATTTTCATTCCATTTCCCCGCTCCCCAAATGTCGCACAGCTCCGTCCAATACTCCTTTCTCATCCACACAGGTCCATGCTGCTTCCATTGGTTCTTATATGTACTTGCACATGCTCTTTCTGCATTTTTTTGGACATTGTACATAAGATGTTTGAAATTTGCTCTTGCAGTAGTTGTTCATGCAGATCTAGCACGTAACTCATCTGAATGCTCTGTGAATCGATGATTCCTATACATATTAACAAAAATTAAAATATATGTTACATAACATAAGTGTGTTAAAATAAGAATTGAAAATGACTTAATATGATAAAATAAGATACATACCAAGAACATAGAGAACAATAAATCCTGAACATCATCGAAAAATCAGAAAAGTGATGGATGGGGCCTGAAAAATGTGCTTGAATTGTCTTGTAATAAATTGTGATGCTTGGGCTGGCTCTATTTTATTCCTGAAATTGAAAATATTAATACCACAATGACGAATAGATAACAAAAATAATGCATTACATACCCTTCATTTATCCACACTGCCCGCATCGTCTCATTATAACTGCCCTCCCCCTCGTGATGACTCGTCTCGTCATCAGCATGTACTATACGAATCAAATAGTATAAATAAAACAAACTATAAAAAAAAATAGAAATGTAAATGAACATACCTGGCTCAGATGGAGGTGGTGTAGATCCACTCGCCATGTGTGATGGAGATGCAGAGGCCGTCAATCTACCTGCTATCAGTGGTAAAGGTGCAGAGGTCATGGGTCCTGTAAGGATAAGAATAAGATACCACAAAAACATAAAGAATGCTATTAAACAAATACTACAGTGCATTGTACATGACATATTTACCTGCCACAGGTAGTAGCGGTGCAGAGGTCGTCAATCTACCTGCTGCCGGTGGTAAAGGTGCAGAGGTCGTAAATAGTTTTTAATCACTCATCTCATCAGACGAAAGGTGTAGGGGGACCTGCAGAGTCTTAGAAGCTATAACTGGGAGAAAAGAGATTGAGGAGGATCTTAGTTGAGAAATTGTTCTCTTCATCTCAATGAACCGAACATCTGAAGTGAACCCACCTTGTAGATCACATCTGACATGAGAATCCAGTAAAGTTCTGAAGTGCATGCCACAGATTTGAGCCATCTGACTACTGATTGAACGAGTTCTAAAACCTCTGTGGCATAATACTTGGGAACTCCTTCAGATTAGGGCTTTTGTTCAATTGGATCTTTTTTATGACCATGTTCTCTTAGCGGAATGGCATTTGTTGGGGTGCGAGCAGCCTGCCCGACCTACCACTCCAACATTATTCCCCATCAATTTGACTAAATAAATCAGAGGCCACCCCGACGACAACGGTGCTGTATATGGACACCTTTGGTGATGGAGGACTCCAAGGTGCATGCGAGATGTCTAACTACATATTTGCATATATAGAATAACCAGAAAACTCCAAGAAAAAGGGGGGTGCTGTGCAGTGGAGGGGTGGGGGAAGGGAAGTAGGGGGAGAGGGGTGCTGCCCAGGGGGGAGGGGCGGCGAGTGGTGTGGTGGGGGGGGGGGGGGGGGCTGTGCAGTGGGGTGGGGGGGGGAGCTATGTAAGGGGGAGGGGGAGCACAGTAGAGGGATGGGGGGGGTAGGGGAGCTGGGTAAGGGGGAGGGGGGCGGGGGAGCTGGGTAAAGGGGGGGGGGGGTGCCTATAGAGAGAGAGAGAGAGAGAGGAGAGAGAGAGAGAGAGAGAGGCTTACCGGTGAAGCCGGCGGGAGGGCGGGGGCGTCCACGGCAGGAGGACGGGTGCAGGCGGCGGCGAGCAGGCGCAGCGTCGGTGAGCGGGCGGGGCATCCACGGCGAGCAAGCGGGGCGTCGACGGCGAGCAGCACGAGGCGGCGACGGCAGCACGCGGCGGCGACGACAGTAGCAGAGAGGGGGAAAGAGTTGGTCGCAGCGGGGGGGGGGGGGGGGGGGCGAGTTGGTCGCGGGGTAAAAGTAGGGCATCAGAGACCGATTTGAGACCACACTAAAATCGATCGCAATATCGGTCTCAGATATGCGACCGATTTTATTGGTCGCTATTTGGAACAAATTTGCAACCGAAATATTCAGTCGTAAATTCGGTCGCTATTTCCGCTTTTTCTTGTAGTGATTCGTTCTCTCTCCCTCGATTATCAGGTGGGAACCTGCCCTGTCTGACACTAAGCAGCGGGGAATCTCTCCCACACATATGTATCTAATAATGTTATTGGGGAAAAAAATCTTAGTCTTTTTCATTGAAATTCTCAACGTTTCAATTGAAAGCAATATCTTATACATTTTCATTTTTGTTACTGCTGGTCGCTTTATGTAGAGGTAGAAACCAGGATAAAATAGTTGAAAGCCATTCCTTCTTTAGACAAGAGTTTTTGCAATTCGTCTGCATCATCTACAGGCCAAGATAGTTTTTAAACAAGAAAATCATTTCTCAATATCTTAGACATGCAATGCCATCAATATATATTATAAAACTAGCACAATATTTTCGTCCGTTTCAAGGATGAATTTGGCTTCTCAAAATATTATAAAAAAGGTATGTTATACACTTTTGATGTGATATGAAATTGCCAATGAAACACAAGTGCTCCTATAGATTGATTGGTCCAATGGAGATGCTTGACGTACGTATGACCTAACCATGATGAACTTGGAAGTATAGCCAATCATCTAGTTGCGTTGTTAGTATACATCAAGGTTCGACGCATCGGGGAATCGGGGCGAATCGGGATTTTTCTGATCCGCCACGATTTGTCTGAATCGGGTCGATTCGCATGAGAATCGGATGGAAATCGGTCCGATTCGATGGGAATCGGGCGAATCGGGTTTCTCCTGATTCGATCCGATTCGCCCGAATCGGACCGATTCGATCCGATGTGCCAAACCATGGCATACATAGTTCTGAGGGAAATTTACTCAAGAATATATATATATATATATATATATATATATGACCTTCATACATGCACGTATAACTTGATATATTTTTTAAATTAATTAAGTCAGTAATTGACTTCAGTCTTTTAACAACTAACCCCATCAGGCCACAGAAAACACATGATCCACCTACTGTGAACCCGTCGCCCATATATATGAATCCCATTTCGCCTTTCCAATTCTGAATCAAGGCCAATAAATATAACTTGATCTCATATTATTATGCCGTTTAATGAGTTATTGGTATTCCTTCCATTTCAGTAGCTTAATTACTCATAAAGGACTGATCATATCAAATGAGTCACCTTTCTGATTTATGTAGAATATGGATTGCTCTAGGAGTCTAAATTTGTGTTGTAATATATTTTTTATTTTTTTCAATTAACTTATGCATCTCCTCCCCATCCAACTGAATGTTTATCTCACCTACAAATGAGGGGCTGTTATAATATTATATATATATATATATGGTAGAAAATAAAATATCTCTCAATGCATAGAGCTTTCCTTGGTAAATAATGTGAGGCTAATATATATGAGCAATGCTAAGCACCCGAACACCCGGGTGAATAAACCATCCGGGTGTCCCAGGTGGTGCAGTGCCCCGAACGTCCGGGTGAATAACATTTCCCAATATATATATAGGACCTCACTTCTGCTTTAAACATAACTTCTAGAAAATGGGTGTATTCATGTTTATTAACTAGATTTCTCACAGAGGAGATCATGTTACAGCTGTTGATAACTAGATCACTCTCTCGAGAAGAACCGGCCGCTTGGACCGACGGAGGTAGCATCGTGCTTTTCTTCTTTTTCGAACGGGGAAAAAAGGGATTCCGAGGAAAAAGGGAGATGAAGCTATATAGTCTTTTGAGTACATGCCTTCACTAACAACTGATGTGAAACTGGTATAGATTAACCACATTTTACCTCAACATAAGATTCGTTCAGGTTTATATATGAGTGAATCGCATCAAATGGAGCTAACAAATATATCACAGATGATGGTCCTCCAGAGTGGCACAATTGATGAAAATTCTTTATATACATATTAAGACGATCGAACATTATGTTTTAAGTCCCAACTCAGCCGGGCAGATTTAAAAGAAGGAATTGCCAATTGTAAGAAAAAATAAATAAGTTGGTAGCAGCCAGCTAAGTATTTGCAACCCAAAAATAAAAGAGCTGTTCATTAAAGTGGAGCAAGTCAAGGTAAACAAGCTCCTCACGTACGTCTGGTCGACGTTCACGTGTTATTCACGCATCAAGATAAATTGTCGAGTACACTGAAGGCGCTACATACAAAATGATCGATCATGCAGGCTGCTTAATTATGAGCATGGTTTCACAAATCTTTTTCTAATGTCTCTTTGTTTCCTGAATAATTTGTACAGAGATAATTTATTCTTATATAAGTTAATCATGAACTTAAGTAATCTTATTTTTACTCTTTTCTCCCTAGGCTCTTTTATCTTTAGTTATTTAATTATCTCCCCCATGAAAAATAGAGTTATCATCTTTTATTTATAAATAATTTTAATTATTTGTTGTTAGCTTATATAATCTATCCAAAGTAAATTAATTTCTAACCATAGATTTATCTCCTCTGTTATGGCCGGCCCGTGCCAAAGTGAACAGTCAGCTGATGAAGACAAGTGTGAAGGAAAAGGAGGTTTAGCGACGAATTGGTACACCCCTGCAAATGTTTGAGTCAACGCAAAATGGATCAAAGAAAGCCAACGGTCACCCTGTCCAAATGGTCAAATCTTCCTTCTCCTGAGAGCTTTATAAGTTCTTTGCGCAGTCTAGAGCGTTCTCTTATCGTGAATCTTTTGAAAATGGCTGGCAATTCGGAACTGTGTTCTTTTGAAACACCAGCACATGCGTTCGAGATCCTTCTACAGGATAAACTTCGCGCAGGTCACTTCTTGATCACTCTTGGACGGGGTACTGCTGCATCCAGCCGGCTGCCGCTTGCACGGCTATATATCTTGTATGTGTGTGTGAATGCCAGCGGGCGAACAAATGGACTACGTCTACGTAGGAGGGAGAAGGAAGTTAATCATCGAAGCTGCGAGACGAGATAGCGGTCGAGGGGCTTACGAGAGGGCCAAACTGAGTCATATATGGGATCCAAAAGGAGCCAATTCAGAAGCCGAACGAAACAAAACGCACGGCGTGGCTTACTTTGTTGCAACATCTGATCAACAGTTCGCATCTGAACTTACCTAAAGGGCCAAAGTGATCATCTCACGCAAGTCCTCTCTCTCTCTCTTTATCTCTCCCACCACCAATGTCTACATGTGTAAATACAGTGGAAATGGTCCTACGCCGTCTACTTCAGGAAAGCTGTTAAAGCAATGGTAGAATACTACCCTTCCTCCCCACCCGTCAATAAAAATCCCCTCACAGAAACCCATTCCCGTTCTTATCATCATCCCCCTCCCCCCTTCCATCCTTCCCCCCACTTCCCAGTCGCTTTCCGCTTCCCTCTATATCTTTCCTGCCCTCCGCGCCCCCCATCTTTTCTTCCTCCCCTTTCTTCTTCCTCACTCCTCTGCGCACCCTCCCCCTCCCGTAGAAAACCACTACTTTTCGATACCAATACCATCGTCAGACGTCACACAACCCCACAATCGATCCATAACCCGGTGACGGTGAACTCCTGGGGTCGCGGCCGCGGGGTTGTATGGGAGTAATACTGCCGGCGGGGACGGATTGATAGTAACCAGAAGCTGGATCCGAGGCATGGGAAGGGTCCTCTTCCTGCCGACCAGCCGGAAGAGAAAGAAGAGGAGCCGTACGCACAGTTCGCGGCCGAGCGCGCCCGTCAGGATGTGACGGCCATGGTGTCGGCCCTCACGCACGTCATCAGCACCTCCCAATCGGGAAGTGGAGTGAGAGATCAATTCGGGATGGACCCCTGGAACTCCCCCCTGATGCCCCCGACGGCGCCGGGTGTCGCCGGGAGGGAGGCCAGCAAACCCTCGGACGAACTCCAAGGTATCTTTTTCCTTCTTTTTCATCGCGATCGAGCAATAGTTCGATCATCTTTAAGATCTCGGATCTTATGATATTTTGTCTTCAATAAAAAAGGTACTTCCAGAAAAGGGGAAAATTCCTAAAAATGGCCATCGAACGGGTAGGTTTCAGTAGAATATCCTATTTATGACGAGGGAAATTAACAACTCGCTTACTAAATCAACTACGAGCGGAAGACCGGGACGGGGAGATCGAATAGACTCATATCAGATGGAAAGGAAGCGCACTATCTCGTCATAAGATGATGCTGATCCAGATGATAGCAAAAGGATCAGATCGGTCTGCGGTGCAAGCACCTCCACTATTATCGCACATCTCACATAGCCTACTGGACTTGTTCTGCAGTGTTTCTATCTCTCAAGCGAGCCCGCTTCCGAGATGCCACTGCACTGTTTGCTGAAATCAATTACATTATAGTTCCTCAACATCACCTGTTGATCTTTCCACATTTTTATTTTTTTGTGCTGGCTATAAATCTTGTAGACTCAGCTGGAGATATCCTTCTTAATTAAGTGACTCATCGAAACCTCGACACCGAACTCTATTTTATGTGCAAGGTGCGACTGCGAGGAGAAGACACTACAGGGGGGTGCGGCAAAGGCCATGGGGAAAATGGGCAGCCGAGATAAGGGACCCGAAGAAGGCTGCCCGAGTGTGGCTCGGCACGTTTGACACTGCGGAGGGGGCGGCCGCCGCCTACGACGAAGCAGCCTTAAAGTTCAAGGGCGCCAAAGCGAAGCTCAACTTCCCTGAAAGAGTCCAAGCTCGGACGGATCACGGCTTCGTCGTCTCTCCGGGGTTCCCCGCACGAGCGGCGCCGGATGCGGCGGCGCAACCAGCGCCCTCGTACCCTGACCTTCTTCAGTATGCCCAGCTTCTCCGGGGTGGAGAAGAGGACTTGCGGAATGTGGCGGCGAATCTCTACGGTGGAGGCTTCTACTTTCCGGGCGGATCTTCGCAGGTGTCGTCGGCACCTTCCGGGGAGCCTCCGCAGGGATTCGGGGGCTTCTCTTCGCCATTTGAGAGCCCTTCTTCAAGGTCTGATCCTCGGGAACGGGGGAAAAAGAAGGCAAGTGGCCGATAGAGAGGAAGTGAGTCTGAGCTGGTGCAAGCAACAGGTGAGTTATATCTATAAGCTAATGAAGAGTGATTTCTTTGTTTAACCGATCGATTTTATCCAGTCTGGCCCTTCTTTCTAGAATGGTATTGTGGATGACCCAGAATGCAAGGTTATATAGCTTTTGCCCTGCACCAAAGACGAACACATGCAGCTAACTAGTGCAGGTGCATTTCCTTGGATGAGAGAGAGGTTTGTGGAGCGGGAGAGCTTTAGCCAGTGTATGTTAAATTGGCTGCTGCCTGCTTTGTTATCCCTTGATTTCCTTCGTCTTCTTTTCGCCGCTTCCCTTTTCACTCCTACGGCGCCATGCTTTTAATTTGAAGCTGTGGGTAATGACTGATGCAAATGACGGCAATATAAGATATATGGCTACTTCCAATTCCAAAGTTTTATTACTTCACGCCTCTATTCGACGTTTTCAGTATGGGACACGTCAAAGCTAGTCGGACCTTTCCACATTCGCAGCCGAGCCGAATGGAATTTGAAATTTGTTATTTTCGGCAAACCCGGTATGTTTCAGACTACGCACACACACACAAGGGACAGGAATTTTGCATGTAGCTATCCTAAGAGTTCCGTTTGATTATCTATACACCAGCCAAGTATAGGATTTCTGCGGGTGAAAAAGATCGTGGGTATAGAAGGAGCTAGCATGAGATTCCAGATTTGAGATCTGTGTAGATATCAGAGCAAATCTTCATGGGTCGAGGAGTATCCATGAGATGCTACGCGGTTATAAGATCTGTGTTTATGCCATCTTTGCACGTGTCATGAGTGCACGTACGTGTACCACCGTACGTGTGTGTGTGTGTGTGCGTGTGTGCGCGCACGCGCGCGTGTGTGTATGTGTGTGTGTGAGAGAGAGAGAGAGAGAGAGAGAGAGAAAGAGAGAGAGAGAGCTTACCCGGGAACCCAGCATTATACTGTTCCTTGATCAAAGGGAGGGAAAGCAAATTCAGACAAGAGAGTGAGGGGATCGAGCAATAAGGAATCCATTTGTTGCAGGCATTCAAGTCCCCCTTCAACACCAACTTGTAGCATGCAGTTGCCCCAGCCAGTAGAAACTGCGGCTCGATCCCATCTGTTCTCCACACTAGTGAAGTACACTCTATTATTGCTGGAGTCAAACCGTTCTTAATTATAGGATTGATCTGGTCATGCTATACTCTTTTATTTTCGGCATAAACTTTTAGGAAGACTTTCGCAAGTTGGTAGCTATCATCATTTCAACTGAACTTAGCTCAAGGTCGTCGAAGCTTTTGCACTGATCACCTGTCGGGTTTACACCAAATTTCAAACTTCCACCGGTCCTCAAGTCATGGAATTCGGCAAATACGGGAAGTTAGCAATTAGTGTATGTACACAACTACCCCTAAACTCCCATCTCGGGGGCAAATTAAGGCCAGGAAGCCGGACCAGGTACACTGTGTCCTGAGTTTGGTGCATGGACCTTGCGTGACCTTTTCAAGAAGATTCTTCCCATGATGTACTCTGTGTATGTGTGTGTGTCCACCTCCTCTTCCTCAGCTTCGCTGTCTAGTTTCTGTAGCATGAAAGCCGACGTCTTCTATAAACTCAGCTGGCTGACGGTCTTGGAAAGACAGGTTCATGCAGTCCCATGCATGAGACACTTTGGCCATTCCCATCTGGGAGTGATTCCAACGGATGAATAGGATGAGATAATAAACCTGGGTATCCAAGAAAAAACAACGGACAGGCTGCCATCGCCAACCCCGTTAAGCTGGCTCCATGTTATCGCCGCGAGAACGACAGCAGCGTTTGCCCGGGCCCTCGCAGCGTGAAGCCCCGGGGAGCCACGTTCTTTATCAAGTTGTGAGTGGATGCTTACCATCCATTATATAGAAACGTACGTCCCATGGCGCGATCCATGATAGTGTGATTCATATGGACCGCTTCTCCACGTTATGTTTGCTTCTTCTTGTTGTCATCTCCTGCTCTGTCCCGAATTATGACCTAGATTCCTGACGCGCGTTCTGCTCTTCTACTCTACCAAGAAAATGCCTTTCGTTTTCCTCACACATGGTGTGCATAAAACCCAGACAGTGAGGAGTCATGTCAGAGACGATGCTTGAATGACATTTGAAAACGAATTTCGGCGTTTCACTGCTGGAGCAACTTCAATCGGTACAACATTAATTTTATCGTATGCCCTTCCGAGGCTTTAGAGAATAATTTAGTATATTTAAATTTTATATTTATATTTATATTTTTTTATTGGTCAATAAAAATACATTCATCTAATAAGAAGTAAAAAACATAAACACAAAATATAAAATTTAAGTATATTAAATTCTTCTCGAGACCCTAATACAGGATGACCCCATCCCCACCCCCACAGAAGGCGCTATTTATAGCGAACTGTGTCACTAGAGCAGCTGGCCAGCTAAGAATTGGAGAGAGGAAGAAGAAGAAGAAGATGGATAGCTTAAAGTTGAAAGGGGTATTGAGTGATCCACATGCACTCACTATATATACGGGTGTTTTTTCAACACCGTGCTTTTAAGAATGGTGACAATCTTAACTCCCTTCGTGACTTTGTTTTGAGAAATATTTATTATAAAATTAACTTTGTAATAATGATAACATAAATTATAAAAAATAATGTTATTGGTCAGAAAAGAGCAAAACATCTATTTTTAATAATTAAGATTATTTTTTACAATCCATATCATTATTATCATAAAATTAATTTTGCAATATATATATTTCTCATCCGCTTTTACTTTAGTCTTTCTGTAGGAATAATCTTAATAGATATTGGTATTTTCTAGGTAGATCTACCTAGCTCCACATGATGAAAAAAAACGTTAATAAAAGATTCCAAGACCTAAACTAATTAATATCTAAATAGGATGATACAGAAACTAAGATGAATCTAAATCTTAATATCTAAATAGGATGATACAGAAACTAACATGTATATATGTCTGGCTTCACCAGAGCTGTTGTAACTTTTAGATGATCCAACGATTTAAACCGGTAGCACATAGCATAAACGCTTCTAAAAGTGCACAGACCCCTTAGCTGCAGCTACTGACCACCGATCCCGGTGCATGGCGCATAGCACAAACTCTTCAAAACATACACAACTGCCTTAGCTCAGCTGCTGATCGCCGATCCCGGCGTGTTACAAGCATCGGCCTCATTTGATCACTAGAATGTAACAACAGCTTAAAGTAATAAGAACGAAATGTCGGCCTTAATTTTTTTCATAACTATAACAGGACGAGACGACTTACGACAAGCTTTGCATTGGAATCGGACCGGGTAATCAAAAGGGACCGGCCGGCAATGCACCTGATCGGTCGGCCTGCGCATTTCCTCTGACGAAATTAATAAATGCCGTTTGAACATATGCATACAAATGGATGAGGTCGAGAACATGATTTCACCAGTTTCTTTGATTCTTGCGATCAAGTCCACGCGGCTTTCCCCATATTGACTTGCTGATCACTATCGTTGTAGGTATTTTGTGTCTAGCTAGACAGATGGAGGGTCCCAACGCGCCCATCCGGCTACTCATAAGTTAGTCATACAAATAATGGAGATATAGCTAGATTGCGTTTCAAACATCTGGATCGAACTCTGACGCGGGCAATATCCTTGCACCCAAATGAGTATTATCAAAATTATTTGACGTTGAGATTCTTCCAGAGAAAATAATACTGCGATGAGTTTAATCTTGCATCTTTCAACTCATAAAAAACGTCCATTTTTCTACGACGTCAGCTCATGTTCTCAAATGAGATCGCGGATTTATAAGATGCAATGGTTAATCATATCTAAAAAGAGACTTAATTCAACCAGACGTTGTTGACGAGGTCTATGGAGGGTTATTACGTCAGTAACTCAAAATTTTAAGGTAGTGTTTTGACAGGGCTCCTATATATATAATACATAATTTTCACTTTTTATTGATATATATAGTAGTATTCGAACATGTCCCTTTTTGAATAAGCTGACTTTGTATCTGTCATATAAAACTAGAATAATTATGAGGAGTGTGGTCTTGATTATGGATCTAATTAATTACGACGTCCATACTCTGATACAGTATTGAAGACTATTGAGTTATAAAGAAGGTCGGCCATATAAATTTCTAGGTCGGTCATGCAAAACCCGCTTTAATTTGGACCATCCTCTCTGCAGAAAAGAAGCCAATGACCTCGTAATATGTAGCAGCTAACCTTGAAGGACATCAATACTTCCAACCCAGCTACCTACTTTATACGGTGTTTGGAAGTAATTTTTTTAAAAAAATTATTTCTATCTAAAAAATTATAATGTGTTCTCTTTTAATTCAAATTTTAAAATTAAGAAAAATAATTCTATGTTGTTTGTCAGAAAATATCTAATTTTAAAAATTATGGAAGAAGAGGCGGCGGATCTAGTGGGGGGGAGGGCGCCGGGGAGGGCAAGGGAGGGGGAGGAGGAGGGCACAGAGGGGGAGGGAGGGAGGGGAGGGGGAGGGCGCGGCCGGGGGGAGGAGGAGGGAGGAGCAGGGGCGAGGGAGGGGGAGGGCGCCGAGGCGAGGGAGGGGCCGGGACGTAAGGCGAGGGAGGGGGGGCGTCGGGGGCCAGGGGCTAGGGAGGGGGGGCCGGGGCGCCGGGGCGAGGGAGGGGGGGCGCCGGGGCGAGGGGGCGAGGGAGGGGGAGGGTGCCGGGGTGCAGGGGCGAGGGAGGGGGGGGGCGCCGGGGGCGGGGGTGAGGGAGGGGGGGCCGGGGCTCAGGGGCTAGGGAGGGGGAGGGGGGGCGCCGGGGGCCGGGGGCGAGGGAGGGGGAGGGGGCCGGGGCGTAGGGGCGAGGGAGGCGGGGGCGCGGGGTCCGGGGCGCAGGGGCGAGGGGGGCGTCAGGGGTGAGGGGGGGGGGAGGGCGCCGGGGGGCGGGGCACAGGGGCGAGGGAGGGGGGGCGCCGAGGCGAGGGAGGGGTAGGGCGCTGGGGGGTCGAGGTGCAGGGGCGAGGGAGGGTTGGGTCTTTGCCTCGAGAGTTTTAAAAAAAAATTAGTCCAGAGTTGTTTTTATTTAAAGAAAGTTTTACATAGGTAAATTTTTTTCCTTAAAAAAAAATATCTTACCAAATATATGTTAATAAATATTTTTTCTTTTAAAAAAAATAGAAAAAAAAATAAAAAATTACAATCAAACACCGTATTAACAATATTCTCCAATTTCCAGTTAACGATACATGTATTAAATTCTTCCTCTCTAACCTTGGTGATCAGTACGTAGTGCCCAATCCCATCTCTCTTCCCCTTTCATCGGCATCGGTGGGGCTTAATTAGTTAGGGGGAGAGAGAAAGGGGGGGGGGGGGGAGGGGGCGGCCAGAAGCAGCGAAGGTGAAAACAGCAAAACGAGGAAAACGTTAAGATTGCTACAAGTGTGATACCTGCAGATTTGTGCGGAAGAGGAGGGAAAAAGGGACCAAAAAGCGAGAGGGAGGAGGGAAAGCAGAAGCTTCGAGGACGAAGCTTTCGAGGGGACCGCCGGGGAGCCTCATGCGGCCGGATGCGCAGCTGCGCGAGCCTGGCGTGGAGGTGGTGGGGTCGCCGATATCACCTCACCCTGGCCGAGTGCGCCTTCTGACAGCGGGAAGGATGGCTTTCCGTAAAATTGGAGCCCGCATTGGAAAAAAAGATGCCGAATGTTTCGGCGTTGGCGTCAAAATTTGCGGCTGGATGCTGTAAGAAACGAAACGGAGCAGATAAAGAACGAAGAAAACAAACCCAACTCATGGAAAAGCTTGGATTCCCCCCCCCCCCCCCCCTCCTTCTGCAGCACCTTGACACCTGTAGTAGAAGAGCGCGTGCTATCTTGAAGCCTTTGTGGCTACAATCCACCTGCCTCCGTGGTGCGACACACCATATGTTTCTTTCCACCCTATAAAAAAAGTAGTGGACGCGGGTCCCCTATCGAGGTGCACCAACTTTGGATTAAGTACATCGATATATATATAATATATATATATATCTTCATCTGTTTTCTTCACACATAGGCATCTCTCGGCTGATATACAAAGTATGATCAGTTGATTAGCTTAGAGAATTTTTATTCTTTTGTCTTGTGGGTCATTTTGATACGTGGATTATGTGTGCTCGATCAGACGTTGAGATGGACATGTATTCCACGAAATATATCACAAACTTTGGTTGCAACGTGGATGCAGGACCACGCCACAACGTTGCAAGAATCTAGATGCTGTCTACGAGGCTCCGGCGTTATTATGATCAGCAAGCGTCCTGGGCAGTCCAAACCGCCCAAGTCGATGTTATTTGCCCAAATGAAGTAGATGGGCTCCCACACAATCGCACGCTACACGACAAGAGCGGGGAATGAAATCTTCTAAAACCCTACATGGGTTACAGCGATAGATTCTAGTAATTCCCTACATGGGTTACAGCGATAGATTCTAGTAATTAATTACTATAACTGGCTGTCACAAGTCACAACAAGGAAGAGATGGTACGTACTCGACAATAGCATCCCACACATCTGTGGATATATAGAAAAGAGAAAAATTTAGTGTATTTTATTATTATATTTAAGTGTAATATAATTAGGTATTAAATTTACTTGACATTTGTCACATAAAGAATGATAAAATGACAACTTAATTATTAAGTGTCACATAAATTTAATATCTAATCATATTACACATAAGTGTAATATAAAAATATACTAAGCCTTTCTTTATAGAAGATCAGCTTTGGAGGATCAGATCTTCTACATGTATATCCACTGTCCCACCCGCGTCCGATGGAGATTTTACGGGACACGGTCGATTCCTTGGCAACAAACACCAACTACATATGGAGAAGTAACACCAGGTTTTACATTTTTTGGAATTTCTGTAGAAACCATGGTGTATGGACCGCATATATAGGACACTTCATTTGCTGGGAGATGGTGATCAGTACTCCTTTTTCTCTCTATACGCAGAGTAGCAGCTGATTAATAATTAGCATCAGTATTTCTGGAAGAGAACTGACCCATTTTATCATTACATCCTTTGTAGAGGCCAAAAAAAAAAACTCACATTAATTAATAGATGAAGTTTGGACGCTTCATAAGACGGAGAGTAAGCATATATTTACTTTTTTTTTTGGGCATGGTATATATATGCGTATTTCTGCGATTTTCATATACGTACATATATTGCACAAGTACTCGTTAAGTGTTGCTAATGGATGGACGGGAGTAGGACAAAAATGTAGACAGCGCATCCCAAGTTGGATGTCGAATGACGTTGGTCCGAAGATGCCGTCAGTCAGAGCAAGGTGTATGAACAATGCCAGTTTCTCGTCACAGTGCTGGGTTACGCAATACCCACCTCAGGATCTAAAGTCGCCGTCCCTCCGCTCCTCCCATATGGTAGCTAGCATCGTACGAGTTCCATGCTCTAATAATGAGACAGAGACAACAGGTGAAAGCATGCATGCACCGCCTGCAATACACGAGCTAGCCCTAGGAGGAGACCATGCACACAATAGATACGCCGCCTTGTGTCCCACTTCCGATGTGATTTTGCTTTTGCTGCTTTCTCCAATGTTTTGGCAAGTTTCTCATACGCCCTCAGCAGATGTGGTGGAGTGTTAATTAAGAATCTCCAGATTGATGTTGCAAATAATATAACAGCAAACGCAAGTATCTATATCTATCTATCTATCTATCTATATATATAAATAAGCAACTCCGACTTGTGACTCCTCGTACAGTTATATAAGGTTTTGAGGCTTAATAGAGAGAGAAAATTAAAGAGACCGCGAGGTTACACACGACTCCACTCAGATATTAGTCATCTCACTCTCGTCATTTTTCTTCTTGGGTACGCGTACTCTAATATGTGGTGCTTGAGTTCTAATCTCTTGAATTCGTTCTGCATATCATGCACGGTTTGTGGTTTTGGATTGCCGGCACGATGCATGGATTTTCTTCACCTAGACTGCACCGACTGAGGGCACAAAAGGTTGCTGGCATACAGATCCGGTGTTGGGTGCTATGCGGCGGTGCTCTGTCTGGGCACACATGCGCAGGCCCAACATGGGCTGGCCTAGCCATAGGCGGAGCCAGTGCGGGGCCCTTGCAGCAGATGGGCAGGCCCAGCTCTCACGCCGCGCGCAAGGAACCCAGGGCCCAAACCAACCCGAGCTTGTTATTTCTAGGTTTCAGTCTTAAAAAAAAAAAGGCCTTTTGGGGCCGCCGGCTCCCCTCGGCGGTGCGGCGTCGCTTTCCAGCCGGCGGGGGTGGTGGCCGACTGGCTGCTCCCTTCTTGTCTCCTCATCCATGGCGGCGGCGACTAACCTCTAGGGTTTGGGAGGCTGAGGAAGAAGATGGGTGTTTTTGACCCTCTTGCCCTTCAGTGTATAATCGGATTCTCTTATTGGATCTCCTCTAAGTTTTGGGTTTTGTATTTGAGAGCTTATAAGATCTGGATCTTAATTTATTTTCTGGTTTCAGATTCGAGCATTGGAATAACTTTCGGCCGATCCATTCTTCTATATGAATTCGAGTGGGATCCAACACAAAATATTTATTTAATATTCTTAATGTTTCGAAAACTTTAACGGTTTTTTTTACGAATATCTTTATCCTTTAAAATCCATTGTTGGTCAATTAGAAGAGTTCATTAAGTTCTAAGGCCCATTTACATTGAATCAACTTTGCGCCCATTACTGACTTTTAAAGAATACAAGATCTGCTTTGAAAATAGTTTGGATACAGGAGCAATATGATGGATATGTTTACATTTCAGTGGATGTTTTTGCAAACAAAAAGGGATATTTATGTTACAGTTTGCTAAAACTTGTGTTTTTATTTATCACTTTTCAATTTAGTTTTAGCATGAATAAAGTTTGTTCAAAGGCTAATAATTGTTGGAGTAATTGTTAAAGCTAATTGTGACTATTGACCTCAATATAGTTTGATTTATGCATGGATATCTATGTTTTTAAATTGCAATAATTATTGTTTACATGCCCTTATGCTCATATTTAGTGTTTAGTTAATTGATGCTATTATGAAGTTTGTGAGAAATTTTGATTTCTAGGTGGTTTGGTAGATCACCAAAGTGGCACTAACTATGAGGGATTAAAGAGAGGAAATCTCGGTCCTTTGCCTCAATCTATAAGGCCCAGTTACTAAGTTCAGCCCAATAGGCAAATGTTCAATTACCAAACAGAAGCTCGTTTGTCGGATACCTAGTTATCAAATGGGACTCGCAAAGAGTCACGAGCACCACTATCTTAGGAAGGGCCCTTGTTCTGATGTTGACACTAGGAGGACAGTTAGAGGCGACAATGTTGCTCCCGAGATAACCACTCGACATGCAGTAAGACAAGGAGTTAGCTTGACTCACACTCCACCTTTTATCCCCAAAAACCCCACACTACAAGAAAAATCGGAAATAGAGACCGAAATATTCGGTCTCTATTCGGTCCCTAAACAGCTCAGAGACCGAATAGTGACTGAATATGTCGGTTAAAAACTTCTGGTCACAAATCTGAAGCGATCAAATGCCCCAAAGGTTGGCCCTGGCCCCTTAGAGGTTATGGGATTCTAGTTAAGAGAAAAAACAGATGTGGCAAAACCAGCAGCAGCTTTTGCAATTAACAGAAGATCACACATCATCTGTGTAATAAAACCACTAAAGGGGATATTCTTGAAGAGAGAGAGCTTCCAGAATCCAAAAAAAAAAAGACACCTAAATAAAATCTCCCCCCTCCAACAGTCTTATCGAGGAACCGGAAGATTAATCATGTCATCTTTCAAGCGACAGGGGAGGAAGAAGAGACAAACCAGAATCCCTCCAAAAATTCCAACAATGAGCATGCTATCCACTGTAATATGCACTTTTCTGGAGCAGAAAGAATTCACTGGGCATGTCCTCCTGTAACCAACTGTGGCATTTGATGCATATCGCCACACTCCAATTGCCTCTGGTGGTTGTAGAAAACACAAGAGAAGAATAAGACGAGTAGGAAGAAAGAGGCAGCAAGAGTTTACCTCGTCTTCGCCTCCGATCTCCGTTGACAGAAATGGTAGAAGCCTCCCTCATTGATGGCGGAGACGACAACACTCTTCCTTAGCGGCGGCGAAGCAAGGTGCTTCGGCGGAGGAGGCAGGCGTTGCTGGTGGCGACGGCGAGGGCACCGCGGCTGCTTCGGTGGAGGCACGTGCTGCTGTTGGCGACGGCGAGGGCACCCCGCGTGGCTGCTTCGGCGGAGGCAGGCGATTCTGGTGGCGACGGCGAGGACACCCGCGTGGCTGAAGCAGGCAAGCGCAGTGCGTGGTCGCTTTGGCGGAGGGACGCACAGATGGTAGCGACGGCGATGACAAGGTGCTTCGTCCGGGCGATGGAGATGGACACCGGAGCTGCCGCGCAGGGAGGGCCAGAGTCGCCGAAGCTGCCGTACAGGGAGGGCCGTGCAAGGTTGGTTGCCGCCTCCACAGGAGGTCGCTGTGGCCTCCGGCCGGCCGATGGAGGGGTTGGAGGGGAGGGTGCAGGAGGGGGGGGAGGAGGGGTTCGAGGGGAGGAGGCAGGAGGGAGTTGGGATGCGATTTGGGGGAGACGAGTGAGAGGGAGGTCGCCAGGGTAGGGTTTTGAAGCCGATTAATTAGATGTAATTATATATTAGGTACTGGACATTAATTAGATGTAAGATCGGGGCGATGGGAGAGGCCGAAGAGCAGGGGCTCCGACACTCCGCTGTGTAGCAAAGAAAGAGGAGAGGCCGAACTGAGACCGGGAGGGAGAAGGGCTGCGTGACCAGATTAGGGCTTTTTAGGGTTGTTTCGGTTCAATCGGTTCGGCTCAATTTTAAGGAAGAAAAATCGAACCGAACTATTTACCATTAAACCGGTTTGATTCGGTTCATTGACCCGAACTTTAGTTAGTTGAACCGAACCGAACGGTTCGGTTCGGTTTATCGGGTTGGACCAAGAAATGAACAGTCCTAAGCATAGCATCACCAACAGCAAAGCAGTAGCAGCAGTAAAGCAGTAGTAACAGTAAAGCAGTTGTAGGAGTAGCAAAGCATAGCAGCAGCAGTATGTGCGGGAGGATAAGATAAGGATCATTGGCGGGGTTTAAAGGTGGGGTTTATCCGCATGCGAGATTGCAACGAACAATGGCGATGATATCTTCAAAAGGATTTCACCTGGGTTAAACACGTAATACAGTTCTTACGTAACCCAAGTTACGCAGGATGAAGTGATTACCTTATGTAATCATTGTGCCATAATTGATATATATAATATATATATATACATATAAAATTCCATATATTTCTTTAATATAATATAATTCTATTTTAATCCTTTTCCATCAACATAATTTTAATTATTTAGGTTATTAATTTATGGGCCTCTTGTGTGTTTATTATCGAGCTTTATTTTAGTAATGGAGGTGTGCGTAATATTCGAACTAATTGGAACGTCATCATGTATTATACACAAATGACCAAGTATTTTATAAACAAAATCAAGGTGTTACACATTTACAGCCCTAATTTCGATAGATAACAACACATACGATTAAAGTGTGAGTTCGTTGTGTGTGTAGACCTGAGAATTCAGATTAATTATTTAAAATTTTGAGAAATGTCCATATTGTTCTCCATATTCTGGAAGAAAAAAAGAGCTTTTTATTCGACCTAGAATATAGGTGTGTCGACCTAATTAAGTCACTAGAGACATGAGTTATAAGTTGATTTGAAAATTAACAGAGTGTGTCAACCTGAATAGAAGAGAGTGTTGACACTCTGAAGGAAAGTGTCAACTCTCTACAAGGTATTGGTCGATACTATGAAGGGATAGGTCGACGCTATAAGGGATAAATCGGTCAACACTACTGGATAGATAATGGTGACAGTACTACTGGATATATAGATAGTGTTGACACATGAGTACGGATAGGTCAACACTAGTACTGCATAGATAGTGTTGACACTACTGGATAGATAGTGTTAACTGACACTACTAGATAGATAGGTCAACACTACTGGATAGATGTGTTGACACTACTAGTACTATTTCCAAAACACAGTCAGAAAAAAAAGAAGAAGAATAAGAATCCTTCAATTCACAAGAACACTTGCCTAGCTAAGACTGAGTATTAGCTAAAACACGTAAGTATACTTAATAATCTTTTAGACATTATTTTATCTTTTCTTTTATTAACACACACACACAAACACACATATAAATATATATATATATATATATATATAATAAATATATACACTTTTACACATACCTACCACTACTTACACATGTTCACATTTAGATGCATGTTAAATCTTACGTAAACAAGTTTATGGTAATTTTTATTTAAAATTTTCCTGAAAAAATATTATCAAGTATAAATTATCCTAAAAGTAGATAAATCATATTTACCTCATTAACCGTGCATCAAAAATTCTCAATATCCACATTTTGGTATAAACATATTTTTATGATAATTATGGTAATTTCGAACTAAATTTTATTACCAAAATTCAGTCTCAATTCGGTCTAAAATGCAGTCTCAATTCGGTCCCTATTCAGGGACCGAATAGGGACTGAAATTATTCAGTCCCAAATATAGAGACCGAATATTTTCAGTCCCAGGGACCGAATAGGGACCGAAAAATTTTAGTCCCAAAAATAGAGACCAAATAATTCGGTCCCTATTCAGGGACCGAATAGGGACCGAAAATATTCGGTCCCAAATATAGAGACCGAATATTTTCGGTCCCTATTCGGTCCCTGAATAGGGACTGAATAGGGACCGAAAATATTCGGTCCAAATATAGAGACCGAATATTTTCGGTCCCTATTCGGTCCCTATTCAGGGACCGAAATTATTCGGTCTCTATTTTGGGACTGAAATTTTCAGTGTCTATTCGGTCCCTATTTTGGGACCGAATAGGGACCAAAAATTTCGGTCTCTAAATCGATCTCTATATGCGCTTTTTCTTGTAGTGCCAGCTCAGCTTATCTCAATAACACATAGCCTAAAAGACTCTAGCTCAGCAGCTCCTTAGCCAGGTGGTGACCACCCGATGTCTTAACTCAATGGAAGTGAGCAGTAGACACCCTTGCTTGATATCAAGGCCAATGGATCTCATATAGAATGACGGTTATTTGGAGATAGTAAATCCAAAGAAAATAACAATTGGCATAGTTATTACCCATGATCCTCGCCAAGGGCATGGAAGCTCATGATGGCCACTATCAGGCTATTATGCCCACGACCATGGCCATAAATGTGGCCATGTCTCATGGAACCATTGGGAAGGCCTGACCATCACAATAAATCTTAGATGATTCCCTTCGGCTAGAGATATGTAAGATTCTACACTACAAACTATGAGGAGCTATCTAGAATTACTCACTCTCTTCTTTAGCTCTTGCTTATTTATAACTTAGTATCGAAGTGTTTTTTTTTTTGGAATCCTTATTCTAGGACCCCCCCTATCCTTTTTCTTATTGCAGATCTAATTTTCCAAATCCCAAGGCTACTGATTCAAGATTCTACATCTTCAAGTAAATAGTGTCGCTTATGAGCATTAAGAGAATTTGATGTTACTTTTAATTAATGGGAGATATTTTTAGTATTCAAAGTGTGTAGGTAGACCGCCAATATGCATGGAGAATATCAAAATATTCTCATTATGAAATAAAAATGATATCAAATTTTATGTTCTTGGTTTGGAGGTGGAGTCAAACTCCCAAAAGAGTACTCTATTTTATTGTCAAAAGTAGGGTAAAATGCTATTTATGTTCGTGGCGATTTTTGAGAGTTTTATACCTACAAGTGTAATGTCCCTTGACAACAAAATGTGCATGAATTTTAGTTCTATTACTTAAGTTATTTTAGAATCAAGGGAGTTAGTACATTAGCATGTTATAATGACTGCCCGAAAGAGATATATTATAATGATGCATATGGACAACCTGTTAAAGTAGTTCTTTTCAATTGTTAGAATTACTTTGCTTTTAGTTAATTGTTTTATAACTTGTTATTTTAGTTGTATCATTTCATATGTGAGCATGGTTATTTATTGTAGTTGTTTTTCCTTTTTGCACCATTTATTTGAAATGTGCCATGCCTTAATGGGACTAATTTCACTAAATGGAATCATGGATTTAGACATATGTAAAGCTAAGTTTGTCCCTCTTACTCCCAAAGTATAATGGAACAGAAGACTCACTCTGAGAAGTGGCAAAGATCCAACCATTTGTGCCTTCTGTTCCATCACAGACATGTTGTGCAAAACATCAATAATCTATCTCCTAGTAGATTGTAGCTAATGAATTTCTTTAAGTTATTTAGGAGCAGTTTATTAGTTCTGATGAAGCAAATGCAAGTACCTTGATAGTCAAGCTCTCCTCAATGAAGTACACTGGCAGTGGTAGAATTAGAGAGCACATAATAATGATAAAGGAAATTATAGCACAATTGAATATCATGGAGCATATGATTTTAGACACTTTTCTGGTCCTCTTTATTTTCAACTATCTATCTAGTGAATATGAGAGATTCAAAATCTCCTATATCACATATCAGACAAAGTGGTCAATCAATAAGTTCATTACAATATATGGAGGAGAGATGGAAGGGAGAGAGGAATCAAGTTGTTCGCTTTGCCTCTCATAAAATTAGGGGAAAGTTAGGAAGGATAAAGAGTGTCCAAAAGAATGGTTAGAAGAATACGAAAGAGAAAGGAAAAGTAGAATATGGCAATTGCTTCTTCTTCCAGGAACTAGGACACATAAGAAAAAATTATTTACAATTCAACGCATGATTTGAAAAAAAAAAGGTATTGTATGCTCATATGTTTGCCATAAGCCTCATTTGGTTAATGTTCCTATTAATTCATTATGAATTGACTCTGTTTCTACAATACATGTTGCCACTTCTATATAGTGATTCCTCTTCCAAAGGCCTATCAATGAGGCTAAGCAGTTAATCCTTTTGAGAAATAAGACACACTCGCAAGTGAAGGATATACAAACTTATTGAATTACTTTAAGCATTGAATTTGTTCTAAATTTAGAAGAAGAAAAAAATGTATGTTCCATTTTAGCCTCAAATAATGGGATAAGGCTCTGATAATGATGATGATGATGACTTTTTATGTTCCATTTTTAGTAGAAATTTAGTTTCAATATCAAGACTTGATTGTAAATGGTTCCAATTCAAGTTTGGAAACCCATCCTGTAATTTATGGTCTGTATAAGTGTATACTGCTTATATGGATGAACAAATTCCATAACATCTTGCATGCTTCGGTTCTTGTGGCAACAAATGTAGTAGAGCTAATGAAAATCCGTCCATGTTGTGGCATAGGAGATGAGAGATATCTCCATTAAGAGGCTTACAAGGTTAGCAGTAGAAGGAGTAGTCCATAGTCTTGATTTCACTAATTTTGAACATACGTTGACTACATTAAGTGAAAGCAGATGCACATGCTTAATAAAAATTCCATTAGGAGCTCAAAAATTTTAGAAATTATTAACATTAATACATGTTGTCCTTTTGCACCATGTCTGACTAGAGAGAAGTGCTTTATCATCATTATAGATGACTATTCTAGATTCATGTATCTCTATTTACTTCTTAAAAAGGAAGATCTCTTTAATGCCTTTGAGATTTCAAGAAGGGGAGAAACAATAAGCTTAAATAATCAAGATAATTCAATCTGATAAAAGTGGCAAGTACTATGGTGAGTACAATGAAATGGGGCAAACACCTAGACCATTAGTAAGATTCTTTAAATAATAGAATATTGTACCTTAGTATACCACCCCTGGCATTCCATATCAAAATTGAGTTGTAGAAAGGATAAATCGAACACTTAAGAAAATTGTCAAGAAAATGTTAAATTATTCTACTCTACCTTTAACCTCATGGGGGGAGGCTGTTGAGACATTTGCATACATTTTGAACAAAGATCTTATGAAGGCTGCAATTAAAACTCCTTATGAGTTGTGATATAAAAAGCCTTCTATGATTGTATGTGCACATGGAGGTATCCAATTGAGGCCAAACCTATAGTCTACAGAAAAAGACTTTTAATCTCAAAACAACTACTAGATTCTCATTGGTTATCCAGAGAGATCCAAGTTACACATTTTATTGTCCTCACATGTTCCCATGATTATATAATTGAATAAGGCAAGGTTTCTTGAAGTTGGAGTTGCCAATGGAAGTGCACCTTCTTGATAGATTTATTTTGAAGAGTTGTAAGATCAAGAAAAATACGCACATAGGACACCTTTTGTAACGTCGCGCATTTTTTCGGATCTTCACGGATCCTTTCTTAGTGGGTTTGGTGGCTAGTGTGTTTCCCATTAGTGTGTGTTACAAGTGTTTGCGTAGGTTGTGAGGCTTTGTGGGCCGGAAGGTTGGGCCCAAAGCACTCACAGGTTCTTTGTCTATGAACGCGACAAAGCCTGGTGTTGCGTTCTTAACGCGACGTCCCTAGTGGTCACGTTCTGTTTGCTGACTGAGATGCGGTCTTCATCTACATGTGCGCCGCATGTCGTGCATTGGGTGGCATGCTGACGACAGCCTTGAGAAGGCGACGCCCTATGCCATCGTGTTCAGGTCGTGATGGAGGGGTACGTCGCGTTCTTAACCGCAAACAGTTATTAACCCTGGTCGGCCAGTCAGAGCTGAGTAAGCTCTGTTTGGCCAGGGGGAGAAGCTGTCGTGGGGATCTTAGGCGATTTGGCATTTTGGGATCATTTTCGGCGTGGTCTCGCCACGAGGACGTCACACGGAGCGGGGGAAACGCCGGGTTGTGTTTGGTTTTCGAGTTCTTCGTGAAGGTAGGGAGATTCTGCCCATTTTCATGTTGTGAATTGCATGTGATGCATGTGTGGCGTGTTAATCCCTTAAAGAACATTAGATATCATGCTAGGGCACTGAGTAAAGCATTAAAAATGAGATTTAAACATGGTTTGCATGGTTTGTATGGGTGATCCGGGAAGAGCATCACGGATTAGGGTTCCTTCCTGTGAAGGCGACGGAGCCCCCTATCGCGTTATAAACGCGACAGGATGACCCGCCACGTTCTGGTTTTGAACGCAACATATCGGGGTGTCGCGTTCAGAAGGTGACACTACCATATGTCGCGATCACAGTTGAGAGGACTTATTGTGCGCATGTTTTAATGGTTGATTATTCGATTATCATTAGGTGTTATGCATGGTGAGTAAGCGTGCATGGCACCTGTAGCGCTCCACGAACATGTTGTTTACGTGGCAAGCGTGTTGTGTTGCTCACGAGGTGAGCGTAGTTTCTACGTGGTTGACGTGTTGTTCACGCGGTTAGTCGAGATGTCGCGTTCTTAACACGACAGTGGCCTATGTCGCGTTCTTCTGTGTATTGTTGAACCACTCCTATATTTTACCCTTTTATTTTGGTGATAATAAAATTTATGTTTAATTAATTATTATTAAAAAATTTAATATCATGTTTTTCTTAATAATATAAATTTACATGATTAATTGAATATTAAATATATTATTACCATGATTTTTCTAATAATAAATTAAATATCATGATTTTTCTAATAAATATAATTTTATGACATTATTACTATAATGATTTGCACTAAACAGATAAATGGATTCCATTCAATATATATATGGATTTCAGTTCAAAGTGCCACATCGATTTGGTCTCATAACGATTTGATAAGTGACTCTCATAAGGATTCCTTTGTAACCCACACAGACTTCTCATAACGATTCCTTTGTAACCCACACAAACTTCTCATAACGATTCCTTTGTAACTCACACAGACTTCTCATAACGATTCCTTTGTAACCCACACAGACTTCTCATAACGATTCCTTTGTAACCCCACAGACTTCTCATACGATTCCTTTGTAACTCACACAGACTTCTCATAACGATTCCTTTGTACCCACAGACTTCTCATAACGATTCCTTTGTAACTCACACAGACTCCTTTGTAACTCATAAGGATTCCTTTGTACTCACACAGACTCCTTTGTACTCATAACGATTCCTTTGTAACCCACACAGACTCTCATAGGATTCCTTTGTAACTCTCATAAGGATTCCTTTGTAACTCTCACATGGATTCCTTTGTAACTCTCATAAGGATTCCTTTGTAACTCTCACATGGATTCCTTTGTAACTCTCATAGGATTCCTTTGTAACTCTCATAAGGATTCCTTTGTAACTCTCATATGGATTCCTTTGTAACTCTCACATGGATTCCTTTGTATCTCTCATAAGGATTTGCTCTCACATCGATTCCTTTGTAAAATATGGATTTCACTTAAACATAGATTTATTTTATATTTCAAAATTTTTTGGCATCTAGTGAAAAAGTCAAATATTCTTGATTTGCGTAATCCTCTATCTTTCTGACAGGAGATCTTTTTGCTTATCTCTCTAAATCTTTTCTTTCCTGCCAACAAAAAGGGGATACTTACCACTTCTGGGTGGCATCAGGAAACATAAAGGTATGAGCCTTTTTGACAGAAACACTCTTTTATCTAAAAACTTTTTTCTATGCTTGCAGACCTCGTAGACCACAAATTATCAGAAGAAAGAGAAGATGAGCAACGGCTAGAACTCCAACGGATTTATTCAAATTGCTCATATAAAAGATGAAGCAAGGCTGAAGAAGAAGTATGAGCTTTCCTGAAGATTTTTCAAGAGTGTACATCCGGGAAGAACCTCAACTCCACACACTCAAAGGAAAAGAGAGAAAGAGCCTGAGCCCAAGAAGAAGTGTTCAAGCATCTGAAGCACTGAAGCATTCAAGCTCCTTCTCCTCTCTTCTCTCTCTCTCTCTGTGTGCATCTTGTAATCTGGGGGAGAGAGTCTTTTGCTGAGAGTTCTTTGGTTGGTTTTTATTTGTTCCAACTCTCAGCTTTGTTCTTTCTTTTCTAAGAAAGATCCTTGTCCGGATGTAGGACTGTATACAGTTGTAACCTAGCTAGGGGTTAGTGTCTAGCAGAACCGCACTGGGGTTTGTACCAGGAGGTTGGCTTCTTTACCTGTAAGAGAGTGGGCTGCCTTCTTGCCCGGGAAAGAGAAGAAGACCAGCTGGGGTGCTGGTGTTGTAGTGTCCTTAAGGGGACTGTACCCTTGGTTAGTGAAATCCCAAGAAGTTGCTTGGGGACTGGACGTAGGACTTCCATGTGGGAAGGGCCGAACCAGGATAAATCTCTTGTGTTATTTGTGTGATTGTTTATTTGCTTCCGCACTGCTACTCTTTATCACACTAAACTAACCAAACCTTCAAGTGTTAATTTCTGTGTTTAAGATTCTATTTCAGATTTCAGAAAAACCTATTCACCCCCCCTCTAGGTTAGCTTGCTGCCGTACCAAAAGGGCCAACATGTATAAGGAATGGTAGAGCCTTGAGCAAGGATGGTCCTGCGTAGACCTAGCTCAGGTCGTTTTAGAATGTTCTGAATTGTTCTAAGTTGATTAACGATTAGCAGAGCATGTTAAGGTTTAGGTTAATTAATCGTGTTAAGCATAGTAGAATGGTTATGTGATTCATACGTGTGGTTTATGGCTTATGGTGCGTTGCTATGGAGGCCATGTGATGGCCAATGACAGGCAAGATTATATTGTGAATTCTGTGGTTAATGGTGTGTTATGGCTTGGAGGTCACGAGGTGATCAATGACAGGCAATGTCATATATAGTTTGTGTATGTGTCTGTGTAGGCTAGCCTGGAGGTCACATGGTGACCAGTGACGAGCCAATTATATTTAATGTAGCGTGATATAAGTTTCACCGAGGTGTTAAGTGACTGACGTAGTTTGTGTGCTAGCCGAGTGTGATGGTCCGGTGCGTATTTCGGAATGCCTCTCTAGTCGGGTACCCCAGGTTCTGTGTGAGCCAGGCACGTGTGTTTTTTGTGCTCGGGGTTTGTCCCGGTACTGTGTGTACCATCGAGGTCTGTGTCGTCTTCTTGGACACCCTTACTCCTAAGTTTGAGTTGTACGTCTGGCTGAGGGAAAGACAACAGAGGGCAGCAACTTGTGAGAGTTCATGTTTGGTCGCTTGTAGCGCGCTCGTGGTTGGGGGGACGGACACCGGTAGACGTACTGGTCCCCAACTAGTCCTGTATTTCCAGTGCCTCACTTTAGGGAGCTCGGGCCAGAGTCTCTAAAGGTGCCAGGCATGGACCTGTAGGGTGTGTGACCTGCAGGTGTGGTGTTGGTTGGTCTCCATAGTTGGTTGACTTACTTTATGTGTTTATGGAGGGGTAGCTGGACTGAGCAGTCTGTGGCTATGAGACTGAGAGGTGGCTCTTGTGTTGTGTTGTCCGGGTTGGATACTGGCGTCATGAACCAGTAGTCCATTCTCGTATGGTGGCGTCGATCTTTCCGACTCGTGCTTTTCCATTAGTGGTGGCTTGTATGTGTGACTGGTTGATTGAGGTTTGATCTGTTGTGGTGTGCTCTGGTGGTGGCACAATTTGGTTGTGGTTCCGTGGTGGTACCTTGTGGTAGTGGGCACCTGTACCCTTTGCGGGTAGTTTTGTGTTGTGGTACTTTGTGTACCAGTCCCTTCAGGTGTTGAGGTGGACTTGTGTTCTGTGGAGGTTTGTGGAGTGACCTTCCACATGTGGTGTTTTTACTCGTCTTTAGATTAATTTCTGATTATGTTTTGAGGTGAGGTGTTGGTGTGAGGTGGATTGGCTTGTTGATGCCAGTCCAGTTACCCTTCGTGGGTAGGTTGCCAGTGAAGCATGTAGCTTATGCGACCAGTTGTTGTAATGGTTTATCTGTAAGGCATGTGGCCTAGGTATTTTAGTTGTTGGGCAGACTAGTGGTGCTGTGCTAGTCCGGTTGTTCCTCTTTCCTTCCAAGGTTTATATGTTTGTTGTTGTGTTTAGTTATTGTTTGTTATAAATGTGGTGAGCATGATATGGTTTGGTTTTCGGTGCTACCAGTGAGACCCTCTGAGTTATAGAACCGAAATCGATGTTCTAAATATGAAGTCGATACTTAAGTGAAATCGATGTTCTACTAAGGAAGTAAACAGTAATCGTTGTGAGCTTTTAAATGGAAGTCAATGTAGAACTGAAATTAATGTTCTAATTTTGAAGTTGATGTATACTTAGATAAAAACATATGCAATGAGCTTCAAATAGCAGTGAGTATAGACCACTTACTGATTTTGTTTGATTTGATGCCTGTTAATAGACTTCAGAAAATGCTGTTAGACAATAATTTTCATGGTTTTGTTAATCACCAAAAATACATATAATAAATAACAAATTATATGGAGATGGACTGATCATCACTATCAAGGCATTAAATCTAGCCTTGCTGCAGAAGCTTTGGCACTCAGTGATTTGATGCAACAAAGGGGTCATGGAGGTATTAGTTGAAACCGATTCTTTGAACTTATTAGTGCAAATTGTCAGCTTTCATGCCATTGGGAATTGTCTTGTATTTTACATGACGTGGCTGTTATTACTCATAAAATCAAAGCCAAGATTAAGCATGTACCACGTGAAGCCAACCAAGTGGCTCACTCCCTAGCCATCTATGGATGCTCCACTTATCATTGTTCTACATGGGAATCTTGGGCCGATCTGCCTTCTATTGTAAAGGGCCCCTACCATCTTGATAAGGTGGGGTGTCCCTCCATTAGGCCCTAGCCCCATTTTTGTATTCCCTCTATTTTCAAATTTAATCCAAAATCTAACCGCTTGGTGGTGGTAGCGGCCCTCTCACTCTGTAAGGATTCCCCTATCTCCTCCTTTTGGTCTGGCTTTATTTAAAAAAATAAGGTTTTCTTGGTGGTTAGTGAAAATCCCAAGGTGTGCTTGGGGATTGGACGTAGAACTTCTAATTAAGAGGAGGTCCGAACCACGATAAATCTCTTGTGATTTGTTTGTGATTGTTTTCCACCAAGTTACGCTTATTTCACACACAACACACAAAGTACTAACATATCTGTTAAGTGTTCTTTCAGATCCAAATATTGTAATTTGCAGAGAGTCTTATTCACCCCCTTCTAAGACATCTATAGCTCCATCTAGATCCAACAAGAGTTGGTCCACATGGTCGTCAGCTCATCAATATTACTGACAGTTGTTGGAGGGTATAATTGAGGCCCTTGGTGGTTGTTGGACTACCCGTTGTATGAAGGTACTTGGGAGGTAGCCCCACTACCATGATGACTCCCAATGTTTTGGTAGTTCCCTTATGTGGCCATTACTTCTAGTCGCAATTCCCATAGATGGAGCCACACAATGTAGTGGTTGAAACATGGTCGATTAGCTTCCACCATCAGATCCTCACAAGCTCTTATATTTGTTTGTTGAGGGAGTATGCTGACTAGTGCCTACAAAATGATAAGAGTGGTTAGGGGTCCCTAGGAGCTCCAACTCAAGTCAAGAGACTGGCTAGAATAGGGGAAGTGAGAGAGGTTATGGAAAGATGCTTTTGCCTTGTGGTTTCCTTGGGTCTGGAAGTCCCCCTTTGTCGTGGCTGGAGTGTCCCCTTTTAGTGTCTATCAAAGGTGTAACGGCCCTGGATATTTATGCCCAATAAGGCTCCATATCCAAGTCCGCCTCCCGCGATCGGACCGAAGTCTCGCAAGGGATAGCTCGTACACGTGTCTAGTAAGAATATAAAAGACAACCATAATAGTATAAGACACAAGAAAGTACATGTGCTCATACCTGTATGTAACAATTTACAACCGTCCCAATGCATTATTACATGTTCAATAGAAAAGTACAACTACCTGGGGCATAGCCCGAGGGAGCACAAGCTCACACAACACGACTAACTCTACTGCTGGTGGAATAAGTCTGCCACAACGCTTTCACAAGCCACACAAACGACAAGCCCTGAAAAGAACTGTAGAGGAGTGAGCCTCAACAAGTCACAGGCTCAGTAGGGGCAACCCAAAAACATTATACCAAACTAAAGAGACCTCAACTTCAGAGGGTCTCACTGGCAGCACCGAAAAGCAAACCATATCATGCTCACCACATTTATAACAAACAATAACAAAACACAACAACAAACATATAAACCTTGGAAGGAAAGAGGAACAACCGGACTAGCACAGCACCACTAATCCGCCCAACAACCAAAATACCTAGGCCACATTCCTCACAGATAAACCATTACAACAACTGGTCGCCTAAGCTACAAGCTTCACTGGAAACCTACCCACGAAGGGTAACTGGACTGGCATCAATAAGCCAATCCACCTCACACCAATACCTCACCTCAAAACATAATCAGAAGCTTATCTGAAGATGAGTAAAAACACTACACGTGGAAGGTCACTCCACAGACCTCCACAGAACACAAGTCCACCTCAACACCTGAAGGGACTGGTACACAAAGTACCACAACACAAAACTACCCGCAAAGGGTACAGGTACCCACTACCATGAGGTACCACCACGGAACCACAACTAGAACTGTACCGCCACTAGGGCACACCACAACGGATCAAACCTCAACCAACCAATCACACACACAAGCCACCACTAATGGCAAAGCACGGGTCGGGAAGATCGAACCCACCACACGGGAACGGACTACTGATTCATGACACCAGTATCCACCTGGACAACACAACACAAGAACCACCTCTCAGTCTCATAGCCATGGACTACTCAGTCCAGCTGTCGCTCCACAAACACATAAAGTAAGTCAACCAACTGTGGAGACCAACCAACACCACACTTGCCGATCACACACCTTGCAGGTCCATGCCTGGCACCTTTAGGGACTCTGGCCCGAGCTCCCTAAAGTGAGGCACTGGAAACACAGGACTAGCTGGGGACCAGTACGTCTACCGGTGTCCATCCCCCAACCACGAGCACGCTACAAACGACTAAACACAGACTCTCACAAGTCGCTGCCCTCTGTCATCTTTCCCTCAGCCGGACGTACAACTCAAACTCAGGAGTGAGGGTGTTCAGAAAGATGACATAGACCTCGACAGTACACACAGTACCGAGACAAACCCCGAGCACAACAAACACACGTGTCTGGCTCACACAGAACCTGGGGTACTCGACTAGAGAGGCATTTCGGAATAGGCGCCGAACCACCACACTCGGCTAGCACACAAACTACGTCAGTCACTTAACACCTCGGTGAAACTTATATCATGCTACATTCAATATAATTGGCTCGTCACTGGTCACCATGTGACCTCCAAGCTAGCCTACATAGACACATACACAAACTACATATGACATTGCTTGTCATTGATCACCTCGTGACCTCCAAGCCAGAACACACCATTAACCACAGAATCCACAATATAATCTTGTCTGTCATTGGCCATCACATGGACTCCATACCAACCCACCCCAAGCACATAAACCACACGTATGAATCACATAACCATTCTACCATGCTTAACATGATTAATTTAACCATAAACTTTAACATGCTCTACTAATCGTTAATCAACTTACAACAATTTAGAACATTCTAAAACGACCTGAGGTAGGTCCACGCAGGACCATCCTTGCTCAAGGCTCAACCATTCCTTATACACAGAAGAACGCGACATAGGCCACTGTCGCGTTAAGAACGCAACATCTCGACTAACCACGTGAATAGCACGTCAACCACGTAGAACCACGCTCACCTCGTGAGCAACACAACATGCTTGCCACGTAAACAACACGTTCGTGGAGCGCTACAGGTGCCAATGCACCGCTTACTATCACCATGCATAACACTTAACGATAATCGAATAATCATACCATTAAAACGTGCGCACAATAAGTCATCTCAACTGTGATCGCGACATAGGGTAGTGTCGCCTTCTGAACGTGACACCCCGATATGTCGCATTCAAAACCAGAACGCGGCGGGTCATCCTGTCCCATTTAGAACGCGACAGGGGGCTCCGTCGCCTTGACAGGCAGGAACCCTAATCCAGAATACTTTCCCCGGATCACCCATACAAACCATGCAAACCATGTTTCCTAGCATGATATCAAATGTTCTTTAGGGGATTAACAAGCCACACATGCGTCACATGCAATTCACAACAAGAAAATAGGCAGAATCTCCCTACCTTCATGAAGAACGTGAAAACCAAACACAACCCGGCGTTTCCCCCGCTCCGTGGGACGTCCTCGCGGCGAGACCAAGCCGAAAATGATCCCTAAATGCCAAATCGCCCGAGATGCTCGCGACAGCTTCTCCCCCTGGATAAACAAAGCTTACTCAGCTCTATCTGGCCGACCAGGGTTAAGAACGTGATGTACCCCTCCGTCGCGACCTGAACGCGATGGAGTAGGGCTTTGCCTTCTCAAGGCCATCGTCATCATGCCGCCCAGTGCGCGACACGTGGAGCACATGCAGACGAAGACCGCATCTCGGTCGGCAAACAGAGCGCGACCACCAGGGCCATCGTGTTAAGAACGTGACACCAGGCTCTATCGCGTTCACAGATAGAGAACCTGTGAGTGCTTTGGGCCCAACTTGCCGGCCCACAAAGCCTCACAACCTGTGCAAACACTTGTAACACACACTAATGGGCCACACACTGGCCACCAAACCCACTAAGCAAGGATCCGTGAAGATCCGAAAAAAAAAATGCGCAATGTTACATTACTATCACCTAAAAAGGATTGTCGTCCTCGACATTCAAAGCAAACCACAATAAACCAAACGATCATCTAAAAAGAAACAAAGCCATATACAGAACAAGTAGGATACACTTCCTCTGCATCTGCTTTTTAAATCATTTGCGCTAACTGAATCGGCTCATTTTCGTGCCTATTTCATTCAGTTACCAATTTGACTCACTTTACCTTTCAACTGTAAGCGATTCTATCCTACTGTTGGCACTTTATCTCCTTGGCTTAACCTATTTCCACATTTTTCCTGACTGTGTTTGCAACATTTCTTTCTGGCTCATTTTTCTTGCTCAAAACCTTTCACTTTACTCTACTACTTTTGGGTATTCTGCCCTGCTAAACCCTGCTTAAATTCTCAAATTCCTCGGTGTCGTTCCATTATCTGCTTGTTACTGCCAACTGCTACTCTGCTTTATCTGTGTTCACATTCTCAACTGTTTACTTCTTGAAACAATTCACATTATCATCTGTGAATTTCCTGCCTCTTTTTGCCCTTCTGCACAAGCTATCTTAACTCATATATGACTAAGAATCTTTTCCTCTCTGCTCAACTGTACACAAACCTTAAGCTTTCTTTTAAATTTCCGGTAACTTGAGAACATTGTTTTCTATGCTTTCGCTGCGTCATTCTGATTACAACAGATATTTGGCAAAATACTACATAAACTCTGCTCTCGTTATTGCTTCCAATTATTTTCCATTTGCACCATTACTCTGACTTCAGCTAGAGTCAATTTTAACTTTACTGGCTTCTCAAATCATCTTATTTATTTACTTAACACTGGAAGAGAATACTGGTATTTCTAATCTACTTTTTCTTAATATTTCTATTCTGATTGTACCACTTACTTAAATTCTGACTTCTGCCATATCGCCACTGACTTATCCAGCTCTT
Source organism: Colocasia esculenta (assembly GCA_014218235.1). Lineage (NCBI taxonomy): Eukaryota > Viridiplantae > Streptophyta > Magnoliopsida > Alismatales > Araceae > Colocasia > Colocasia esculenta. The sequence continues at coordinate 173,163,953 of CM024754.1, forward strand.
TTCATTCCTTTCCTACTTGAATAACATATTCTGCTAATCTAATCAATCTATTGCATAATCTTCAAATTATTTGCTCTCATTGTTGTGACACTGCACTTTCTTATCACATAATAACATTGCTCAACTGACTATGTTCATCTTCTACCTTCAACTTTACTGAATTCTTTCTCAATCAGGTGCCACTTGTCTCTAAACTGTTCATTGTTTATCTGATCTTACTTTTCCTTTATGTACTTATCAATTCCAATTTCCATACATTTCTTGCTCTCTCTGTCATACTCTAATTTGTTTGTTATTCCTTAAATTTTTATTCTAACATCAAATTCTGAAATACTTTTATAGAAGAAAACCTTTACCTAACTAAATCACTTTCTGCACACTGGCAGGCCAACTCTTACTGAGCATTTCTGAACCCTTTAATTATATCTATTTCATAATCTACTATACCCCTTTTTTTCTAATCAATAACTCTAAATCTGATTTGTATTGCCGCTTACACTATTCACGATATTATTTCTGCAAAACATTTCTCTTATCTATTCCACTATCTGGCTATCTTCATTGTACCATTCATATTGCAATTCCTGCTAATGCATAATCATCCTTTGTTGAAATATTGTCAAAGCTAAAATCTGAAACCGATCTCTTTAAATACTATAACCTGCTTTACCTAATTTCTCTATTCCATTTTGTTGCTCTATTCTCAAATGCTGAAACCATTGCTGCTACATCATACTTACCGTGATCCTTTTCATTCAAACCTTCACTTTAATTCCTCTCATCATCTGCCTTGTTATTCCACTTAACCTGATACTTCTCAACTGCTTCTCAACTAATCCATTTCTTTCTTTTCTGTCCCACATAGCTCTACCTTATTCCAAACATTCTTAATCTTAGCCTCAATCTTTAACACTGTATTCTTTAGCAAACCATTCTGTGCAATCCTACAAACTGCCACTTACCAAGTGAATATCTTTCTTATGAAATTCTCAGAAAAATCTAACTGTGTACTAATATTCTTTTTCTTTACTCTCCCTCCACTTAACTGGCTACTTCTGCACATACTTACATGAATCTCTATATCAAATTCCCCATTATCATCATTATTTACAAGAATCACAACAACACTATTTCCAAACTCTTTACTATACTCATCTCTAATCACCAAATACACTTATCCTTATATGTCTGAAACGAATTTGCCTCTCTTAATTATTCCAAACTTTCTATAACACTAATCACATTATCATCCAGGCTGCTTCTTTATTACTTACTAACACAAATTTTAAACACTACAATACCTCTGCCAAGGTTCTTAACACATACTATTCCTCATTAATAATACTGCTCCTACAGCTGTTCCATCACACTGGCACCTTATACATGTCTCTGTCAACTCTGTACCTCGCTAACTCAGATCAGACATATCTTTCTCAGAACACTATTCTACCTTTCTTGATTATCATAGCCAAATTCACTAATCTCTCTAATTTTCTGTAACTGAAAACCCTTAGACAACTGCATTTTAACTGTGACTGATACACTGGTATAATTAACCGTTCAAGTTATACTGCTAACAACTTCCAGACTGACCAACTACACACACAATTCACATGCCAAAAACTTACGTGAAAAACCACTTTAAACCACACAAAACCGCAGACTTACTACTAGCAGTGGACAGTAAACCATATCTTAGGACATTGTATCCTCAATGTCTTTTCATATTCTAACTAGACCATGCTTTGATACCAACTGTAACGGCCCTGGATATTTATGCCCAATAAGGCTCCATATCCAAGTCCGCCTCTCGCGATCGGACCGATGTCTCACAAGGGATAGATCGTACACTTGTCCAGTAAGAATATAAAAGATAACTATAACAGTATAAGACACAAGAAAGTACATGTGCTCATACCTGTATGTAACAATTTACAACCGTCCCAATACATTATTACATGTCCAATAGAAAAGTACAACTACCTGGGGCATAGCCCGAGGGAGCACAAGCTCACACAACACGACTAACTCTACTACTGATGGTACAAGTCTGCCACAATGCTTCCACAAGCCACACAAATGACAAGCCCTGAAAAGAACTTTAGGGGAGTGAGCCTCAACAAGTCACAAGCTCAGTAGGGGCCACCCAAAAACAATATATCAAACTAAAGAGACTCATATTTAGAACAACAATTTTGGTTCTACATCGACTTCATAACTAGAACATCGATTTCGATTTCACATCGACTTCATATGTAAAACATAGATTTCACTTAAACATCGATTTCATATGGAACAACGATTTCATTTAAACATCGATTTCGGTAGAAGATCGATTTCATATGAAACAACGACTTCACTTAAACATCGACTTCGTTTCTACAACGATTTCATTTAAACATCGATTTTGGTAGATCATCGATTTCATATGAAACAACGACTTCACTTAAACATCGACTTCATTTCTACAATGATTTAATTTAAATATCGATTTTGGTAGAACATCGATTTCATATGAAACAACGACTTCACTTAAACATCGACTTCGTTTCTACAACGATTTCACTTAAACATCGATTTCGGGAGAACATCGATTTCATTACATTCTTACATGGATTATGTTCACATCGACTTTGTTTTAACATGGATTACATTCTCACATGGATTATGTGTATAACATCGATTTCATATCAACATCGACTCTTTCTGTACACAGACTGTCTCCAAACATCAACTCTCTTTTAAATAACGATTATGTTTTAGACAGATGTTAAATATCTCTATTTAAATTCTCTTCAGACATTCTTAAATACATTCCATATGATATTCAAATATAATTTCAAATCTCTATGGATTGAAGTCTTCCCACGAATCATGTTGTATCCTGTGCTCCCAAACATTTATTGTGTTGGTACAAAATCTATGGACGATATATCTCCTTGCTTACCACACTCATGTGACATAAAGTAACACTTTATTGGATGACATAATGGAATTTCCTTTTTAGTGTATCTTCTTATAGCACAACTACTAACGTTGACTGACAATTTAGACAAAGATAAGTTGTCTATGCTTCAGCATTTATTGTGTGCAAGGTTTCCGGTAGAAATGCACGTTGCAAAATTGGAACTGTCAACCTGACAGAAGCAAGAAGAGATTCAAACAATCTTCCTCTGTGTAAGTGTCTTTTCCAGCATTAATGGCTGCAGGTTCTCTTGCTCTATACTTCGGACCAGACACTCCAACGTGCATGAAGATGTGAGACAACAGATACTTCAACGTTCAAATTTCAAAGAAGATAAATAGAAGACTGGTGACTCCATGAAGCACACATCTCTTTGGAGAACCTTTCAATCTTGAATCCTGAAGATCTTAGTCACCTAGAAGAAAGAAGAGCTTGCTCGTCCAGTCAAACTTTCTTTAGCTCTTAGTTCTCCACGGCAACCTGCTTAGCCTTTGAGAGCTTGTGTAGATCTGAAAGAGAGTTCTTTGTGTGAAAATCTTTGTCTCTCAGACTTCACCTCAGATCAAGTAGTTTGTATAAGCTTGGTCTAGGGGGCATCCATTTTTACTCATACTTCTTGAGTGTTCCTCTTCGGTTTTGAAGAGAAGACCTGCTGTTGAGTGGGTGGTTATTCCCTTTGGTAAGAAGGAAGACCTGTTGCATCAGGTGGTTTAGTCCCTCTTCGGGTAGAGAAGAGAAGGTCAGCTGCGGCTGAATGTGTAAGTGTCATTAAGGGAGACTGTACCCTTAGTTAGTGAAATCTTAAGTTATTGCTTGGGGGCTGGACGTAGGACTCCTTGTGATAGGAGATTCGAATCAGGATAAAATTTCTATTGTCTGTGTGATTGATCTTTTTGCCTTTGCGTTATACTAACTCTAACCATCAAACTAGTGTCTTCTGTCAAAGTGTTTTTATTTACAGAAAAAATTCCAAAAGAAAATTTTTAGCAATCCATTCACCCCCCCCTCTGGGCTTGCTATCTGGGCAACAGATAGGTCTTGGTAAAGGCCAAGGAGATGGTGCCCATATGGTTGCAGAGGTGTTGGGTTTTCATTCTAATGTTTTTAACAACATGTTTTTGATGATGAATAAGTTTCATTGAGGTTTAATACATGACAAAGAACTTGATACAATGCTTGGTTATCTATGTATTCATTATACTTGACAATACATGTTTTATCATGTAGGTACAAATGCATAAAGCCAAGCTCTCACAAAACAAATGAAAAATATCACAAAAGCAAGGAACTAGGTCACCTGTCGACAGACCCCAATGTACCTGTCGACAGATTGCACAGGTGTGATCAGCCAGAAGACACTAAGCTCATAAAACATCCATCTGTCGACAGATGACAAGTCGACTGTCGACAGATCCCACAGACCTGAACTTCCAGACATCTGTCTTCTACACAATTACAGATATCTGTCGACAGATGCCCATCGGCTGTCGACAGATTGCACAGAACTGAAGTTCCAAACTTCTGGCATTTGCAAAATTGTTCTGCCTGTCGACAGATGCACCCAGACCTATCGACAGACGAAGGAGATCTTCAGATACAGAAAGTTTCAAAGTTGTCGTAGATGGTGTTTCTCTCTACCACGACTCTCTATATGTAAACACCACTATATAAGCAACTTTTATCAAGTGGATCTTGTACAGAAGAAGCCTTCAAGCAAAAACCCTAAAGAGTTCTCAAGAGAAGACCTGTTCTGCTGCTCTGCTTCAACCTATCGCCCAGAACCAAGAAGAGAAGTCTTCCCAGTGGAGGTGAAGTCTGAACGTCGTGGATTCAAGTGTCTCCATCAACTTGTGATCATCAAGACGAAGCTTGAAGTCCAGCCAGACGTTTACCAGAAGAGTTTACAAATTTGGATTTGTTCTTCAACTCTCAAACTCTTCTTTGTTTCTACTTTTTCATATCTTTGTGTGTCTATTGTGTTTCAAGCAGTCCTTGTGCTTGATACACGTGTGTGGGTGTTGATCTGATCGTGGTTGCACATCAGATAACACGTGTGTGTGAGTTGTAGTTTGTGAACTAGCTCATAAGAAGATTGTTCTGCATGTGTGTGTGGCCCGTGGATGTAGGATACACGAGTTGTGTACTCCAACCACGTAAATGTGCGTGTCTCGTGGTTTGAACGTTTTCACGTTAGATGTTTGATAGGCACACTGTATTTGCACACACTTGATAGTTCATCAATCTAATTGTCTTCAAGTCACACACATCCACACATAGTTAAACTCTGTTCTTATCGTTATAACATGTGTCTCTGCGAAAAGAAGGTGATAAGTTTTTTTAATTGACAGTAATCTATTCAACCCCCCTTCTAAATTACCATATTGGGAATTCCGCAACCCTTCAATTGGTATCAGAGCCGAGTTTCTCCGATTTACTGCTTTACTTATTTGATCTTACGATCAGGAGATTCATGATCTAATGGAGTCTAACAAGGGGTATATGGCCGAGGGACACTCAGTGACCAGGCCACCCTTCTTTGATGACACTGTCTATCCATATTGGAAAAATCGGATGCAGGTGTTTCTACGAGCTCAAAATTTCGAACTATGGAAAATAGTCAGAAAAGGAGCATGCGAATTGCCTCAGGACGAGGATACCTGGACTAAGGACCAGATCGCCAAGGGGACACTTAACTGGAGCGCCCTCAACATGATGCAGTGCGCAGTCCACCCAAAGGAGTACTCAAGAGTCTCTACATGCACCTCAGCAAAGGAGATGTGGGAAAAGCTTGAGCTGATCTATGAAGGTACGTCTGAGGTAAGACAATCAAAGATAAGCATGTTAGTTTCAGAATATGAAATGTTCAAAATGAATAATGATGAAACCATCTCTGACATGTTTTCTAGATTCATGATAATTATAAATGGATTGAAAGGTCTTAAAAAGGAATACTCAGAGAGTGACTTGGTGAGGAAGATACTTCGGTCTCTTCCATCCTCTTGGAACACCAAAGCCACTATCATTGAGGATTCCAAAGACCTCTCAAAATGAAAGTAGATGAATTGATTGGTTCTCTGATGACTTATGAACTGAATGTCAAAAGAAAGGAAACTGAAGAAAATCCTAGGAAGTCACTTGCTTTGAAGGCTTCCAGGAAGAGTTCTTCAGCTTCCAAAAAGGAGATAATTCAGGAAAGTGATGTGACTGAATCGTCTAGTGAGAGTGAAAATGACGAAATGGCTATGTTCACTAGACAATTCAAAAAATCCCTGAAATACAAGAGGAGAGGTACAGGTAACTCTAAACCTTTCCAAAGAAAGACTTTGCTAATAAATTTGATACTAACAAAAAGTCTGAGATTGTCTATTATGAGTGCAAGAAGCAAGGGCACATGAGAGGAGAGTGCCCCGAGCTCAAAAAGAAGCTGAAGAAGGACAAATTCACTTTCAAGAAGGCTAAGGCAATGGTGGCCACTTGGAGTGATGAAGATGAAGATGAGAACGGTCAAGCTACCTCCGGAGATGATGAAGTCCACTGTCTCATGGCAAGAAGTGATGACTCAAATGAGGTAAATTCTTCCTTTGAAAGATATTCAGTTGATGAATGGGAAGAAGCTTATACTGTCTTATTTGAAAAGTTCTGTGAATTTAAGTCTGAAAACAAAGCACTCAAGAAGAAAATCACCTCCCTTGTTCATGAAACTAGCAATAATGAAGAAATTGAATCCTTGAATAAGGTGATTGAAATGATGAAGCTTGATGAACAAACACACAGTGAAGAAATGGATCATGAAACTTAAACTTCAAGAAGTTCAAAAGGAAAGAGATGATCTAATGAACTCTCTTGAAAATCTTCAAAGAGAGCATGAAAAGCTAAAGGAGAATTGGAAAAAGATAAAAAAGACATAAAAGGTAAGTCTAAAGATTTATCTAGTTTTGTCAAAAGTAAACAGAATCTGGATGCAATTTTAGGTTCAAATGTTTTTGTTGCAAGACATGGGATTGGGTTTCAAAATGCAAGGCCAAAGGAAACTGGCAAAAATATGTTAACAGATTTCATTGATTCCAGCCCAAGTTTAAGTAAACAAAACCCTTTAAAGAATAAGAAAAATCCTTCAAAGAGTAAGAAACAAGAACCTAAAATGATCAAGGTTGTTCCTAGTCAATCAAAGGAATTTGCAACAAGCCCAAGACAGGACAAAAAGCAACCTCCTAAAGCTAAACTAACAAGGCAACAAAAGGGTAAAATGCCTATGCATGCTCCTAAAAAGGTAAAGCCCACTGTTGTTCAAAAATCATCATTATGCAAAATATGTAAAAAGGTTAGGCACAATGAAAAACAATGCTGGAATAGCCCAAACCAAATGAAAATCAAACAAGTTTGGATTCCTAAGCACTTGTTATTTGGCATGAATGATACAACGGGACCCAAAGCAATTTTGGTACCAAAACCTCTTGTCTGATCCACATGTGCAGGAATGCCTAGCAGCCCACAATCAAAACAAATGGTTGCTCGAGGCATATGACGGGCGACAAAGGAAAATTCTGTTTGCTCGTGGAAAAAGATGGAGGTCAAGTGATTTTTGGAGGTAACAAAAAGGCCAGATCATCGGCTCAGGTAAGGTTGGTAAGTTTGCCTCTAACTCCATAGACAATGTTTTACTTGTTGATGGTCTTCATCACAACTTGCTTAGCATAAGTCAATTGTGTGATAAGGTCATAAAATTGTCTTTGAATCCAATTCATGTCAAATTCTTGCTAAGGAAACAGGAAGTCTGAAATTTTCTGGAAAAAGAATAAACAACACCTACATGGTTGATTTAGATGATCCAGAAAATAATGATTTGTGTCTTGTAGCAAACAAACAGGATGAGCTTACATTGTGGCATCGTAGGCTTGATCATGCTAGTTATAATGTGTTGCACAAGATCATGAAGCTCAAACTGGTAAGTGGACTTCCTGAAATTCCATTCAATAAAAATGAAAATTTTTGTGATGCATGTGCACAGGGAAAACAAACGCGGAAATCCTTCAAATCAAAAGCACCGGTGAGTACTTCTAAAGCTTATGAATTGTTGCACATAGACCTATTTGGACTTACAAGAACACAAAGTCTCAATGGCAAGCGTTATGGTTTTGTCATTGTAGATGATTTCTCTAGGTTCACTTGGGTGAAATTTCTGGCTCACAAGAATGAAGCACTGAATGTTTTTGAAGAATTTTTTAATAAAGTTGAGCATGGAAATGTAAACAAAATATGCTCCATCCGCACTGATCACGGGGGAGAATTTGACAACAACTCCTTCACTGATTTTTACAAGAACCAAGGTATAGAACACTTGTTTTTGTAAGGCCCTCGAATTTTGTTGCATTATTTTAATTTCGTGTAAATAATTATTGTTGTGTATGCATAGGTGTCCATATCTATGTATGTATTAACTATTTATACTTATGTATGCATGTGTATAAGTTAGTTGTAAATAATGTATAAATGGTATGATGGTAGCATGTAAGTGACAGTATACGTAATGCATGTATATATATACAAGTTGTGCATGGTTTATGCATGTTTTTGAGTTCTGGCCGAAGGCCTACTTGGCGTCAATGTTAATAGATGCTGATGTTGTGTCAGCGTCAACCATATGGATGCCAACACTAAGTCCAGTGTCCAGCGATATGGACGCTAATTTCTCTGACCTACATGCATTGCAGAGCCGGATTTCCGGGAGCAAGCTTGCTCACCCATTGGTGAGCTGCCCCCAACAGTCTGAAAGCTTTCTTGTCCGACCTTGGTGAAAGGAGAGCTTCCTCTCCTATTTACAGAGCCCTTTTTGCAACCCTCAAACCTCTCTTGGCTCTCTTTGCAAGAGGAGAAGAAGGAGAAGAAGAAATCCTAGAAAATCTGTGAGAAAACCCCACCTTTGCAAGCTTGGATCCGACCTTCTGAAGCTGTTCCTGGCCATCTACCACGACAAGGAGCTAGCTGAAGTGAAGGAGGAGGCTTCCCCGACCTCATCTTGGAGGCATCTTCGTCCTAGAACCAGAGGAGAGAATTTGTAGAGCTTCTGGGACTGCCCAAGGAGAGCTTCTCCGACCATTTAGATCCCTTTGGATTTTTCTAGAGGCAAGTAACCTACCCCTATTGTCCATGTAGATGTCAAGTAGGGTTTTATATTTTTATGTATTTTTCCTCGTGTCCTAGATCCCCCATTCTTCTTGTTATTTGAAGTTCGGTCTGTGTTTCTGCACAGACAGGAAGTTGGCGTCAATGCCCTTGACACCGAGATCCCCTGTGTGCGTCCAGCGATCTTGCCGTCCACTCCTGGAACGGCCAGAGACCGCCGTTAAGTTCTCTGGACAGAACAGTGAACTGTTCTCTCCTCATATTGATTGCTTTCGATGTGTTTAGCGATGAGGATATATTGTAAACTATTATGATATGTAATATGGATGTCTGAATGTGTGGTGAGATCCTTGCAATTTCTGTGATTTGGCATAAATGTTTTATTAAGGAGAATATATGCATGATGAGACCTAGACCATGTTCGTTACCGTTTGTACAATTCATGTGAAGTTGGATGCCCTAAATTTTGCTAAACTAAGAGTGGGTAAATCAGTCCATGCTCTGAATTTTTGGGAATTTTCTCCATGTTCCTCTGATTTATTGAATTTTCTGAAATGGAATTAGAAAAACATTTGTAGGTTGTAAAATCTCCAGTAAATTGTGTACTGTGAAATAAATCAGGAAAATTCCTGTGGTATTGTGTATATTGAGTTCAGGGTTATGATCTGTTAAACTGAATTTTATGTTATACATCATGATAAATTGGATTTGAATAATACGGAAATTTATGTTAAATTTTCTGCGATTACATTTTGGATCAGAAAAATGTGAAAATTTTCATGTGGGGTCCCAAACCCGAAATAAGCATGTGGTTAAATTCTCAAGTCATTTGGACAACTATACTATGCAATATGAATTTTCCATGCAAAAATGGGTAATTAATGCATGTCGTTGTGAAATGATTTAATTTCTGTGTAACCCAACCTGATTGGTGAAATTTCCTGAATGATAAATTCTGTCATCTGTAGTGGCATGATTAGGAAAATAGAGTCATGTTGCGAATGAGAGAATGAATGAGATATGAGCGTCATGTGTAAAATGTGTGTAAAAACCGATATGTGTAATGTGTAAAACTGTGCCAAGTGTGATACTGCTTCCATAGAGGGCTGTGGAACCATACCATGGAAAAGTCCCCATGGGAAGGTTCAATGTGTTGTGATCCTAAGGGCATTAGGATGAAATCCTGGAGGTGGACAAGTACCACTGGTTAGGGTGGAGACTTGTTCTCCCGGTCTGCGCAGTCCAAGAGTCGTCACTGTATTGCCTAGGTGGCGTCTATGTGTATGTGATGTGATGTGTCCTTCTTATGGTGGTTTGGACTATGTGTCACGGCACTAAAGTGTAAATGTGAATGTGAAATGTGATTGTGATCATGTGCAAATTGTGAAGTGTGAACATGTGTAAATGTGCAATGTGTAAAGTGTGAACTATGTGAATAAGAAATTGTGTAAAAATGTGAAACCAAATGTGAGGATGTGAATTGAAATCCATGATATGATGATCTGAAATCATGTTAGAACAGCAACATAAATGTGGTTATGATTTTGTGCTATATGTGTACAATGCGTAGAATCCATGCTAGGGACAATCCTTACTTATGTGTAACCATTCCATGTGTGTATGCTCTCACGTTGTGGTTTGAATGAGAACATAGCTTTCATGTGTTAAATTGTAAAGTGTTAAACCACATCAAAACAGCAAGCTTAAAGCATGTGAAATGGTTATGTGCATGTATACGAATGAGTAGTAACCATGTTAGCAATGTTTTCTTTCATGTATGTAAGCTAGTCATGCTAGATTGCTCTCATGTTTTAGTTTAATTGAAAGTAGAACTTTTATGTGTAGGAATGATTAGAGAGCATGTGATAGGAGATTTTGATTTAGAAAATCTGAAAGCATGAATCATGTGTTCATTAGTAGAATTTCCAAGATAAGGTTGTTAATTTCAATGTCACGCATGCTATATGTTGTGCCTTGTAAATGGTATGTAAAAACCTGCTATGATACGTGCATGTGTGATAGATGTAGTGTTATTTGTTGAGTCTCTTAGACTCATTACTTGCTTCGGCGTATAGGTGTAGTAGGTGACACACCTTTGGAGGAGACCGTGGAAAGCGACTCCGAGGCGGGAGTAGCTAGTTTGGTGGAGCTTAGTTGTGACATTTTGACATTTTGATGTATGTAATTGCAACATTGTACTAGCATTATCATGGAAAAATGTATAAGTGTGGACAATTATGTATTTGATTTCCGCAATTTAATTATGTGGACTTTTAGTTCTTTAAATGTTATTGCAATCATGAATGTTAAATGTGGATGATGAATGAAATGAAGACAGTGGTTCTCTTACTTCCGCTACTCTGTTCTTATATTCTTGTGTATCTCAGCTGAATGTTATTGTTGGGTAAATGTCCCACTGTGGCAACGTTCAATATACCGACGTGGGTTGGTATAACCGTACCAGTATAATGAGGGTCGCTACAGAGATTGGTATCAGAGAAACTGGTTGAGATTGCACATGAATATATATACATGTCTTCATCCCCATTGCATGCTAAGTATGTCCACATGTGTAGAAAACACTAATAAGAAATGGAAATGAGATAAGAAAATGGTTAGAAAACGTAGTAACCTAGCTAATGGTGGCTGAAATTTATTATAGCCATGGCTTCGAGAGGTAGGCGTGGCGGAGCTCCGGCCCGTGAGGACGAGCCGAGACGTGATGAGCGGGGAGCAGCAGGCCCCGGCACCGCAAGGTCCTGTACTTCCCCCACGCCGCCTGTGGATTATGGAGTATTCATGCAAGGTCTGGTGCAAGCCATGCAAACGCAGGCTCATACTCAGGCAGCACTCCAGGCACAGTTGGAGCTCAGGTTAGACTAATAAAAAGATTAATAGTCTTTTATTAATTATGTGATATTATGTTGATTGTGAATTGCTTGGTGTGTACTGTAGCAGGCTCAAGTACCAGCTCAGGACCATGGTGGACCTTCCATCATGGAAAGATTCAAGAGGATGCTGCCACCCTCTTTTAAGGGGGAGAGCGATCCATTGTTGGCTGAAAGCTGGATGAGGGAGATAGAAAAGATCTTCCGAGCCATCAGGTGTGCAGATGAGGATAAGGTCACATTAGCCACCTACATGCTACAGGTATGCTTTAGTTTATATGCTTGTATGTTTTGTTAAGTTAGATTTGTTTAGATGGTGCTTATGAACGGTGTACTGCAGGAAAGAGCTGATGTATGGTGGGCTTCATTGCTGCGTACCCGTTTTGAGGACGGAGCTATTGATGTTGCTTGGGACGAGTTCGTGAGGCTCTTTCAGGCCAAGTTCGTCCCCGAGCATATTCAAGATCGGATGGAGCAAGAATCCTATCTTTGGACTCAAGGCTCCATGACCGTGCTAGAATATGAGGCAAGATTTTCTGAACTCTCTAAATATGCACCTCATATCGTGACAGACGAGCGCAGGAAGACAAAGAAGTTCGTGATGGGCCTGAAACCATCACTGAGGACGAGGCTCGTGGCGTTTGACCACCGCACTTTGGACGAGGCCCTCAGTGCTGCTTGCAGACAGGAGGGTGAGATGGAGCAATACCTTGAAGAGAAGAAGGCTTCGCAAAAGAGACTTGCAGCCACGTTCCAGTGGCAGGATAAGAAGAAAGCAGTGTACCAGACTCAGCAGCGATCAGTGGCAGTCGGCAGTACTCAGGTATCTTCTGTACGTTCCCCTGGTGTGAAGAAAGAGTGCCCCCACTGTGGGAAGACCCATGGTGGTACCGAGTGTTGGATGATCGCGGGAAAATGCTTGAAGTGCGGAAGCAGCGACCACAAGATCAAGGATCGCCCAAGACTTCAGCAGGGAGTCCAGCGCGGAGCGCCAGCCCTAGCGGTAGCGGCAGCAGCGCCAGCTACAGGAAGACCAGGAAGGCCTTGAGCCCCAGCTCGAGTGTTTTCTTTAGCGCGCGAGGACGCCGAGCAGGCGGAGCATGTCACCGAAGGTACGGTTTTGCTTCTAGGTGTGCACGCTCGGGTTTTGTTTGATACGGGTGCTACTCACTCATTCATTTCCAAGCGGTTCGCTAGGAAGTTAGCCCTAGAGTCAGGCATAGAGTCTGAGGATTTAGAGGTCCCTTTGTCTGTGCACACCCCTGCGGGTACAGTATCGACAAGGAAGTGCATTCCATCGTTACCTATGTGCATTGAGGATAGAATCCTAGATGGGTGTTATTCTTACTAAAGATGAAGAACTATGATGCTATTCTTGGCCTGGATTGGCTAGAGGAGCACTATGCGTTAGTGGATTGTCGTCGAAAGAGGATTGTTTTCCGCATTCCTGGTGAGGACGAGTTCTCTCATCCCTTGCCAAGGAACTTGGCGGAGAAGTTAGTCATCTCTGCCATGAAGGCGATGCGCATGGTAAACAAGGGTTGTGACGCTTTTCTTGCCAGCGTGGTGTTAGTACCAGAGGCTGATGAGTCACCTTCTCTTGCGGAGATTGAGGTAGTGCAGGATTTTCCAAATGTCTTTCTGATGACTGTCTGGATTGCACCGGATAGAGAGATAGAGTTTACCATAGAGTTGCTTCCGGGCACCTCTCCTATCTCGAAGGCTCCATATCGGATGGCACCTGCGAGTTAGCCGAGTTGAGGAGGCAGTTGGAAGAGTTTCTAGATAAGGGATTTATTCGCCCGAGTGTTTCCCCTTGGGGCACACCTGTATTATTCGTCAAGAAGAAAGATAGGTCACTTAGGTTATGCATTGATTATAGAAAGTTGAACCAAGTGACTGTGAAGAACAGGTATCCCTTACCTCATATTGATGATTTATTTGACCAGTTGCGAGATGCATCGGTCTTTCTAAGATTGATTTACGATCTGGTTATCATCAGTTGAGGATTCGGAGTGAGGATGTGTCCAAGACAGCGTTTAGAACCCGTTATGGACATTATGAGTTTTTGGTCCTTCCTTTCGGATTGACCAATGCCCCTGTAGCGTTCATGGTTCTCATGAACAGGGTGTTTAGGCCTTATTTAGATAGCTTTGTCGTAGTGTTTATCGATGATGTGCTGGTCTACTCTCCGGATGAGGCCACACACCGTCAGCATTTGAGGATAGCGTTAGAGGTTCTTCGTGAGCACAAGTTGTATGCTAAGTTCAGCAAGTGCGATTTTTGGTTGCGCGAGGTTCATTTCCTCGGACATGTTATCTCCGGTACTGGTGTAGCAGTTGATCCAGCAAAGGTCCAGGCAGTTATGGATTGGGAGATTCCCAAGACCCCTTCGGAGATTCGTAGTTTTATTGATTTAGCTGGTTACTATCGGCGATTTATTGAGGGATTTTCGTTCATCGCCGCCCCTTTGACTCAGCTCACCAGAAAGGGAGTGAAGTTTGTTTGGTCCGAGATGTGTGAGAATATTTTTCAATTGTTGAAGACTAAGCTCACGTCAGCTCCGGTGTTAGTCTTACCGAGCGGTGTAAGGGTTTTGCTATCTACACGGATGCGTCTCGGATTGGTTTAGGCTGTGTGCTAATGCAGCAGGAAAGGGTAGTGGCTTATGCTTCTCGTCAGTTGAAGGAGCATGAGAAGAACTATCCGACTCATGACTTGGAGCTCGCAGTAGTGGTTCATGCACTAAAGATCTGGAGGCAATCTTTATGGTGTCAGATTTGAGGTGTTTACCGACCACAAGAGCTTGTAGTATCTTTTCTCCCAAAAGGAATTAAACCTGAGGTAGAGAAGATGGATTGAGTTCTTGAAGGACTATGACTTCGACCTTCAGTATCACCTTGGGAAGGTGAATGTCGTAGCGGATGCTTTGAGTAGAAAGAGGCCATCTCTCCAGTAGGATTGGAAGATGTTGGAAGATGCGGCTTGCGCGTTGACTGAGTTAGAGCCATCGCTATGCCAAGCTTTTGTAGCTCAGTTATCTCTTAGGTCCTCGGTTTTGGATGAGGTGATCGAGCAACAGAAAGCCGACCCTAGACTCTTAGAGTTAGTGGGCAAGGCAGGCATTGCTCGTGATGAGGACGGTGTGATTAGATTCCATCACCGTGTTTGTGTCCCTGACTTGGTAGATGTCCGTGAGCATGTGTTAGCGGAGGCTCATAGATCGTGATTCTCTATTCATCCGGGTAACACTAAGATGTACCAGGATTTGAAGAGATCCTTTGGTGGTCTGGCATGAAGAGGGATGTAGCGGATTATGTGTCTAGGTGTTTGGTGTGTCAGCAAGTGAGGCCGAGCGACAGCGACCATCCGGCCTTATGCAAAGGATGGAGATCCCAGTGTGGAAGTGGGAAGCTGTCACTATGGACTTTGTTTTGGGTTTGCCTCGATCTAGAAGGGGCAATGACTCGATTTGGGTAGTTGTAGATAGATTCTCGAAGACTGCTCATTTCTTGCCTAGAGAAGAAGAAGCAGTCGGTTGAGAGTTAGCTAGATTGTATGTTAGTAGTGTGGTTAGATTGCATGGTGTGCCGAAGTCGATCATTTCGGATCGAGATCCGAAATTCACTTCGAGGTTATGGAAGGGTCTTCAGGATGCTTTAGGTTCGGAGCTGAAGCTCAGTTCGGCGTTTCATCCCCAGACTGATGGACAGTCCGAGAGGACTATCCAGACGCTCGAGGATATGTTGAGGGCGTGTGTGCTGGATTGGAAGGATGATTGGGAGCGTCATTTACCTCTAGTGGAGTTCGCATACAACAACAGCTTTCATGCGAGTATTGGTATGGCTCCATTTGAGGCGTTGTATGGTAGTAGGTCGTGCAGATCTCCTTTGTGTTGGGAGGAGACCGTGATAGGCAGTGATCGGTCCGGAGTTAGTTCAGGAGACTCGGATAAGATCCAGCTTATCAGGAAGAGGCTTGTTGCGGCTCAGGATAGGCAGAAGAGCTATGCCGACAACAGGAGGAAGGATCTGAGTTCGAGGTGGGTGATCATGTCTTCTTGAAGATATCACCTACTCGAGGTGGTCGTCAGGTTTGGCAGGCATGGTAGGCTGAGCCCTAGATTCATTGGCCCGTATGAGATTCTCAGACGATTGGGCAGCATGGTATATGAGCTAGCATTACCCCCAGCTTTGGCTAGTGTTTATCCCGTCTTCCACATTTCTATGCTCAGGAAGTATGTCCGAGATCCATCTCATGTGATTAGTCATGAGCCAGTGGAGATTCAGCCAGATCTGTCGTATGTCGAGCAACCAGTAGCTATTCTTGACCGGAAGGTTCAGCATCTCCGGAACAAGAGTATTGCGTCGGTGAAAGTTCTCTGGCAGAACTTTCGCGAGAGGCGGCTACTTGGGAGCTTGAGGATGCGTGAAGATGAAGTATCCCCTTTGTTTGAGTAGCGTCGTTCTAACTTTGAGGACAAAGTTTTCTTTAAGGGGAAGGGGTGTAAGGCCCTCGAATTTTGTTGCATTATTTAATTTCGTGTAAATAATTATTGTTGTGTATGCATAGGTGTCCATATCTACATATGTATTAACTATTTATACATATGTATGCATGTGTATAAGTTAGTTGTAAATAATGTATGAATGGTATGATGGTAGCATGTAAGTGACAGTATACGTAATGCATGTATATATGTACAAGTTGTGCATGGTTTATGCATGTTTTTGAGTTCTGGCCGAAGGCCAACTTGGCGTCAATGTCAATAGACGTTGATGTTGTGTCGGCGTCAACCATATGGATGCCAACACTAAGTCCAGCATCCAGCGATGTGGACGCTAATTTCTCTGACCTGCATGCGTTGCAGAGCCGGATTTCCGGGAGCAAGCTTGCTCACCCATTGGGGAGCTGTCTCCAACGGTCTGAAAGCTTTCTTGTCCGACTTGCGTGAAAGGAGAGCTTCCTCTCCTATTTACAGAGCCCTTTTTGCAACCCTCAAACCTCTCTTGGCTCTCTTTGCAAGAGGAGAAGAAGGAGAAGAAGAAACCCTAGAAATTCTATGAGAAAACCCCACCTTTGCAAGCTTGGATCCGACCTTCTGAAGCTATTCCTGGCCATCTACCATGACAAGGAGCTAGCTGAAGTGAAGGAGGAGGCTTCCCCGACCTCATCTTGGAGGCATCTTCGTCCTAGAACCCGGAGGAGAGAAATTGTGGAGCTTCTTGGGACTGCCCAAGGAGAGCTTCTCTGACCATTTAGATCCCTTTGGAATATTTTCTAGAGGCAAGTAACCTACCCCTATCGTCCATGTAGATGTCAAGTAGGGTTTTATCATTTTTATGTATTTTTCCTCGTGTCCTAGATCCCGCACTCTTCTTGTTAATTGAAGTTCGGTCTGTGTTTCTGCATAGACAAGAACTTGGCATCAATGCCCTTGACGCCGAGATCCCCTGTGTGCGTCCAGCGATCTTGCCGTCCACTCCTGGAACGGCCAGAGACCGCCGTTAAGTTCGTCTGGACAAAACAGTGAACTATTCTCTCCTCACATATGATTACTTTCGATGTGTTTAGCGATGATGATATATTGTAAACCTATTATGATATGTAATATGGATGTCTGAATGTGGGTGAGATCCTTGCAATTTCTGTGATTTGGCATAAATGTTTTATTATGGAGAATATATGCATGATGAGACCTAGACCATGTTCGTTACCGTTTGTGCAATTCACGCGAAGTTGGATGCCCTAAACTTTTCTAAACCGAGAGTGGGTAAATCAGTCCATGCTCTGAATTTTTGGGAATTTTCTCCATGTTCCTCTGATTTATTGAATTTTTGAAATAGAATTAGAAAAACATGTGTAGGGTTGTAAAATCTCCAGTAAATGTGTACTGTGAAATAAATTCGGGAAAATTCCTGTGGTATTGTGTATATTGAGTTCAAGGTTATGATCTATTAAAACTGAATTTCTATTTATACATCATGATAAATTGGATTTTGAATAATACGGAAATTTATGTTAAATTTTCTGCGATTACATTTTGGATCAGAAAAATGTGAAAATTTTCATGTGGGGTCCCAAACCCGAAATCAGCATGTGGTTAAATTTCAGGTCATTTGGACAACTATACTATGCAATATGAATTTTCCATGCAAAAATGGGTAATTAATGCATGCCGTTGTGAAATGATTTAATTTCTGTGTAACTCAACCTGATTGGTGAAATTTTCTGAATGATAAATTCTGTCATCTGTAGTGGCATGATTAGGAAAATAGAGTCATGTTGCGAATGAGAGAATGAATGAGATATGAGCGTCATGTGTAAAATGTGTGTAAAAATCGATATGTGTAATGTGTAAAACTGTGCCAAGTGTGATACTGCTTCCATAGAGGGCTGTGGAACCGTACCATGGAAAAGTCCCCATGGGAATGTTCAATGTGTTGTGATCCTAAGGGCATTAGGATGAAATCCTGGAGGTGGACAAGTACCACTGGTTAGGGTGGAGACTTGTTCTCCCGGTCTGCGCAGTCCAAGAGTCGTCACTGTATTGCCTGGTGGCGTCTATGTGTATGTGATGTGATGTGTCCTTCTTATGGTGGTTTGGACTATGTGTCACGGCACTAAAGTGTAAAATGTGAAATGTGATGATTGTGATCATGTGCAAATTGTGAAGTGTGAACATGTGTAAATGTGCAATGTGTAAAGTGTGAACTATGTGAATAAGAAATTGTGTAAAAATGTGAAACAAAATGTGAGGATGTGAATTTGAAATACATGATATGATGATCTGAAATCATGTTAGAACAGCAACATAAATGTGGTTATGATTTGTGCTATATGTGTACAATGCGTAGAATCCATGCTAGGGACAATCCTTACTTATGTGTAAACCATTCCATGTGTGTATGCTCTCACGTTGTGGTTTGAATGAGAACATAGCTTTCATGTGTTAAATTGTAAAGTGTTAAACCACATCAAAACAGCAAGCTTAAAGCATGTGAAATGGTTATGTGCATGTATACGAATGAGTAGTAACCATGTTAGCAATGTTTTCTTTCATGTATGTAAGCTAGTCATGCTAGATTGCTCTCATGTTTTAGTTTAATTGAAAGTAGAACTTTTATGCGTATGAATGATTAGAGAGCATGTGATAGGAGATTTTGATTTAGAAAATCTGAAAGCATGAATCATATGTTCATTAGTAGTATTTCCAAGATAAGGTTGTTAATTTCAATGTCACGCATGCTATATGTTGTGCCTTGTAAATGGTATGTAAAAACCTGCTATGATACGTGCATGTGTGATAGATGTAGTGTTATTTGCTGAGTCTTTTAGACTCATTACTTGCTTCGGCGTACAGGTGTAGTAGGTGACACACATTTGGAGGAGACCGGTGGAAAGCGACTCCGAGCGCGGGGAGTAGCTAGTTGGTGGAGCTTAGTTGTGACATTTTGACATTTTGATGTATGTAATTGCAACATTGTACTAGCATTATCATGAAAAATGTATAAGTGTGGACAATTATGTATTTGATTTTCAGCAATTTAATTATGTGGACTTTTAGTTCTTAAATGTTATTGCAATCATGAATGTTAAATGTGGATGATGAATGAAATGAAGACAGTAGTTCTTTTACTTCGCTACTCTGTTCTTATATTCACGTGTATCTCAGTGAATGTTATTGTTGGGTAAATGTCCCACTGTGGCAACGTTCACTATACCGACGTGGGTTGGTATAACTGTACCGTATACCGGTATAATGAGGGTCGCTACAGTTTTCCTCCCCAAGAACTCCAGAATAAATGGGGTTGTGGAAAGGAAGAATAGAACCTTGGTGGAGATGGCTCGCACGCTCTGGTCGAGAATCAACTTGCAAGAACTTTTGGGCAGAAGCGGTAAAACACGTCATGCTACATTCTTAACAGAGCCATGGTAAGACCTGTATTCAAGAAAAATCCCTACGAACTTCTGAAAGGTAAGAAACCCACCATTGGGTATTTCAAAGTTTTTGATTCAAAAGTGTTCATACATAACAATGATAAAAAATGATTTGGACAGGTTTGAAGCCAAAAGCGATCAAGGTATTTTTCTTGGATACTCAGAACACTCTAGAGCCTATAGGGTGTTTAATCTGAAAACTAGAAAAGTGGAAGAAACTCCACATGTTGTATTTGATGAATCTCAAACTAAGCCTAACAGTTCTAATCTTTACAGGTTTGCAGATGAAACTGAAGATACAACACTTGGAGAACTACAAAGAAAACCAGATGCAATCTCTAAAACAACTCTCAAAACTAAAAGTGGATATCTTCGCAGGTACGATGATAAAGATGACGGACATCTGTTCAGAAATGAAGAAGAAGTACTTGCATAAGATCCACAACAACAAGATCAACCTCAAGCTGAAAGTCCTCCAGCCACCCCTCCTCCAGAACAACCTCCTCAAATGCAAGATCAACCCGCACCTTCAACAGTCACTAATGTGAGGTATTCTAAAGCTCATCCACTTGAGAATGTCATAGGAGACTTAAATGAGTCGGTTCAAACTAGATCTAAGGTTAATCAAATAGTTGAACAGGACCTTTCAAGTTGAACCCAAGAATGTTGAAGAGAACTTAAAAGAAGATTCATAGATTGATGCTATGCATGAGGAGCTTGGACAATTTCAAAGAAATAATGTCTGGAGTTTAGTTCCTAAAAACCCCAAATGTCTGTCATAGGTACAAGATGTGTCTTTAGAAACAAACTCAATGAAGAGGGTAAAGTTGTGAGAAACAAGGCTAGATTGGTTGCAAAGGGTTATAATCAGGAGTTTGGTGTGGACTTTGAAGAATCCTTTGCACCTGTAGCTAGGCTAGAAGCAGTTAGAATCTTGTTAGCATATGCATGCTCAAACAAGTTTAAATTGTTTCAAATGGATGTCAAAACTGCCTTCTTGAATGGTTACATAAAAGAGGAAGTCTTTGTCTCTCAACACCTGGCTTTGAAGATCATGATAAACCTAACCATGTTTATAAACTGCACAAGGCTCTTATGGTTTGAAACAGGCACCCCGAGCTTGGTACGACAGACTAAGCTCGTTTCTGGTAAGCAAAAACTACTCAAGAGGTAAGTAGACCAAACTCTCTTTACAAAGAAAGTTCGCACACACATCATTGTTGTTCAAGTTATGTGGACGACATCATATTTGGCTCTACTAACCCTTCACTATGTGAGGAATTTTCCAAACACATACACAGTGAATTTGAGATGAGTCTAATGGGGGAGCTTCAATTCTTTCTTGGTTTGCAGGTCAAGCAAATGGAGGATGGCTTCTTCATAAACCAAGCAAAGTATGTCAAAGAGCTACTAAAAAGGTTTCAGTTTGAACAAACAAAGCCTGCCTCAACACCCATGAGCACAAGTATAAAACTTGAAAAAAGATGAGAAAGGTAAACCAGTTGACGCCAAACAATCCGAGGTATGATTGGCTCACTCCTCTATTTACTGCAAGTAGACCGGACATTCAGTTCAGCGTTTGCCTTTGTGGTAGATACCAATCTAGTCCAAAGGAAAGTCATTTAATTGCGGTTAAGAGAATTTTCAGATATCTCTCAGGTACATATGACTTGGGTCCTTGGTATCCAGCAGGTAGTAGCTTTGACTTGGTTTCATATTCTGATGCTGACTATGCTGGATGTAAAATAGACAGGAAAAGTAGTAGTGGCTATTGCCAAATTCTTAGTGGTTGCATGGTTTCATGGGCATCCAAAAAGCAACACTCAGTTGCACTCTACACTCCAGAGGCAGAATATGTCGCTGCAGAGAGTTGTGCGGCACAGGTGTTGTGGATAAAAAGTCAATTGTGTGACTATAACATCGATATTGGATGCACATCTATCCTATGTGACAACACTAGTGCAATCAATCTATCAAAGAATCTCATTCAACACTCTTAGGACAAAACACATAGAAATTCATCACCATTTCTTGAGAGATGAGGTAGCCAATAAAACCTTAGAAATCAGTTTTATACCCACAGAAAAACAATTGGCTGACATCTTTACCAAACCTCTAGCTAAAGATAGATTCACCACATTGAGAAGAGAATTGGGCTTGTGTAAATTGCAATGAAACGCATCCATATACTAAGCATATGTCCCTTGTGTGCACCAACTATGAGGTATATCAAATGGTGTTTGTGGAAGAACAAGTCAGTTTGTTTGGAAACTTTCATTATGTGTGAGGAAAGATCCTCCGCCACGTATCCATAGTTGAGCTTGCATGAAAGGGTTATGTACTTTCTATAGGGAATAGTCTCTTCACAATTTGCCCATTCTCTAATTTTTTTTAAAAAATTGAAATCTTCATGATCTGTCTTCTGAAGATTTAGATATGCTCATTTGATTGGTCTAGTTGTGCTAGTGTGTCATGATTCATTTCATTGTTTGTGTACATATGAGCACACACTATGGGGGAGCTAGTTCAGGTTAGATGGTTGTCACTGTGAAGGAAATAACTCATTCCATGTGTATCTTCAATTCCCTCACGTATCATGATCATTTCATTCTCCATTCTAACCTTAATCTGACTTTGCACAGGCATCTGTCGACAGCCCTCACTCAGTATGTCGACAAATCAGGCCCCAACAGAACCCAATTTCTTCTATCTGTGCAATCTGTCGACAGTCTAAAACTCATCTGTCGACAGATCTCACAGTTTCTGTCATCCCCGACTGGCCAATCTTCTGTCTGTGTGATCTGTCGATAGGCTCATCTCTACCTGTCGACAGACACCCTCACTCAAAGCAATTCATGCCTATTTCATAACATTCTTCCTGAGCAGGTTCATATCCTTCATCTAAGATGTTTATGGGGTTTTATACATGTTTGGCTCCATCATATTCACATGATATTGATGTTATTCCCTAAACCACCATGATTTGGACATACTACTCATGCACGGGTTTAGGTTACATCATTTTGAAAACATTGAACCATCGTAGAGGATAAACACCTAACTCTTTTGAATAATTTCCTTGTAGGCAAACACTATTCTCAAGTAACTTGAAAATTCTTATGGTCATTGAACTTTATGTCTAATATTGCCTGATAATCATATACATTCTTTGATCTGGAATTTTAATCTAAATTGGAGAAAAGCTACCTATTTCTGAAAACCAACAAAAATAGACAAAAGTCATTCTACAATTGGGTAAAAGGTAGAGCAATGATGTGTCTTGCTGAGTAACCGGGGAGATGGGCATCACAAATGTCTGCCCTCGCGTCAAAAAGCTATCTCATCAACTCTATACAACGGTATGATGGACACTTCCACTGAGTAACTGGGGGTACGGGCACTTGTCATGTCTATCCTCAAGAAAAAAGGTAAGAAGCTATCTTAAATACCACTTTTCCCATTGCATTCATTTGGTGCAAGCAAAAAAAAAAAAGGTGAAATAGAGTGAAGCCTCCACAGTGTCTCAAATTTCGAGGTCATTTAGAGTCTATAGTTATCAAGAGGTTTAGGCATTCATTTCAATCATCATTTGATCATCATCAAACTAAGGATAGTGTTGGTCTACAATGTCCTTAATCAAACAAGGGTATTGTTGTCTTTTCTCTAAGACCGTCAGGTGTTCTCTTAATGCTGTAATTTGAAACTCCTTAGGTATTATGTCTAAACCATTTAGGTAAATGGGAGGGCCTTAATATCCATGTCTATGGTGGGTTCCAATGTATGTATACCCATTTTACACCTTATTTATACTTTGTGTAACCTTCGCTCAAGAGTTCTTCTTCAGATTTCACATAAAAATCAATCAGGCAGAATTTCTGCATGGATCTGTCGACAGATCTCCGGGCGACTGTCGACAACGGCGGCAGCCCTGATTTGGAAGGCCAACGGGAGCGCTTTTGGGGACGGATTGGTGGGACCTTGCCTTCTAAAGTCCATCCACCCTCTTTAAAAAAGGCATCCACATCCCTTTCTCTCCCCACCTTCAAATCCCTCTCCAAACCGAGCCCCTGCTTCCTCCTAGACGTAAACCCTACCTCTCATCTCTCCTGTCCTATCTCTGCAGTGGACCTCTTTTATTTATCCTCCCTCTTTGCACTTCATCCCTCCACACTCTCCATGGCTCCCAAGGCAAATAAAATGGTATCTCTCCGCCGTCCCTCCTCATCTCGAGCCGGCGACGACGACCGGGCTACTACTGAGCGCCGCACGAAGCTTCAGGACGACCGGTTGCCCGAACTCATGGTTCCTCCCCGTATCCATCTCACTCACTCTAAGGGGACCCATACCAAAATTGTTCAGCCTAGGTATGTTGATTTTGAGTCCTTGGCAGATCTCTTTCCCAACATCCAACCCCTCTTTGACACTCAGGAGTGGACATCGTTTCTCTACAGTCACACGGTTTATTCTCCCACTGCCGTTTGTGACTTCTTCAATCACCTTGGCTACACTGAGGGAAATGATTTCTACACCACTGTGAAGGGCACAACCTTTAAAGTCACTGCCAACCTGGTTAGCAAGGCCCTTCAAATCCTCAACTCCGGAGCCAACATTCTCACCCATACTCCGGATGCTTCTGTGTATTATCAGCTCCTCACTCTTGAAGATTATGATGGGACCAAGAAGATTGCAAAACTGAATGCCAATTCCTTCCCTCCATTGAACCGAATGATCCATCACATCTTCACAACCATGATTGTGCCCAAGCATGGTAGTCGGGAACTTGTCACCGATGTTCATAAATCACTCTTCACCTCTTTCCTCCGGTGTGAGCCCATCAATCTCCATGTCCTTATGCATGGCCTTATTCTACAATGCTTCTACCAAACCCGAAGGTCCATGCCTTTTGCTTGTCCACTCACCTCCCTTATGAAGTTCATTGGAATCGACATTCCGGACAGTGAATGCAACACGCTCAACTCCCGCAGTAGTTTCGATCTCACTGCTGCACATAGGATGGGATACAAGCTCATTGATGGGATCGTCACTCGTGAGCTCAAAGGAAAGGCACCAGCTGTTGCCATGGATGTAGATCATGAGATTGATGATGCTCATGCGAATGATGCTGATGATGCTGAAGAAGAAGATGATGAAGACTCCCAGTCTGAGCCTCTTGATGCTCCGGGAGATAATGCAAGTGATGCAGATGATGAGCCCTCTCTGCGTGATCTTCTTGCTCAGATGCAACTCCAGATGTCCACTGGATTTGACAAGCTACATGCACGTTTGGACACAGTGGATACGAGCATTGAAGCACTCACGGACACGCAAGTCCAGATTCAGCTACGACTCACCAGACTTTAGACTGAGTTTCAGGATACCCGTCAGGCTCCAGCACCGCCTGCAGATGATGCTGCTTAGACATCTTATGTGTCTAGGAGTGGGTCACGTAGTGTCTGAGTCTTGTCGTTTCTTGTGTCATGTTTCTTTCACTTTGTTATCATGTAATCTCTTTCCCTTTCATGACTATTCAGTCAAACACTTTTTGTACTGTGTATGCTTAATTTCATATCAATGAATTCACAGTGCTACATTCTATGTTATCTACATGTGTTACTGAGGTGAATACTTTTTGATGTTGTCAAAAGGGGGAGAAATCTCAATTGTGCACTAATTGAATAATTTTGTCATCATCAAAATGGGGGAGAATGTTGGGTTTTCATTCTAATGTTTTTAACAACATGTTTTTGATGATGAATAAGTTTCATTGAGGTTTGATACATGACAAAGAACTTGATAAAATACTTGGTTATCTATGTATTCATTATACTTGACAATACATATTTTATCATGTAGGTACAAATGCATAAAGCCAAGCTCTCACAAAACAAGTGAAAAAGATCACAAAAGCAAGGAACTAGGTCACCTGTCGATAGACCCCAATGTACCTGTCGACAGATTGCACAGGTGTGATCAGCCAGAAGACGCTAAGCTTATAAAACATCCATCTGTCGACAGATGACAAGTCGACTGTCGACAGATCCCACAGACCTGAACATCCAGACATCTATCTTCTGCACAATTGTAGATATCTGTCGACAGATGCCCATCGGCTGTCGACAGATTGCACAGAACCGAAGTTCCAGACTTCTGGCATTTGCAAAACTGTTCTACCTGTCGACAGATGCACCCAGACCTATCGACAGACGAAGGATATCTTCATATACGGAAAGTTTCCAAGTTGTCGTAGATGGTGTTTCTCTCTACCACAACTCTCTATATGTAAACACCACTATATAAGCAACTTTTATCAAGTGGATCTCATACAGAAGCAGCCTTCAAGCAAAAACCCTAAAGAGTTCTCAAGAGAAGACCTGTTCTGCTGCTCTGCTTTAACCTACCGCCCAGAACCAAGAAGAGAAGTCTTCCCAGCAGAGGTGAAGTTTGAACGTCGTGGATTCAAGTGTCTCCATCAACTTGTGATCATCAAGACGAAGCTTGAAGTCCAGCCAGACGTTTACCAGAAGAGTTTAGAAATTTGGATTTGTTCTTCAACTCTCAAACTCTTCTCTGTTTCTACTTTTTCATATCTTTGTGTGTGTATTGTGTTTCAAGCAGTCCTTGTGCTTGATACACGTGTGTGGGTGTTGATCTGATCGTGGTTGCACATCAGATAACACGTGTGTGTGAGTTGTAGTTTGTAAACTAGCTCATAAGCAGATTCTTCTACGTGTGTGTGTGGCCCATGGATGTAGGATACACGAGTTGTGTACTCTGAACCACGTAAATCTGTGTGTCTCATGGTTTGAACGTTTTCACGTTAGATGTTTGATCGGCATGCTGTATTTGCACACACTTGATAGTTCATCAATCTAATTGTCATCAAGTCACACACATCCACACATAGTTCAACTCTGTTCTTATCGTTATAACCTGTGTCTCTGCGAAAAAAAGGTGATAAGTTTTTTTAATTGACAGTAATCTATTCAACCCCCTTCTAGATTACCATATTGGGAATTCCCCAACCCTTCAAGAGGATGCCCACTCCTCTTGCAACACCCGATGATATTTTGAATGCACCGTCAACATTTAATTTTAGTCTCCTTGGCAGAGGGTGCAGCCACCTGACCACAGTAGGAATGTTGACCTTGAAATGATCATGTCCAACCCCAATCTGGCAATGAGCATCCAACCATGACTGAGGTAGCTTTTGGAGTTTATAAGTTATACTAATTGCACTGATAAAGAGCATGCTTCTGTTTACAATGTGTTGGGCAGTCATGCTTTGTCCTTGGAATCTTGGCCGATTCCTACTACACCATATTTCCCAAATAACAGACATAAAGGTGCACTGTGCAAGCCGCCCAGCAGTGCTAGAAAGTTTCAGATTCGTTAGGAAAAACATCAGACCATCAGTCACAATAATGGTCACCAGATTATTGAACCGTAGAATAGAGAACAGGTCAGTCCAAATTTGATTGGCAACTTCACTTCTGAAAAATAGATGGAGGGCACTCTTTTCATGTGAATCAAAGCATCAGGAGCATTTTGAACACAGAGGGACACTCTTAGTCTTGACTGTTTCATCCAACAGAGTGCAGTTTAACATCAGTCTCCAAGCTAGAACTGACCATTTAAGGGGGGTAGAAGAAGACCAAAGAACATTCCATTTATCAGCTGCATTGGGTTGTAGAAACATGCAGACATATTTTTTTGAAAACATTCCATTGGTAGTAGGGCACCATATCCATGTATCCTTGATATCATTGCAACATAAGTGTTGAGCTAGGAGGTTTCTGGGGCAATACCTGACCGCAGCCTACAGGGGGGTGCTATTTGGATCACTAAAAGGTTGCTGAATGGAGCAATGGCATCGAACTACTCACCACGCACACACAAACCATGTGCACACCGCACAAACCACGTGAACACCACGTCAACAACACATGATCCGTATGCTATCCGCGTGAGCAACACACTAACTGCGTGAACAACACGCCAACTATGTAACAGCATGCTCACCTCGTGAGCAACACGCTTTCCACGTAAACAACACGCTTCACGAGCGCTACAAGTGCCAACGCACCACTTGTGTTTTCCATGCATATAAAATACCAATAATCAGATAATCAGGCCATTTAAATATACACGAACAAATCCTTTCGACTGTGGTCACGACATAGACAACTGTCGCCTTCTGGTCGCGACACCCCGACATGTCGCATTCATAACCTGAACGCGACGGGTCAGCCTGTCGCATTCTGAATGCGACAAGGGGCTCCATCGCCTTCACAGGAGGAACCCTAATCCGGGATGCTCTCCTCGGATCACCCCCAAAAACCATGCAAACCACATTTAATTTTCCATTTTTCATGCTTTACTGAGTACCCTAACATGATATCTTCTGTTCTTAAAACAAATAACAGCCCGTACATGCATCACACACGATTTCATGTTATAAAACGGGAAGAATCTCCCTACCTTTGCGAAGTACGAGAAAATCAAACAGAACCCGACATCTCCCTTGCTCCGTGCGATGTTCTCGTGGCAAGACCACGCCAAAAATGACTCCCAAATGCCAAATCGCCTGAAATCCCCGCAGTAATTCTTCCCCCTGGCCAAACAGAGCTCGCTCAGCTCTGTCTGGCCGACCTGGGTTATGAGCTGTTTGCAGTTAAGAACGCGACGTACCACTCCGTCGTGACCTGAACACAACGGAGTAAGGCGTCACCTTCTCAAGGTCGACGTCAGCATGCTACCCAGCGCAAGACACATGGCGCTCATGCAGATGAAGACCGCATCTCGGTCGGCAAGCAGAATGCGACCACCAGGGCCGTCGTGTTAAGAACGCGACGCACACCCCTATCGCGTTCACAACCAGTGAACCAACGGGTGCTATGGGCCCAACCTGTCGGCCCACTAAGCCCCAAAAACCTGAGTACACACCTGTAACACGCCACATTGGTCACACACCGGCCACCACAACCATAAAACAAAGGATCCACTAGGATCCGAAAAATGCGCGACGTTACAAATATCTTCTAAGAAAAGAAGATTGGTTGGATGAGAATGGTTTATTTAGTCTTCTACTAAAAGATTTCTTAGGAAGATGTGGAGTTTGATAGTTTTAGTTCACGCTTACCATTTCATAATTTGCTCTCTTAGCGCTCACTTTTTCTTGAAGTCTTCTGGTTGTATATATAAGCTACTTATGCTTGATGAACATTGGAGCATGTTGGCAACTGTTGGAGCAAGGTCATGGTACATGCAACGTCAAGTTCCTATGTAACTAGGTGTTTAGTTTTTTTCATTTTTCCGGCTTGACTTGTTGCTCAAGATCTGACAAGGAAACTCATATATATCTAATAGAAGATATTGAGTCTTTTGTAGATGTTAAGAAAGTGCCTCCAAGATAAATGTTAGTATAATAAAGCACAAATCGTTTTTTATGTTCCCCCTAGCTACAACAAGAATACTTAGGTTGTTTAGTTGTGCAAATTGGGATTTATGGGGCTTGCATGGAGACTTCTATCATAACCTAGATTTTCCTTAGTGAATGGACAATACTTGTTAGACAAAAGATATATTTTCCACAGAAAACACATTCACAAGTACTACTCAATGAAACGAGTCAATTTTTAATTAAATTGATATAACAAGGTTTCCACCAAGATGTTAGATCTTTATCTTGTGATATCAAATAGTCAAAATTTGAAATATAAATAAGTTATATTATTTAGACAAAACAAATCTTGAAGATATATTATCAAACTTTTATCCACTTCAAGAATGATTATACATTGCAAGGCCTAGCAATCAAAGTCATTGTCATTTCAAGTAATAAATCAATGTCACTTTAATTTGCTAGTCAACGTATAGTCAATTTATCTTAAGCACAGAAGAAATAATCAATCAATTTTTACAAACTTGAAAGTCAGGGGCAAATCTTAGTATTAAAAGTATAACCAATCTAATGAATATTCAAAGTAAAGCTTTAATCAGCTATAAAATGATCATAGCACACATTGATAAATCTTAATGATAAAAACAATATATTCAAAAAATATTCAATAAAACTTTATCGATTTCAAGGTTAGTCCCTTGAGTAAAGATGAAAGTAAAATCAATTCAAAACATAATCAATATGTAAATGTCAATATTGCATAGATAGACTTAATTGATTATCTAGTGCATGTGGAGCTTAATTGATTAATAAGTCTCTCTATGGACTAAGGACATTGCTGAAACATAAACAAGTATTTTGAGTAACACTCAAATAATTTTTGACATGACACATAATCAAATAGAACTTCTATGGACTTAGCCATTTTTACACGCATATAATTGTTGGCCCTCTTGATATCATAGCAAGACTAACCTAGAGGGGGGGGGGGGGGTGAACAGGAAATATGAAAACTGAAACAAAAATTCACCACTTGAAAATGTTTGGTTAGTAGATAAATGTGTTCAATGGAAGTAAAGAGCGTGGAAGCAAGCACACAAGGAACAAAGAAATTTATTTTGGTTCGGCCCTTCCAAATCCTATGTGTTGGATCGAGATGGAGCTTTAGATGTCCTAGATGGGGGTGAATAGGACTTCTTTGCACTTTAAAAATATATCTGAAATTAGATAGCACTAAATGGTAATGTTAGTACTAAGGTGTAGTGTGTGAAACAAGTGAAATACTTGGCGGAAACAATCACACAAAGTGCACATAAATTTTATCCTAGTTCGGCCCTTCCCACATGGAAGTCCTACGTCCAATCCCCAAGAACCACTTGGGATTTCACTAACTGCCAAGAACACTTGGCCTTCTCTCAACCTGAGAGGAATTACAACCCACTTGCTCCCAAGCAAGTCTTCCCTTTACCAAGGGGTAATACAAACACCTACAACAGTAGGTCTTCCCTTCACAAGAGGGGCACTATAGGGAACAAACCCCCTGCTGGTTACAATACTAAAAAGATTACAGTATGCCTGCTCAAGAAATGAGCAAACACAGAAAATCAGAAAGAGAGACAAGATGAAAAAGATTGCTCTAACTCTTTCTGACTCAAGGGTGGTGGACTGAGAAGATGTAGATTACAATAGCCACCCTAAGAGAAAAGCCTTCTGAATGATGAGAGCTTGGGAAGTCGAAGCTTGAAGTAACAACTCTCTTCAGATCTAGTGAGCTTCTCTCTTTCTCTTTTCTATAGAAGGTGAGGTTGTGTATGCTTGTTGTGGTTCTTGCTTCTTGCATTTTTTATTGGTGTTGGTGTGTGTTTCTGGTTCAAACTTCAGCTCATATATATGTGCATCAGAGACTTGAGCTTCCTATTTGAAACTGAACGTTAGAAAGTAGTCGTTTGAAAGATAGCCATTGAACTTTGGATGTTGAGACCTTAAGGCTTCTGTTATGACCATCAGTCCTTTAGCTGTTGGAGTCTCAATGGCTTCAGGCTAGGTAGATAGCTTCATGGCTCTATTGAGACAACTTCATTAAATAATTGCAATCTTCATACTAATGACTGAACGTAAGCATGCTTCAGGAGGTAGCCAAATATCTGCGAGGTCAAGAAAAATACAAATACCTCTGTCCCTTCGGAGGTAGGTGAGATAGAAATATATGTAAAATATAAAAAACTTCAAAAAGGCAGATGTTCAGAGCATTTAAGGACAAACAGATAGTAGTATGGGGAATACATGATTTTTTTCTGAAAGTAAGGGAGTTCTGATAGAAAGGAGGTGTGGTAGGTGAGTTTTGACAGATAACCCATGCTGCTTATACCTACCATCACATTTACTGCTTAGCATCCGTCAAATGGGACTAGAACTATATTTCTGACAATAAGTAAGAAAACATATTATACAAATCTTTCAAATCTTACTAAAGATTTCTAATATGATTACTTTGAATACACACTATTCCGCCTAACAGAATATTTGAATTTAATGGCAGAGAAAACATCATATTGAAAGTCATATACGAGACAATTATTCTTTAAAAGATCTCATAGGAAAAATAGAATCAATTAAAGTAATCAAGATAAATAAAACATTATGTTCTAAAGGAAAAAAAATTTATCCAAGTATAGTAACACATAAGTTTATGTTATACTTCGACTTTTAGAAAGTCGAAGTGAGAAACAATCAAGAAAACTCAATACTAGACTTCGACTGTAGAAGAGTCGGAGTGAACATTGATTGGGAATAGACTTCGACTTCTTGAGAGTCAGAGTCAAGCACATTTGATCAACAATTGATATCAAACTTTGACTTTTCCGAAGTCGGAGTGAGGCTACTTTGACTTTCAAGGAGTCAGAGTGAAGCTAGATCCCTTCAACTTTAGAGGAGTCGGAGTGAACCCAGAACACTTTGACTATCGAGGAGTCGAAGTGAAGCCAGATTAGTTCGACTTTTCAAGAGTCGGAGTGAACCCAGTAGTTCACAAGGTTGATAGCCTACTTCGACTTTTCAGAAGCTAGAATTAGTAGTATATAGTATACGCTTATGGACTTAGAAACGTTTTCATATCGAGTGTGTCAGAGTTGACACTTAGGTCCTGTGTGTTGACATATAAATTTGAGTAAGTGTTACAGAGTATAATATATGTATGCCTTTACTTTGTCATATTAATTTTCATGCAAAATAAATTGTGGTATAATTCAATAAATTTGATTAGAAGATATTAAAAGATTTTGTCATAGCAAAAACACAATGATCATACATTTTAATTGCACAACAATATTTTCTAAATATTTTTGTTCAACACTTCTTAAGATAGTTGCTCAACAAATTTTGCTAAATAATTTTGCTCAAGACTACGTCCAGTCCCCAAGCAAACTCTTGGGATTTCACTAACCACCAAGTAACCTTGGTCTTCCCTTAAACAAATGGGCATACAACACCCAGCACCCGAACTGGTCTTCTTCTATTTTTCGGGCAAGAAGGCAGCCCACTTCTTTTACAGGCTCAGAAGCAAACCTGCTAGAATAAACCTTAGCGTGGTTACACCACCAGACATAAGCTGGTCTTCTTCTCTTTTCGGGCAAGAAGGCAACCCACTATTTCACCTCAGCCAGGTGCTTCTTTCACGAGCTCAGAAGCAACTCACTGGTACACACCTTAGCAAGTCTTCCCTTCAAACAAGGAGAACACTGGTACAGACCTCAGATGCTTACCACCAGACGCAAGCTGATCTTCCCTTCTAATCAAGGGAAATGCTTGCACAGAAAGCCTTCTCTTCCAATCGAAGAGGAACACTTCCAACACAGAAGCAAGGACCTAAAGCCCATAGATCAAGCTTAAGAAACACAACAGAAAATGCTTGATCTGAGACTAAGCCTAAGAAAGAAGAGTTTACAGGACAAGACTCTTCTTAGGCTAAACCCCCATCTGTCTCTCTCAAATTCACAAAGACACACAGAGAGAGAATGAGGAAGAAGGAAGAGACTTTGAAGCTTCAACTTTAATGGCCTTGAGCTCTCTTCCTTTCTCCTTGAGTGTGTATGGAGTTGGATGCTCACTGATGTACACTCCTTAAATGATCTTCAGGTTTTTCTCTCGTCTTTCTTTAGTCATTGCTTCAGCTTTATATGGAGTAGATGAAAAGTATCTGTTGAAGAATAGCCATTGGAGCTTTTTGGATCCGTTGAGTTTCTTGGCTCATTTCTTCTTCTGCTCTCCTTCTGTTGAGTCTAATTGAAGTCTTATTGAGTCTACTAGCTCCTTTGAACAAAGGATTCTTCTGGTTGGTGCGTATTTTCAAGGGCATAGATAGCAGGTCCCAATTTGTTGACTATGATCAGAAAAGGGCCTGCACATAATAAATGCAAGGCAAATGATTAGACTTGTGAAGTCTTTTGTCAAATGGCTCATATCTTTTTCGCCTTCTATCTGTATTTCCTGCAAATAGCTAGAAAGAGAAGGTTAGGTGCTTTCCTTTTATTACAGGAAGGAGGAATTCTCTTTTGTCTTATGTCCATGTTTTCCTACTGACAGCCTGCTGTAAGAGCTTTTTATCTGTCACAGAAATGATAGGGTAAGAGTTAGACAGTCATTTGAATTATCATAGGGTGCCAAATACATTTTGAAATATTTGAAATGTAAAGGCAATCAATATCTTAAGGTAATCGATGTTACAGAGGCAATCAATGTTTCATGAAGGTAATCAGTATGTAACTTCGACTATAGACTTTGACTGTATGGAAGTCAGAGTGAGAAACAACTGTAATCGATGCATGAAGGTAATCGATGTATAAGGCAATCGATGTCCAAAGAAAATCAATGGCTAAAGGTAATCGATATCCAAAGACCGTCGATGTCTAAAGACAATCGATGTCTAAAGGTAATCGATGTTTGAGTGCAATCTATGATTATGTAATCATTGTCAAAGTATAATCGATATTCATGTAGTCGATGTTTATATTGATGTTTAAGATATAATCGATGTGAATGTATAATCAATGTTCAAGAACAATCCAATGAGACAATCAATGTTTGAGTATAACTGTAATCGATGTTTAACCAGGACAGTCGATGTTTGAGGCAGTCGATGTTCAAAGAGTAATCAATGTTAAGACATAGTCGATGTTCAAAGAGTAATCAATGTTTAAAGGAAATCGATGTTTGAACATAATCGATGTTTAAGTTTAAAAGACAATTGATGTTCAAGTAATCGATGTTTAAGTAAATTGTAATCGATGTGTATGTAATCAATGTTTAAGTAAACTGTAATCGATGTGTTATTAAAACAGTAATCAATGTATAATGTTCAGTAGTCGATGTGACATTAAAACAACAATCGATGTACCACTTCGACTGTCCAGGAGTTAGAGTTGGACTAGTTACTTTGACTTCTTGCGAGTCGGAGTAAGGACTACTTTGACTTTTCAAGAGTCAGAGTAGGACACTCATACAAAGACTTCCAATATGAAAAATACAATAATTATATTAAAAATGATATTGAATATATTAATGATATTTTTCATAATCATGAGTTTTGTTATCACCAAAATAAAAGGATAGAATATAAGAGTGGTTGAACATTTCCCCCCTTTCTGGTGATGACAAAACTCAAGTGAATTTTCAAAAAATATTCAATAAAACTAATGAACAGAAAATTCATTACATAAAATACTCTCCCCC
Organism: Colocasia esculenta; assembly: GCA_014218235.1. NCBI lineage: Eukaryota > Viridiplantae > Streptophyta > Magnoliopsida > Alismatales > Araceae > Colocasia > Colocasia esculenta. The sequence continues at coordinate 173,198,997 of CM024754.1, forward strand.
TTTTTGTCAATAACCGAAATGGAAGCATCTTACCATTTGCATTTTTCCCTTAATGAATATTCTTACCATTTTGAAGGAGAGGGGTTCAATAATGCTTCAATGAAATATCTTCTCCCTCTTTTACTTGCTCCCCCTGAATGTGAGACTCCCCCTTAGTTGATGCTCTTACAAGTCTTCATAAATACCTTTTGTCTGTCGACCAATTTGTCATTATCTGTCGATAGTTGTTCCATGGTGTGTCGACCTATCCTCTATGTGTGTCGACACAGTCTTGAATATGTCCTCTTGTTTCCACTTGTTGTTCTGTTCGGAGGTCTTCAAGAATATTCACTGCATTGATCCTATAAAAAGACAAAAATTCTTGCAACGATATTAGAAGCATTGTAATTTAGGGAATAAACAACAAAAGGAAATGTAAGTTTAAAAACAAAAACTAAAAACTAAGGATGACTATTTCCTCTTCAGATAGGAATGAAGTGAAGAGTAGGTAGTCACCAATCAGATGCACCTTTTGTTCTATTTGGTAGTCACCTTTTGGATGATGTCTTCTTCACTGTCAATATCACTACTTTCACCAGTAGTGTCTTCATCCGAAGTGCTCTCTTCAGCCTTGAATGCATTATTTGCCCTTCTTCTAAAAGAACTTTCTCCTAATCTCTACATGTTGTGTTGGGTTCTCATGTGTTTAATATTTTGATGATGTGAACTCAATGGTTGTTGCAATTGATGTTTGTAAAATGACAAATTTGATAAAGACATGAATGGCATAAGCAAGTGCAAAAGTGATCACCTATGTATTCATTGTATCTCACTTAGAATGTCTTTTTATGTAGGTGTGAATTTATGCGAGACAAGCACTCAACGTAATGTGCAAAAGACCATGAAAAAGACTTCAAGTACACACCTGTCGACAGCCAAGAAATCGCATGTCGACAGATAGACCATCCAGAACAAAACAAGCTACTGGAAGCTCAATTGGGACAGTAGCTCTCGACAGTTGAAGCCCACCTGTCGATAGATATAGATGGCCTGTCGACAGCAGCAAATCGCCTGTCGACAGATCCAGTTTTCCAGCACAACCATGGTTCTGGAAACTAGAATTGAGTAGTAGCTGTCGACAGCTATGGAGTGCCTGTCGACAGCTGAAGTTTAAATAAGATTTGATGGTCAGGATATGTTCTATATTTGGGAGATCCCTTTGAGCACAACTCTCCATACTTGGACACCCATATATAAAGATCGTATGAAGGTATTTTCGCAATAAGAAGCCACCATACCAAAACCCTAAGCAAAACCCAATAGAAAAGATTCTCCCTGCTGCTCTGCTTCAACCATCCGTCCAGAGAAAAGAAGATCCATCTTCTGAACGGAGTTAAAGTCGGTTCGTCCATGGTTCAAGCTTCTATGTCATCTGATATTCATCAAGTTGAACCTTGGAGATATTTTGGACGACCAGAAAGAAGAGTTCTACATCAGGATTTGCTTCTACATCTCAGAACTCTTCTCTTTCAATACTTTTCCTATATTTGTGTGTGTGGTAGTGACTCAAGCGTTCCTTGTGCTTGATTCACATGTGGTTTGTTGTTCTGATTGTGTGATTGCATCAGACAACGAGTGTGTGTGAGTTGTAGAGTTGAACTCGCTTATAAGTAGTTGTTTCTGCATGTGTGTGTGGACGGTGGACGTAGGATACACAAGTTGTGTACTCCGAACCACCTTAAATCTTCGTGTCCTGTGGTTTGAACGTTGATTACTCACACGCTAGATAGATTGATAGTTGTTTTACTCATAAACAACGCACACATCACAGCTCAAATTTCGCACAAATCTGTTTAAGTTTTCGACAAGTCAGTTTTAGATCAAAAAGAAGGCCATAGTGTTTCTAATGGTGGGAATCTATTCAACCCCCCTTCTAGATTGCTATTTAAGATAGTTCCACATATCTTTCAATTGGTATCAGAGCCAGGTTTCTTCGATTTACTGCTTTAAAGCTTTGATCTCACGATCAGTAGATTTTCGGTCTCATGGAAATCAATAGGGGATTTATGGTTGAAAGGCACTCAGTGTCCAGGCCTCCTTTTTTTTATGGCACTGATTATACTTATTGTAAAAACTATATGTAGGTCTTTCTGAGAGCTCAAGACTTTGAGCTGTGAAAATCGTCAGCAAAGGGCCTTATGAGCTGCCCGCTCACGAGGACACTTGGGCAAAGGAACAAATCCGCAAAGGAACCCTCAATTGGAGCACGTTGAACACAATGCAGTGCACCGTCCATCCAAAGGAATTCTCAAGAGTCTCCACATGTAAGCCAACAAATGAGATGTCAGACAAATTGGAGCTCATATACGAAGGTACGTCTGAGGTAGGAGAAACCAAGGCTAGCATGCTTGTATCTGAATACGAAATGTTTAAGATGAACAATGAAGAAACAATTTCAGATATGTTTGCTAGATTCATGCTAATAATCAATGGGTTGAAAGGCCTTATGAAAGAGTACTCAGAAAGTGACTTAGTTAGGAAGATACTTTGGTCTCTTCCATCTTCTTGGCATACTAAGGCCACTGTCATTGAGGACTCTAAAAACCTTTCAACAATGAAATTAGATGAGTTAATTGGATCCTTGATGACCTATGAAATAAACATAAGAAGAAAAGAAAATGAAGAAAATCCTAGGAAATCAATTGCTCTAAAAGCCCTCAACAAAAATTCCTCAAGCTCCAAGAAAGAGATCCAACAGGAAGGTGATGAGAATGGAACATCTAGTGATAGTGAGAATGATGATATGGCCATGCTCACTAGACAGTTCGAAAAATTCTTAAGGTTCAAAAAGAAAGGCTCAGGTAACTCCAAATCTTTTCCAAAGAAAGATTTCTCAAATAAATTTGAGTCTAACAAAAAATCTGACATGATTGTGTGCTATGAGTGTAAGAAACCAGAGCACATGAGAGGAGAATGCCCAGAGCTCAAGAAGAAGCTAAAAAGGACAAATTCACCTTCAAGAAAGCCAAGACAATGATGGCGACTTGGAGTGATGAAGATGAAGATAACAACGATCAAGGAAGCTCTGGAGATGAAGAGATTCAGTGTTTAATGGCAAGGAGTGAGGACTCCATAGAGGTAAACTCTTCCTTTGAGAATTATTCTGTAGATGCATGGGAAGAGGCATACACATTGTTGTTTCAGAAATTCTGTGAAATCAAGACTGAAAAAGAAAATTTCTAATCTTGTTTCTAGCACAAGCACTGATGAACAACTTGCAATCATGTCTAAAGAAATTGAGATGCTAAAAATTGAACAGGAAGGTCATCGTGAGGAAATGGATTGTATAAAAGAAAAACTGCAAGAAAATGAAAAGGAAAAACAAGGGTTAAGTAAAACTGTTGAAACTCTCCAACTTGAGAATCAAGAGATTTAGAAAAAGTTGGAACAGGCTCAAAAAGAATTAAAAGGTAAATCTGATGATCTTTCAAGATTTGTGAAAGGAAAAGAAAATCTTGATGCAGTTTTGGGTATTAATGCAAATGTAACAAGGCATGGGCTTGGGTTTCAACCGGAAAAACAAAAGAAACTTGGAACAAAACTGACCACTTCTTTTGTTGATTACAATCCAAGAACAAGAAAACAACCTCCCACTGTATGTAAGAATGCTCAAGCTAAGGGTAAGCAACAGCAACACAATCAAAAGACTTCACTTGTTCAACAAACTAAGAAATCTGTCGATAGACCCAAGGAGAGCTATCGACAGGCAGAAGTACACTGCCAAGGGACAGCCATGGAGAATGTTGGGTTTACTTGTGCCTTAATATTTTTGATGATGTGTTTTTTAATGAACATTGCAATTGATGATGGTACAATGACCTATTTGTTAAGGACATGAATGACATGATCAAGTGTTAAGATGATCACCTATGTATTCATTACATCTCACTTAAAATGTCTTTTAATGTAGGTATGAATGCATATAAGCCAAGCAACAAGATTCAGGTGAAAAGGAACAAGAAAGTAACTTCAAGTGATCATCTGTCGACAGCCAAGAAATCCCCGTCGATAAATAGACATGATAGAACAAAACAAGGTTCTGGAAGCACTCAGAAAGCAGTACCTGTCGACAGCCAATATGCTCCTGTCGACAGATGAAGTGTGTCTGTCGACAACAAGACAATATCTGTCGACAGATCCAGTGTTCCAGAAACATGAAAGCCAGAACTGGGCAGTAGCTGTCGATAGTAACATGTCGCCTGTCGACAGACGTAGTTTTGGAAAGCTCCGATGTCCAAGATATGATCCATGTTTTGGGTGATTCTGTCAAGCACGTCTCTCCATATTTGGACACCCATATATATAGGACATATGGGGTTATTTTCGCAGCAAGAGGCCATACCATCAAACCCTAAGCAAATCCCAAGACAAAAAAGCCTCCACCTGCTGCTCTGCTTCAACCTACTGCCCAGGGAAAGGAAGATCCGTCATCCAAGCGGAGGTGAAGCCAGTTCGTCTGTGATTCAAGCTTCTCCATCAATCTATACTTGCCAAGACGAAGTTTGAAGTTCATCCAGACGAGCACCTTGAAGAGTTCCACATCAGGATTTGTTCTTTTAACTCAGAACTCTTCTCTGTCTCTGTTTTCTCATACTTCTGTGTGTGTGGTGGTCTTTCAAGCGTTCTTGTGCTTGATTCACATGGTTTGTGTTGTTCTGATCGTGGTTTCACATCAGACAACTCGTGTGTGTGAGTTGTAGTCGTGAACCAGCTCATAAGCAGTTGTTTCTGCGTGTGTGTGTGGACGGTGGACGTAGGATACACATGTTGTGTACTCTGAACCACCTTAAAACTTCGTGTCCTGTGGTTTGCACGTCTTTACGATAAATGTTTGGTAGGCACGTTGTTTTTACACACGCTAAATGAGTTGCTACTCCATCTACCTACAACTAACACACATCTAAGTTTAGCTTAAATTTTGTTACAGTTTCAAAAGGTCTGTGTTTTCATTAAAAGAAGGTCGTAGTAAATTTTTAATTGATAGTAATCTATTCAACCCCCCTTCTTGATTACCATATTGATAATTCCAACCTTTCAATTGGTATCAGAGCGAGGTCTCTCCGGATTTACTGTTGTGGTTATTTGATCTTACGATCAGGAGAGTCTTGATCTCATGGAATCTAATAAGGGGTACATGGCCGAAGGACACTCAGTGACCAGGCCACCCTTCTTTGACGGTACTGATTATCCCTATTGAAAAAACCGCATGCAGGTATTTCTGAGAGCACAAAACTACGAGCTGTGGAAGATCGTCAGTAAAGGAGCGTACACCCTTCCTGAGGATGAAGACACCTGGACGAAGGACTAGATTGCAAAGGGAACTCTCAATTGGAGCGCCCTCAACATGATGCAATGCGCAGTGCACCCCAAGGAATATTCAAGAGTCTCCACGTGCACCTCAGCAAAAGAGATGTGGGACAAGCTTGAATTGATATACGAAGGTACGTCCGAGGTAAGGGAATCCAAAGCAAGCATGTTAATTTTTGAGTATGAAATGTTTAAGATGAGAAGAAGAAGAAACCATATCTGACATGTTTGCAAGGTTCATGCTAATCATAAATGGATTAAAGGGTCTTAAAAAGGAATACTCAGAAAGTGACTTAGTGAGGAAGATACTTTGGTCTCTTCCATCCTCATGGAACACTAAGGTCACTGTCATTGAGGATTCAAAAGATCTCTCAAAGATGAAATTAGATGAACTAATTGGCTCCCTAATGACTTATGAAATAAATGTGAAAAGAATGGAAACTGAAGAAAATCCTAGGAAGTTGATTGCTTTAAAGGCTTCCAAGAAAAACTCTTCAGGTTTCAAAAAGGATGCTCTTCAGGATAGTGATGATCTTGAAACGTCTAGTGATAGTGAGAATGATGAAATGGCCATGCTCACTAGACAATTCAAGAAATTCTTGAAATTCAAAAGGAGAGGGTCAGGTAACTCTAAACCCTTTCATAAGAAAGATTCTTCAAACAAATTTGAGTATAACAAGAAATCTGATATTGTGTGCTATGAGTGCAAGAAACAAGGGCACATGAGAGGAGAGTGCCCTGAGCTCAAGAAGAAGCTGAAGAAACAAAGTTCACCTTCAAGAAAGCCAAAGCAATGATGGCTACTTGGAGTGATGAGGATGAAGATGATAACGCTGAAGCAACCTCTGGGATGAAGAAGTTCAATGTCTGATGGCAAGAAGTGACGACTCCAACGAGGTAAACTCTTCCTTTGAAAGTTATTCTATTGATGAATGGGAAGAAGCTTATACTGCTTTATTTGAAAAGTTCTGTGAATTTAGTCTGAAAACAAAGCACTCAAAAAGAAAATCAATTCCTTGTTCATAGCACCAATCATAGTGAACAAATTGCATCTTTGAATAAAGAAATTGAAATGATGAAATTGATGAGCAAGCTCACAGTGAGGAAATGGACTGCATGAAATTGAAATTGCAAGAAACCCAAAAAGAAAAAAAAGTCTAACCAACTCTCTAAAACTCTTCAAATGAACTTGATGAAGTGAAGAAAAAATTAGAAAAGGCTGAAGAGAACCTTAAGGGAAAATCTGAAGATCTAACAAGGTTTGTAAAAGGGAAACAAAATCTTGATGCAATTCTGGGATCTAATGTATTTGTTGCAAAGCATGGGATTGGATATCAACCTGTAAAACCAAAGGTAATTGGTACAAATTTGTTAACATCCTTTGTTGATTCTAGCCCAAGCACAAGCAAGCAAATCCCTTCAAAGAACAATAAAAGTCAAGCCAAGGGTAAGAAACAGGAACCCAAGAACATCAAAGCTGTTGCTAACAACACTGAGAAATCTGTCAACAGCCCCCAACAGGGTTGTCGACAGGTCTGGAAACATTTCCAAACGAAAGCTAACCAGGCAACAAAAAGGTAAAATGCTCATGCATGTTTCTCAGAATAAAAAGCCCATTGTTGTGAGAAAACCTCATCATGCAATTTCTATAAGAAAGTTGGGCATAATGAACAACATGCCGGAATAGTCCAAATAAACAGAAACTCAAACAAGTTTGGATTCTGAAGCATTTACTGTTTGGCATGAATGATACATTGGGACCCAAAGTAATTTGGGTACCAAAACCTCTTGTTTGATCCACATGTGCAGGAATGTCTAGCAGCCCAAAATCAAAACAAGTGGTACTTGGACAGTTGCTGCTCAAGGCACATGACGAGCGACAAAGAAAAATTCTGTTGCTAGTGGAAAAAGACGGAGGTCAAGTTATTTTCGGAGGCAACAATAAAGGTCAGATCATCGGCTCATGTAAGATTGGTAAGTATGCTTCTAACTCAATAGACAATGTACTGTTAGTCGATGGCCTTCATCACAACTTGCTTAGTATAAGCCAACTGTGTGATAAAGGTCATAGAGTTGTCTTTGAATCAAACACATGTCAAATCATTGATAAGGAATCAGGAAGTCTAAAATTTTCTGGAAAAAGGGTGAACAACATTTATTTGATTGACTTGGATGATCCAGAAAATGAAAACTTGTGTCTTGTAGCAAACAAACAGGATGAGCTTACCTTGTGGCATCGTAGGCTTGGCCATGCAAGTTACAATGTATTGCACAAGATCATGAAGCTGAAATTGGTAACTGGACTTCCTGAAATCTCCTTCAATAAAAATAAAAGTTTTTGTGATGCATGTGCACAGGGAAAACAAACCCGGAAATCCTTCAAATCAAAAGCATCGGTAAGCACTTCTAAACCTTATGAACTTTTGCACATGGACCTCTTTGGACCTACTAGAACACTAAGTCTCAATGGCAAACATTTTGTTTTGTCATTGTAGATGACTTCTCTAGGTTCACTTGGGTAAAGTTCCTTGCACACAAAACGAAGCATTGAGACTGTTTGAGGATTTCTTTAATAAGATTGAGCATGGAAACGTTCACAAGATATGCTCAATACGCACTGATCACGGGGAGAGTTTGATAATAACTCCTTTTCTGATTTTTGCAGGCACCACGGGATTGAACATTTGTTTTCCTCTCCAAGGACTCCGGAACAAAATGGAGTAGTGGAGAGAAAGAACAGAACATTGGTGGAAATGGCTCGCACCCTTCTGGTCGAAAGTCAACTTGCAAGGACTTTTTGGGCAGAAGCGGTCAACACATCGTGTTACATCCTCAACAGAGCCATGGTAAGACCTGTCATAAAGAAAACTCCCTACGAACTCCTAAAAGGTAAGAAACCCAGTATTGGGTATTTCAGAGTTTTTGGCTCAAAAGTGTTTATACATAACAATGATAAAGTTGATCTAGACAAATTTGAGGCCAAAAGTGATCAAGGTATTTTTCTTGGATACTCAGAACACTCTAGAGCATATAGGGTGTTTAATATTAAGAATAAAACTGTGGAAGACTCCACATGTTGTTTTTGATGAAAATCATGCAAAAGCTAACATTTCAATTCTCACAGGACTCAAGATGAATCTGAAAAAGATCCACAAGAGGAAGAGCCTCAAGAGAAACTCCTCAAGCACATCCTCCTCAAGAACAGCCTCCACAAGATCAACCCGGTCCTTCAACAATCACAAATGTGAGGTATTCCAGACATCATCCACTTGATAATGTGATTGGAAATGTAAATGATAAAGTTCAAACTAGATCTAAAATTAGACAAATAGTTGAACAAGATCATTTAGCCTTTGTCTCTCAAGTGGAACCTAAAAATGTTGAAGAAGCTTTAAAAGAAAATTCATGGATTGATGCTATGCATGAGGAGCTTGGACAATTTCAAAGAAATAATGTCTGGAGTCTCATTCCTAGAACCCCTGAAATTTCTGTCATAGGAACAAGATGGGTTTTTAGGATAAGTTGAATGAAGAGGGTAAAGTGGTGAGAAATAAGGCTAGACTGGTAGCAAAAGGGTATAATCAAGAATTTGGTGTGGACTTTGAAGAATCCTTTGCTCCTGTAGCTAGGCTAGAAGCAGTTAGGATCTTGTTAGCATATGCATGCTCAAACAAATTCAAACTTTTCAAATGGATGTTAAAACTGCTTTCTTGAATGGTTACATCAAAGAAGAAGTCTATGTCTCTCAACCACCTGGCTTTGAGGATCATGATAAACCTAACCATGTATATAAACTGCACAAAGCTCTCTATGGATTGAAACAGGCACCCCGCGCTTGGTACGACAGACTAAGCACATTTCTGGTAAGCAAAAACTACTCAAGAGGTAAAGTGGACCAAACTCTCTTTACTAAGAAAGTTCACAATCACATCATTGTTGTTCAAGTTTATGTGGACGACATCATTTTTGGATCCACTAACCCATCACTGTGTGAAGAGTTTTCAAAACATATGCACAGTGAATTTGAGATGAGTTTAATGGGGGAGCTACAATTTTTTCTTGGCTTGCAGGTTAAACAGCATGAAGATGGCTTTTTCATTAATCAAGAAAAGTATGTAAAGGAGCTCTTGAAGCGTTTTCAGTTTGAACAAGCCAAACCTGCTTCAACACCAATGAGCACAAGCATAAAACTTGAGAATGATGAGCAAGGTAAACCAGTAGATGCAAAGAACTTCCGAGGTATGATTGACTCACTCCTTTATCTTACTGCAAGTAGACAGGATATACAATTCAGTGTTTGTCTTTGTGCTAGATACCAATCTAGTCCAAAGGAAAGCCATTTGGTTGCAGTTAAGAGAATTTTTTCAGATATCTCTCAGGTACGTATGATTTGGGTCTTTGGTATCCAGCAGGAAGTAGCTTTAATTTGATCTCATACTCAGATGCTGACTATGCTGGGTGTAAAATTGATAGAAAAAGCACTAGTGGGTACTGCCAACTTCTTGGTGGTTGCATAGTTTCGTGGGCATCCAAAAAGCAACACTCGGTTGCACTCTCAACTGCAGAGGCAGAATATGTTGCTACAGGGAGTTGTGCAACTCAAGTGTTATGGATAAAAAGTCAACTGTGTGACTATAACATTGATATTGGATGCACACCAATCCTATGTGACAACACTAGTGCAATCAACCTTTCAAAGAACCCAATCCAACATTCAAGGACCAAACACATAGAGATAAGACATCACTTTTTGAGAGATGAGGTAGCCAACAAATCCTTGGAAATTAGCTTCATACCCACTGAAAAACAATTGGCTGACATTTTCACCAAACCATTGTCCGAGGAGAGATTCACATCTCTTAGAAGAGAATTGGGCTTATGCAAGTTTTAATGAAATCAATACCACATTCAGAGGCAAACAACCCTTGTGAATAGTGACTATGAGGTATCTCAAATGGTGATATGTGAAAGAACAAGTTAAGCTTGTTCGGAAACTATCATTATGCGTGAGGACATTTTCTCCGCCACGTATCCATAGACACTATTCTCATAAAGGTTATTCACTTCAAAACAGGGTACTTGATTATCTTTAATCCTTGTCATACACATTTCCTCTTACTACTTAAGTTAATATTCATGGATGGTTTTGGATGTTGCATGTGAGTAAGTGTTTGCCTTCCTTGTCAATATCATGTTTGCAATTGTTTCAAATGCTTGAAATGTTGTGTCCACATGCACACACTATGAGGGAGTAAAGAAAAGGCTAGGTGAGTGATTTTCTCAAGAATACACATCTCATACTTTGAGTATTTTGATCCCTCACTTGATGGTTTCAAATCCAAGTCTTTACACTGATTTTTCACTTACCTGTCGACAGCCCACATTGCAGTTGTCGACAGGCAAGCCTTTCCAGAACACTGGTTTCGACTGAGTACATTATCTGTCGACATGCCCCTTTCATCTGTCGATAGCTGTCCCTCTCCCAGAAACACCTTTTCCCTGAAGTTCAGTAGCTGTCGACAGTGACAATCTTTCTGTCGACAGACACCCCATTGTTGTCTCATCTTGCTCATGTTTCACCTTCCTTCAATGAGTATGTGCACAATCATTGCATAAGGGGAGAATAGCACTTTGAATTCATTACTATATGTCATCCCAATCTAGTGTCAAAGATACAAATTAATTCTCAATGATTTTGACATAATATTTTGAGCCTGAATCTAGGTTGTGTCATCTAGAAAACCTTGCACAACTCAATTCAATTCCACATCATTCAGTTGAATATTTCCCTTGTGGCTCATCATATCTCTAAAATGGATTGATAAGTAAAATGGTGCTTGAATTTAATGTTTCACATTGCCCTTTGGCCATATATCTAGTCACCTTGGTTGTTAATAAAAAAAAAGGAGAAAAGCTACCTATTTCACAAAACAAACAAGAAAGAAATAATATGGGATAAAGGCAGAGCAATGATGTTTATTTCTGAGTAACCGGGGACTTTGGCATCACAAATGTCTGTCTTCGTGTCAAAAAGTTATTCCATTATCTCTATCGACATCACAAATGTCTACCTTCACGTCAAAAGGTATACATGAACCTAATTATCACTTTTCCCATATCCCTTTTGTCAAGTTCAAGAATATCAAATTCAAAGAAATAGAGTGAAGCCTCCAAAATTTTAACTCAAGGGACAATGTTGTCTATTGTCAATGGGTCATGTCAATGTTGTCTTCAATCACCAAATGAACATCGGCACTAAGTCATATGTCTTTCTACAATGGTTTTATTCAACGGGTTTGTCTTTATTTTATTGGGGCTTGAACATGGTTCTCTAAATGCCATAACTTAAGACTCCCGAATTATTATCTCTTAACCATTGTAGAATGACTTTTGTGTCCTCATACTAGTGGCCATGACACTTAGTAATATGTTTAAAACCTGTTCTCCACCTTAATACGACATTGCATGCTCAAATGGGGTGAAATTTCTCAAAATTTACCATTTCTGGCTCAGCTGTCGACAAACCGGCGGCAGGGTGACTTTTAGAAGTCCAACTGGCGACCTTTTAGGGTGGATTTCGTAGGACCCAGCCCTTTCAAATTCTCTCCAACCCCCTTTAAAAGGCACCCACGCACCCTTCCTCCCTTTCCCACCTCCAAAAGTCTCTCCTCTTTCCTTCCTCCCCAAATCCCTCTTTCTCCGGGCGACAGAAGAGAGATTGTTTCTCTCTGCATTTCTTCCTCCTTCTGTCCCCTTCCACCTTCAGAGCCTTCTCCACATTGACATCACCCCTTCTGATGGCTCCCCCGGCCAAGAAGCTTGCCTCTCGTCGCCGTCCTCAATCTCCACAAGCCGGCGAGGGTTCCATGGCACCAGCCGAGCGTCGAAGCAAGCACCGAGACGTTCGTCTACCGGAGCTCGTCGTTCCTCGCAATCTCCATGCTTCTAGGGTCTGGGGAACATTCACCAAGTTCGTGCAACCTCGGTTCGTGAACTTTGTGTCCATTGAAGACATGTTTTTTGGCCTTCAGCCCCTGTTCGATACTCAGAGATGGACTGACTTTGTGTCCTCCCACACGCAGTATTCTCCCACCGTTGTGACGGAGTTCTACAACAACCTTCAAATGACAGCGGTAGATGCACAATTGTATACCACTGTTAAGGTACTCTCTTTCACATCACCCCCAATCTCTTTTCTCGTGCACTACAACTTCCTAACTCTGGGGTGAATATTCTTGTCAACCCTCCATCTGCCTCTGATTATTATACTCCCATCACCCATCAAATTTATCATCCCAGTGTGGACCATCTTAAGCTCAATGCCAACTCTTTTCCTCCACTAAATCGTCTCATCCATCACATTTTCACTACTATCATTGTTCCTAAAGATGGAAGTAGGGAACTTGTCACCACAGTCCACAAGTCCCTCTTCTACTACTTTTTGAAGAGTGAACAAGTCAACCTTCCTATTCTCATGGTGGATCTCATCAAACAGTGTTACACAAATCCCCAAAGGTCCATGCCATATGCATGTGCCATTACATCCCTTCTCTCTTTCATTGGCATTCCCATCTCTGATTCCGAGTGCATCAAACTCAAATCTCGAAGTTCTTTTGATCTTACTGCGGTGCATCGTATGGGGTACAAGTTTGTGGATGGGGTAGTAACCAGGACTCTCAAGGGTCAAGCTCCAAATGCTAAGGAAGAATCTACTGATGATGAAGGTGATGATGAAGACTCCCAGGCAGAGCCCATGGATGCTCAGGGAGATGATTCTGCTGATGCTGAACACCGTGAACCAGCTCCCTCTCTTCGGGATTTCATTGCTGGTCAGATGGCCCAATTGCAACTCTAATTCACCACGGGTTTTGAGCATCTCAACACCCGTCTCGATCATGTGGATACGAGGATGGATGCACTGGCAAACACACAAGTGCAGTTACAAGACCAGCTTGTCAAGCTCTCTACTGATTTTCATAGCTTTCGTCATCCCAATGTACCAGGGAATGACGATGTCTAGAGAGTCATTGGGTTATCTAGGTCATCGTTCTAGATTTGGGTACTGGGTCACTAAGTTATTTGCGTCAGTCATGTATCTTTCCTTCTAATGCTTTCACTTTATGTCATGCAATGGTCGTCTTTTGTAACTGAGTGTCTGGCATGTTAATGAATGAAAAACCTCAGTTCCTTTGCTTACATCTTATCCATGTGTGCATAATGTGTCTTTTTGAATGTTGTCAAAAGGGGGAGAAATCATCAATATGCATAAATTGAAATTTTGTCATCATCAAAAAGGGGAGAATGTTGGGTTTACTTGTGCCTTAATGTTTTTGATGATGTGTTTTTTAATGAACATTGCAATTGATGATGGTACAATGACCTATTTGTTAAGGACATGAATGACATGATCAAGTGTCAAGATGATCACCTATGTATTCATTGCATCTCACTTAAAATGTCTTTTAATGTAGGTATGAATGCATATAAGCCAAGCTACAAGATTCAGGTGAAAAAGAACAAGAAAGTAACTTCAAGTGATCATCTGTCGACAACCAAGAAATCCCCTGTCGACAAATAGACATGACAGAACAAAACAAGGTTCTGGAAGCACTCAGAAAGCAGTACCTGTCGATAGCCAATATGCTTCTGTCGACAGATGAAGTGTGCTTGTCGACAGCAAGACAATATCTGTCGACAGATCCAGTGTTCCAGAAACATGAAAGCCAGAACTGGGCAGTAGCTGTCGACAGCAACATGTTGCCTGTCGACAAACGTAGTTTTGGAAAGCTCCGATGTCCAAGATATGATCCATGTTTTGGGTGATTCTGTCAAGCACGTCTCTCCGTATTTTGACACCCATATATATAGGACATATGGGGTTATTTTCGCAGCAAGAGGCCATACCATCAAACCCTAAGCAAATCCCAAGACAAAAAAGCCTCCACCTGCTGCTCTGCTTCAACCTACCGCCCAGGGAAAGGAAGATCCGTCATCCAAGAGGAGGTGAAGCCAGTTCATCTGTATTTCAAGCATCTCCATCAATCTATACTTGCCAAGACGAAGTTTGAAGTTCATCTAGACGAGCACCTTGAAGAGTTCCACATCAGGATTTGTTCTTTCAACTCAGAACTCTTCTCTGTCTCTGTTTTCTCATACTTCTGTGTGTGTGGTGGTGTTTCAAGAGTTCTTGTGCTTGATTCACGTGGTTTGTGTTGTTCTGATCGTGGTTTCACATCAGACAACTCGTGTGTGTGAGTTGTAGTCGTGAACTAGCTCATAAGCAGTTGTTTCTGCGTGTGTGTGTGGACGATGGACGTAGGATACACAAGTTGTGTACTCCGAAACACCTTAAAACTTCGTGTCCTGTGGTTTGCACGTCTTTACAATAGATGTTTGGTAGGCACGTTGTTTTTACACACGCTGAATGAGTTGCTACTCCATCTACCTACAACTAACACACATCTAAGTTTAGCTTAAATTTTGTTACAGTTTCAAAAGTCTATGTTTTCATTAAAAGAAGGTCATAGTAAATTTTTAATTGATAGTAATGTATTCAACCCCCCTTCTAGATTATCATATTTGATAATTCCGCAACCTTTCACAGGCAACAAAAGGGTAAAATGCAAATAAATGTTCAACAAAACAGTAAAACAAATTTCATGAGAAAATCTCCATCATGCAATTTCTGTAAAAAGCTTGGCCATATAGAAAATCAATGTTGGAATAAATTAAACAAACTGAAATGCAAACAAGTTTGGATTCCAAAGCATTTACTTTTTGGCTTGAATGAAAAGTTTGGACCCAAAGTAATTTGGGTACCAAAACCTCTTGTCTGATCCATCTATACAGGAATGCCTAACAACCCAAAATCAAAACAAATGGTACTTGGATAGTGGCTGCTCGAGTCACATGACGGGCGGTAAAGAAAAATTTTGTTTGCTGATGGAGAAAGACGAAGGACAAGTTGTCTTTGGAGGTAACAATAAGGGCCAAATCATTGGCATAGGTAAGGTTGGTAAGTATGCCTCTAACTCAATAGACAATGTATTGCTAGTTGATGGTCTGAATCACAATCTTCTAAGCATAAGCCAATTGTGTGATAAAGGCCATAAAGTCATCTTTGAATCAAATGCATGCTAAATTGTTGATAAAGAAACAGGAAGTCTAAAGTTTTCTAGAAAAAGAGTGAATAACATCTATTTAGTTGACTTAGATGAACCAGAAAACAAAAATTTATGTCTTGTTGCAAATAAACAGGATGAACTGACTCTGTGGCATCGTAGACTAGGACATGCAAGCTACAATGTCTTGCACTAGATCATGAGGTTGAAACTGGAAAGTGGACTTCCTGAAATTCCTTTCAATACAAATGTGAGTTTTTGTGATGCTTGTGCACAGGGTAAACAAACCAGAAAGTCCTTCAAATCAAAAGCACTGGTAATCACTTCAAAACCCTATGAACTGCTGCACATGGACCTTTTTGGGCCTACGAGAACACTTAGTCTCAATGGCAAACGTTTTGGGTTTGTCATTGTAGATGATTTTTCTAGGTTCACTTGGGTTAAATTCTTGGCTCACAAAAATGAAGCACTTAAAGTTTTTGAAGAGTTCTTTAATAAGATTGAGCACGGAAGCACAAAGAAAATATGCTCAATCCGCACTGATCATGGGGGAGAATTTGATAATAACACATTCTCTGAATTTTGCAGGAATAGAGGTATAGATCACATGTTTTCCTCCCCAAGGACACCGGAACAAAATGGAGTAGTGGAGAGAAAGAGCAGAACCTTGGTGGAAATGGCTCGCACTCTTCTAGTTGAAAGCCAACTCACAAGAAGCTTTTGGGCCGAAGCAGTGAATACCTCATGCTACATCATCAATAGATCCATGGTAAGGCCTGTGATAAAGAAAACCCCCTATGAACTCTTAAAAGGTAAGAAATCCAGTATTGGGTATTTCAGAGTTTTTGGCTCCAAAGTCTTTATACATAACAATGATAAAGTTGATTTAGACAAGTTTGATGCCAAAATCGATTCAGGTATTTTTCTAGGATACTTAGAACACTCTAGAGCTTATAGAGTTTACAACTATAAATACAAAACAGTGGAAGAGACTCTGCATGTTGTCTTTGATGAGTACCATACAAAAATTAACAACGCAATTCTTCACAGGTATGATGATGATGATGAAGGAAAAATACTAAAAAAGCTACTGCCGACAGACCAAGAAGAGGCTGTCGACAAGCCACAAGATCAACCTCCCCAAGAACAAATTCCTCAAGAGCAATATCCTCACGATCAAGACCAACTAGGTCCTTCAACAATAAGGAATGTAAGGTACTCAAAAGATCACCCACTTGATAATGTAATTGGAAATGTAAATGATAAAGTTCAAACTAGGTCTCAGGTTAGACACATTGTTGAACAAGATCATTTAGCTTTTATCTCTCAAGTGGAACCTAAAAATGTTGAAGAGGCACTAAAATACAATTCTTGGATAGATGCTATGCATGAGAAACTTGGGCAATTTGAAAGAAATAAAGTGTGGAGCTTAGTTCCTAGGACCCCTGATATTTTAGTAATTGGAACAAGATGGGTATTTAGGAATAAGCTAAATGAAGAGGGTAAAGTGGTGAGAAACAAAGCTAGACTGGTAGCAAAAGGATATAATCAATAATTTAGGATAGATTTTGAAGAATCCTTTGCACCTGTAGCTAGGCTTGAGGTAGTTAGAATCTTGTTGGCATATGCATGCTCAAATAAATTCAAACTCTTTCAAATGGATGTTAAAACTACCTTCTTGAATGGCTACATCAAAGAAGAAGTCTATGTTTCTCAACCACCCGGATTTGAGGATCATGAAAAGCCTAATCATATTTATAAGTTCCACAAAGCTCTTTATGGTTTGAAATAGTTACCCCGAGCTTCGTATGACAGGCTAAGCAACTTTTTGGTGAGTAAACACTACACCAGAGGTAAAGTGGACCAAACTTTATTCACTAAATGTGTTCACAATCATATAATAGTTTATCAAGTTTATGTGGACGACATTATATTTGGTTCTACTAACCCTTCACTATGTGAAGAATTTTTAAAACACATGCATAGTAAATTTGAGATGAGTTTAATGGGGGAGTTTCAACTTTTTCTTGGCTTGCAGGTAAAACAACATGAAGATGGATTCTTCATCAATCAAGAAAAATATGTCAAGGAGCTACTGAAAAGATTTCAATTCGAACAAGCCAAGCCAGCTTCAACACCAATGAGCACCAGCATTAAACTGGAAAATGATGAGAAAGGTAAAATGGTAGATGCCAAGCAATTTAGAGGTATGATTGGATCACTCCTCTACCTTACTACAAGTAGACCATATTCAATTTAGCATTTGCCTTTGTGTTAGATATCAATCTAGTCCAAAGGAAAGCCATTTGATTGCAGTGAAAAGGATTTTCAAATATCTCTCAGGTACGTATGATTTGGGTCTCTGGTATCCAGCAGGTAGAAACTTTGAATTGATCTCATATTCTGATGTGGATTATGTTGGGTGTAAAATTGATAGAAAAAGTACTAGTGGGTATTGTCAATTCCTTGGTGGTTGCATGGTTTCGTGAGCATCCAAGAAGCAACACTCGGTTGCACTCTCCACTGTAGAGATAGAATATGTTGTTGCAGGGAGTTGTGCGGCTCAAGTGTTGTGGATTAAAAGTCAACTGTGTGAATACTACATTGACATTGGATGCACACCTATCCTATGTGACAATACTAGTGCTATCAACATTTCCAAAAACCCAATTCAACACTCAAGGACAAAACACAAGAGATTAGGCATCACTTTTTGAGAGATGAGGTAGCCAATAAGAACCTTGTACTTGACTTCATTTCCACTGAAAAACAACTGGCTGATATCTTTACAAAACCACTGTCTGAGGATAGATTCACAACTTTGAGAAGAGAATTGGGATTGTGCAAAATTCAATGAATCCAATGCCAAATTAAGGAGTAAATGATTCTTGTGTGTAGTGACTATGAGGTATATCAAATGGTGAGATGTGGAAGAACAAGTTCGACCTGTTTGGAAACTATCATTATGCATGAGTAAACATACTCCTCCAAGTATCCATAGTCTACATATACATAAAGGTCATTAACTTCATAATAAGGTATTTGGTTTCTTTTAATTTTGACACATGCAAGAATGAATTCTTGGTGCTCACATGCTTGTAGTTGTTCTCTTATGTGCAAATGCTTGATATGAATGTATATATCCTTGATTGATTTGCTTGAAGTGAGTCATCACATGCACACACTATGGGGGAGTAAGTTTAGGCTAAGTGAGTGAAATTCTTATGGGTAACCCTTCATACTCAATGTGTCCTAATCCCTCCTTTAATCAAGTCAAATTTCTCTCAATCACAAGCCTGTAAACTGGGTTGTTCAAGTCCCTGTCGACAGCCCCACTCTACCTGTCGACAAATGACCTCTCCCAGAACCTCCATTCTTCTAGAATTCAATACCTGTCGACAGGCACATTCTTGCTGTCGACAGCTACACATCTTCTGTCAATTCTTCATCTTTTCTCCTCCATTCTTCATGAGTATGTTTCTATTATTGATGCAAGGGGAGAATTGGGTATAAATATTCATTACAATCTTTCAAAATCACAAAGTATCAAAGACATGTTCTTAATTTCAATGATTTTGAAATAATATTTTGTGCTTGAGTCTAGGTTATATCATCTAGGAAACATTGAACAAATCTAATGATTTTAACCTAGCCCACTTGAATAACTCCCTTGTGGATGATCATGTTTCTAAAGTGGATTGATAAGTAAGACGGTTGTTGAACTAAATGATTTTACGTGGCCTTTGACTGTACATAACCTTTGACCTTGATTTTCAAAATAAAAAGGAGAAAAGCTACCTATTTCTAAACAAAAAAAAGAAGATCAAATAAAGTTTTTATGCAATGGCCAAAGGCAAAGCAATGATGAACATCACTGAGTAACCGGTGACATGGGCATCACAAATGTCTGTCTTCGCGTCAAAAAGGTTCTTTCATTATCTCTGCATAATGATATGATGGTCACACACTGAGTAACTAGAGGTACGGGCATCACAAATGTCTACCTTCACGTTCAAAGGTGTACATGATCCTAATTACCACTTTTCCCACATTAACTTAAAAAAAAACTTCTTCCATTGCAAGAAATAGAGTGAAGCCTCCAAAACATTTATATTAAGGACAAGAGGTGTTTATTATCAATTGTTCATGTAGACATTACCTTCATTTATCAACTGAAAATCACCCACTCAAGATATGTTTTTCTTCAATGGTTCTATTCAAAGGGTTTCTTAGGTTCATATGTTTTTGAATGGTTTTTCTAAATGCTAAAACTTAAGATTCCCTCAGTATCATCTCTTAACCATTGTAGAATTTTGATGTGTCTTGATACTAGTCTTTATGACGCTTTGTAAATGGTATAGACCTATTCTCAACCTTAAAATCCCATGTGCATACTCATATCCCATAGAAAATTCACAAAACTCAGTTCTGGGACACATCTGCACTATAGCTGTCGACAGCTAGCTGAGCGCCTGTCGACAGCCGGCGGCTTGGGCGGTTCAGAAGCCCAATCGGCACGCTTTTTGGCCAGATTTTTTGGATCCCTTCCTATTCAAATTCCTTCCTAACCGCTTTAAAAGGAAACCCACTTCTCCTCAACCCTTCCCCCTCCTTCAAAAAGCCTCTCCTCCCTCACTCAACCCTAACTCTCCTCTATCCAGGGCGACCACCCCAGATTCTGCCCCTTTGGTTTTTTCTTCCTTTTCTTGTCTTCTTCCTCTCCTCGTGCTCCTCAACACTTCGACCTCACCTTCTCCATGGCTCCCAAAAGTAAACGCTTTGCTTCCCATCGGTGTCCCATCTCGCCAGAAGCCGGCGACGGTTCCAGGGCTCCTGCCGAGCGCCGAAGCAAGCACTGGGACGACCGGCTGCCAGAGCTCATTGTCCCTCCCAACCGCAAAACTTCTAAGGTCCGGGGCTCCTTCACCAAGTTTTTCCAGCCACGGTTCGTGGATTTCGAGTCCCTGGAGGACATGTTCCCCGGTCTCTAACCCCTGTTTGACACCCAGGGTTGGACGGTCTTTCTGTACTCCCACAAGCGGTACTCCCCAGTCGCTGTGACGGAGTTTTACAACAACCTGGAGTTGTCTGTTCAAGGTGCTGAGTGTTACACCACGGTAAAGGGCACCACTTTTCAAATATCCCCAAATCTCTTTTGCCGTGCATTTCAAATTCCAAACTCCGGGGCAAATATCCTTGTCAATCCTCCTTCTGCCTCTGACTACTATACCCTGATCACCCACCAGATCTATCATCCCAGTGTGGATCACTTGAAGCTAAATGCCAATTCCTTCCCTCCACTGAATCATCTCATTCATCACCTCTTCACCACTCTTGTAGTTCCTAAGGACGGAAGCAGGGAACTCATCACTACAGTCCACAAGTCCCTCTTCTATTATTTCCTTAGGACTGAGCAAATCAACCTCCCTCTCCTTATGGTTGACCTCATCAAACAATGCTTTACCAATTCCAAGAGGTCTATGCCATATGCCTACCCTATTACATCCCTCATATACTTCATTGGCATTCCAATCTCTGATTCTGAATGTAAAACTCTATCATCCTGCAGTTCCTTTGATCTCACTGTGGTACATAGAATGGGCTACAAGCTTGTAGATGGGAGAGTCACAAGGACTCTCAAGGGCTACGCGTCGGATGATGAAGATGATGGTGATGATGAAGACTCCCAAGTAGAGCCCATGGATGCTCAGGGAGATGATGGTGCTACTTCTAAAGACCAAGCACCACAGGCTCCAGCACCATCCCTTTGAGATTTTATAGCTGGTCAAATGGCCCAACTGCAGAATCAACTCACTACGGGCTTTGACCATCTCAATGCTCGTCTTGATCATGTTGATACACGGATGGATGCACTGGCCGACACTCATGTGCAAATTCAGCATCAGCTTACCAGGCTCTCTACGGAGTTTCATGAGTTTCGTCATCCCACTGCACCTGGGAATGACGATGTCTAGAGCTTCTAGGATTCAGTTTGGGATATGTTGTTTTTATATTCACTAGGTTTGGCTTTGAGTTTGTTCGTTTGATATGTTAGTCATGTCCTTTCCCTTATGCTTCTACTTACATCATGTGCTGGACATCTTTTGTAACTGTGTGACTTCACATTCAATCAATGACATCACAGTTCTCCATTTCATTTATATCCATGAGTGCATAATTTATCTTTTTGGATGTTGCCAAAAGGGGGAGAAACATCAATTGTAAAATTTTGTCATCATCAAAAAGGGAGAGAATGTTGGGTTCTGATGTGTTTAAATGTTTTTGATGATGTGACCTCAATGGTTGTTGCAATTTATGTTTGTAAAATGACAAATTTGATAAAGACATGAATGGCATAAGCAAGTGCAAAAGTGATCACCTATGTATTCATTGTATCTCACTTAGAATGTCTTTTTATGTAGGTGTGAATTTATGCGAGACAAGCACTCAATGTAAAGTGCAAAAGACCTTGAAAAAGACTTCAAGTACACACCTATCGACAGCCAAGAAATCACCTGTCGACAGATAGACCATCCAAAACAAAACAAGCTACTGGAAGCTCAATTGGGACAATAGCTATCGACAGTTGAAGCCCACCTGTCCACAGATACAGATGGCCTGTCGACAGCAGCAAATTTCCTGTTGACAGATCCAGTTTTCCAGCACAACCATGGTTCTGGAAACCAGAATTGAGCAGTAGCTGTCGACAGCTATGGAGTGTCTGTCGACAGCCGAAGTTTAAGTAAGATTTGATGGTCAAGATATGTTCTATATTTGGGAGATCCCTTTGAGCACGACTCTCCATACTTGGACACCCATATATAAAGATCATATGAAGGTATTTTCGCAGCAAGAAGCCACCATACCAAAACCCTAAGCAAAACCCAAGAGAAAAGCTTCTCCCTGCTACTCTGCTTCAACCCTCCGTCCAGAGAAAAGAAGATCCATCTTCCGAATGGAGTTGAAGTTGGTTTGTCCATGGTTCAAGCTTCTACGTCATCTAATATTCATCAAGTTGAAGCTTGGAGATCTTTTGGACGACCAGAAAGAAGAGTTCTACATCAGGATTTGCTTCTACACCTCAGAACTCTTCTCTTTCAATACTTTTCCTATATTTGTGTGTGTGGTAGTGACTCAAGCACTCCTTGTGCTTGATTTACGTGTGATTTGTTGTTCTGATTGCGTGTTTGCATCAGACAACGAGTGTGTGTGAGTTGTAGAGTTGAACTCGCTCATAACCAGTTATTTCTGTGTGTGTGTGTGGATGGTGGACGTAGGATACACAAGTTATGTACTCCGAACCACCTTAAATCTTCGTGTCCTGTGGTTTGAATATTTCACGGTAGATGTTTGCTAGGCACGTTGATTACTCACACGCTAGATAGATTGATAGTTGTTTTACTCACAATCAACACACACACTGCAGCTCGAATTTCACACAAATCTGTTTAAGTTTTCGACAAGTCAATGTTGGATCAAAAAGAAGGACATAGTGTTTCTAATTGGTGGTAATCTATTCAACCCCTCTTCTAGATTACTATTTAAGATAGTTCTGCATATCTTTCATGTTGATCTCATGAGCCATGAGAGATCTAATGAGCGTTTCCAATGTCATTGTGAAGAGATCATTAGTTTCTTCTATAGCAGTGACCTTTGGAGTCCACTCCTTTGGGAGAGATCTTAAGATCTTTCTGACTATGTCTCCTTGGCTGTACTTCTTACCTAAACTTGCAAGTCCATTGATGATTTCAATAAACTAGTTGTACATCTGAGATATGGACTCACCTTGTTCCATTTTTAACTTCTCATATTTTATCACCAAGATATCAATCCTAGTTTCTTTGACCTTGTTTGTTCCTTCATAGGTGAGCTTCAGCTTGTCCCACATCTCTTTTAATGTCTTACAAGTAGATATTCTATTGAATTTTTGTTTTGTCAGTACGTATAACGACCCTCCTCATACCGGTACAATTATACCAATCTACGTCGGTACAAAGAACGTCGTCACAGTGGGATATTAACCCAACACTATACAATAGGTTCATATGTACATGAATAACAATGAAATACAACAGAAATAAAATGAAATTCTCATTCCATCACAATCACATAATCCACAGTCTATATAGCAATAAGAGAAATAACAATGTCGACATTATTACAACTCCAATTAAAATACATTGTTCATATGAATAACATTGTTCATACTATGAAATAAGGCAACTATTAATCAATCTCACAAACAGCTACTCCTCTCGTTCGGTGTCGCTCCTCGCTATGCCCTCCTCAAGTACGGGGACACCTGTCTCACCTGTACGCCGAAGCAAGTATGAGTCTTTTAAAAAGACCCAGCAAGCAATCTAAAGATGTAACATCCCGAGAATTTCAGTAATTGAAAATTGGAAATAAATAGAAAATATGACCACTTAATAATTTAAAACTAGTTAAATACATACGCACCATTATCTGAAATGTAAAAACACATCTAAAAATTTCGTAAAAATCATGGTTAGACTTTAAATATTATTTTCTAGTGACCCATAAAGAAATTTGGGCCAATAAAAATCTTTTGGATTGAGTTTAAGAATTAATGTGACATATTATCTTAATTAAGGAATAAGTCGAAAAACCATTATCACCTATACATAAATGGGTCATAAATTAAAATAAAAATTATGAATGGACTTCAAACATTGAGTATTGACAACCCATTAAAAGAATCGAGCCATAATATATATTTTGGGCAAAAAATAAATTCAAGTAGAAAAATAACCCCAAATTTTGAAAATCTTAACTAATCAAGATGAAAAGGTTAAATACTCATCCAATACATACTTATTGGACTTCAAATTGAGCCCAATTCGTGGTTACAACCTAAAATAAGTTTCTATATCAATTTCATCATGAATTGGGGAGAGAAATCTCCAATTTTAGGAAGGATACACCCAAATTCGTCCTAAAAAGTTTCCTAATCTAATTAGGCAACTAAAGACCCCTCTCTCTATAAATAAAGCCTCTCTCTCCCATGGGACGACCCCTAGGGTTATTAGAGGCATGCTTGGAGGCTATGGTGGCTGGAGATCTCGAGGAGAAGGCTAGAGCAAGGAGAACCTCGTGCTCTTCCCAACTCGGATCTACAGCTACCTACACACAAGAGTCTGATTGATCATCACCAAAGGTTAGTAAAATCTCGATCAAATCAAGCAAATAATATACCCATAGAAAGCCCTTCAAGTCTACCATCAGATGAATCTATTTTGCACAATTTGTATGCAATGTGTTGGAAGTATTAAGAAGATCTTTGCACTACTGCCAAAACTAGGGTTTTCAGGGAGCACGACTTTCTTTCACCTAAACGGTAGGTCATTTCCATGCCAATCTCTAATTAAACTCGTTCATGTTTGTATTCATATGTATAGATCATGTTCTTACTGTTTTCCCTAATTTTTATCTTGAGAGTTTCACAAATTAAATCTTGCATGATCTTAACACTGTACTGTTTTGATTTACCCTTGACTTGTCTTACGAGTTTCATACCTCTCTGTGGAGTCATTTTTAGACTGAGTGTTCAACATAGAACTTGTTACCCTATGACTCTACTTTCATTTGCCACTAGTTTCCCCAATTTTCGTTGACTGTACTGAGAGTATTAGCCAGAATATAAGCACTGTGTCAGATTCACGTAGGCAGTCACAATACATCTTATTACATAGTCAAACGACTTTGTTTCTCAATTATTCGTTACTGCACAAAGTATTGGAAATACTCTAACTAACAGAGATGGTTTCATCTAATTTGGATCACCCTAACATTTGTTTTGATTTTTCAAACCCACAGGTGTCAAACCCAATCCAAGTCGGAGTTGGAAATAGGTAGAAAAAGCAACTCAAACGTCATATTCAGGTGGCGACAGGTCGACACGTCGCTACCAGAACGCGACAACATCATGGTCGTGACCCATACCAAAAATCAGACAGTTTCGTGGTCTTCTTCAGAAGGCGACAAGATGATTGTCGCCTTCATGTTCAAAAGGCGACATGCAATGTGTCGCCTTCTTCCTATGTCCACTTAATCGGCCATAACTTTTTCTATTGTCCTCAAATTGACGAGCCGTTTTCTTTGTTGGATTCCTCATTCAAAGGGCTTAAATATGGTATATTCATGTGTGATATTTGAATAAAAAATCAATGAGGTATGACCTAAGGAAGTGAAGGGATGAGACTGCATTTGCCTTCTAAGGGGCATACATCTCGATTTTCGTCATTTTGTGTCGTTCCTTGCATGTGTGAGTTTGATCTATTCTAGGAAGGTTATAGAAAGTATTATCATGCATTTAACAACCCATATGAAAGTTAAAACATGTTCACATGATTTTTAATTGATCTTAAGTTCATGATCATGCTCTCTACCTACCGATTATTCACGTTGTTGCCTTGTTACCGAACTTGCTAAACATACAATGGTACTTGCTAAAATTGGCCATGCATGATTAGTGTTTCTTGATTTAGCACTCATTATACTTTCCAAGCATGGAGTTTCCATAAATGAAGTTTCTATAACTGAAGTTTCCATAATCGGATTCACATACGCACTGGAGCGATTCTCACGCCCAGCATGTGCATACACTCTAGCACAATAGGAAAGCCCCTTCTTGGCTTGTGGTGAACTCTCCGTCGGATATTCCTTCTACAGGACTAGTGACCTCTTGACCAAGGCCTCCGTAAGTCTCCTCTGACCATGGATTCCCACATGGCCGACGAGTAGGTTGTACCAATGAAGTACCCGGAAGTTAGTGTGCACGTATCTCTTCTCTCTTGGCATTCTTGACGATATCTTTCTCTCCTCATCTTGACTTTCTCGGAGTGATCGAGTAAAACACATGAAACCAAGTTATTAAAGATAGAATCTATGTAAATGTGTCGTTATGCTTCCAAATTGAACTCTTGACTCGATATTCCCAATGTACCCTTGAACTCTATATCATTATTGACATGACACTTTCGATAATCATTACTATTGACATGATAGTCCTGAACTTTCTCGACCAGTCTATCCTTATTGACACACATTGCCTTCTTGTGATACGTTCTTGAAGTACAGTAATGATATTGGAGTCATGGACTCAAAACTCGTTCTTGTCACCCATGAGTCGATGGGCTCACTGGGACACATGTCAGTGTTGCGCAATATGAACTTGACTGAGGGCACATATCAGGTCCTGGAGAGTCTGGCAAAGTCCTGTTACCTATGGATGTGATTGTCAGATTCGCCCTCGATCAAGTCTTGTTTACCCCAAGGTGTTGATTGCCCAGTTTTCCTAAAGATGTTTGTTACCCCATGAGTTGATTGTTAGGTTGATCCCCTAACAAAGTCGTGTGCCTGGCGTGGTGCGGAATCATGATTGGTGCTTGGCATGGCACGTACTTGTTACACGTGATAAACTTACTTGCTTGTTACTTGCTACTGTGTGGTGGTCCTTCACCCGAGTGGCTGAAGGATGTACTTGCATGAGGCATCAGTAGATCCTACGTGATATTCTTGTGGAGTGCTCCGAGTGGGTTACTCAAAATGCTTGTTAGTGAAATGGCCATCTTGTTATATGCTATCTTGCTCTTGTTCATGAAGTTACCATCTTGCTAGATCATTGTTCACAATATCCTAAACTCTTGAATACAACCTTATTGCTAGATTGATCATTACAATCTCTTGATCTTACTATCTTACATAATACACTGTACACGTGTTACTACCGACATTTTAATTGCATTGTACATATCATGTTCATACCTTCTAGCTTTTAAAATGTAAATACTTTTATCATTGCTGGAAGATGTAAATCCTACTGGGCGAGTGCGCTCATACTTGCTCTCTTTAACATTTCAGGTGGTGAAGGTAAAGCTAAATGATGGGACTTGTGTGCCGAGCGTGGAGTACACTTAGAGAGTCCATTCTTATTTTTATTTAGATTGATCATGAATGTAATTTCCCTTTTCTTTGAGAGATAGGTAGATTGGTGAGCAAGGAGTGTTTCATTTGACATTGGAGGTTGCAATATTCATTTTGATAAATAAAGGAAGAAAATTTGATTATTGCATTGTGGGCCCTATTTGAAAAAGCTATTGGTCTATAGCTTCTGAATGCTTGCTTGTTTGTTGCGTCTCCCAATTTATTCCACTGCTAAAATAAAATTGAGGGTGTGACAAAAGATCAAACTCTTACACATATCACACACATGCTAAACTAATAAACAATAAGGAAACACGTACTATCTTTTAAACATTAACGAGTTATATGGCACATGCTTTTAAACAATTAACAATATACATAAACCACCTAAATATACTTTCTAAACATGCTAATTAACTCGATTCATATTGTAAATCATAATTCATATCAATCATATTATTAACATAATCAAATATCCATGAATGACCTATAGCATGCTTTCCACAGACAATATATATTACATGATTCATGGTCTCATACTTTATTAAGTCATTGCACACTTCTACAATGTAAATCATGGAAATATGTACAAGGTAATGAACACTCCTAGCATGACATTTAACCAATTTCACATGCAAATCTAACACTTTTGCATGCATTTAGCTTGCTGTTTTAACGTAAATTTATCATATTCACATGACATTAATATATGGATTATATTAAACTATACAACATGATACTAAACATTATACCATGATTATCCTAAATCATCTTAACACATGTATGACATGAACATATGCACTTTTATCTTTGGTTTTCACACGCATTTACTCTTTCATTCACATTCACTTTCACTTACACATGATTTCACATAGTTTTCTTATAGTTTTCACTTGCACATTCACATGTCACATCACTTGCACTTACCACTTGTCACATTCACATGTCACTTTACACATTATTCATATTTTACACTTTTTACACTTAATTTGTCATGACACATAGTCCTAACTGCCATGAGAAGGACACACATACACATAACACATATTCGCCACCTAGGCAATGCAGTGACGAATCTAGGTACTGCGCAGACCAGGAGAAGCCCTCTCCATCCTAACCAATAGTACTTGTCCACCTCCAGGATTTCATCCTAATGCCCTTAGGATAACACATACACATTGAGCCTTCCCATAGGGACCTTACTATAGTACAGCTCCACAGCCCTCTATGGTAGCAGTGTCAATCCCGGCACACTTTACACATTATCACATTGTTTACACATTTCACATGCACTATTTAACCATTTACATGCACTTTTAAATACTTAAACATGCTTCAGTTTATTCAACATGATGCTATTGTTTCACATTGATAACTAACTCATAACAACGTTCTAATCATGCTGCTAATCACTGGATTACACATGATTAAACTTAACATGCTCAACATAGTTAATTACCATTGTTAAACCAATAACCATACCTACTATTATCAACACAGCATGAAACTTTTACCACAAGCTTCACACAGTTCATATGTCACATACCTAAATTTTCAGACTTTTCAAAACAGTAATCAAATTTTAACAATTAAAAGAGATTTCAGGCATATCTATCAAGAAATTCATTAAACATGGTTCTCATTAATACAGTCGGTTCTAATAGTTCAGAAATCTGAAATCAGTCATCATACCATCATGGAAAAATTATGGAACCCTAATATACAATGGATTTAATTATTCATGAATTATCATGGTCAAAACATGCTTATTATCTCATTACATAAATTTTAATAAATAAAACTATTTACATAAATTTGACACCTCCTCACGACATGACCTAATGATTGTACTTGACAACACATAATATTTTCAGCATGCACAGACAACCATAAATCCGAATTCCATCACATAGATATGAAAATCAGGGTTCTGTAAAAATAGACGAACTTGGCGGCAAAGGGGTTGCTTCTAACCGGGTTAACGACACATGATGTTGCCGCTAACACAAGAACTTGGCGGCACACAAGTGGTCGCCAACCTATCGTCTGCAGAAGTGTAGACTGAGTGCACAAACACAAAAGAATTTGGGGTTTCAGGACACGAGATAAATTCCAGAAAAATCCTAGGACCTAAAGGACATGGGTAGGGATGAAATCCCTAGAACACTTGCCTTGGATAAAATCTACAAAGGTTTAATTAGATCGAAGACACTCTCCTCGGGCAAGCCGAGAAGCTACATAACTCCTCCCAGATCCGGTCTGTTTGTCGATGTAGATGGATCTCCGGGGTCGAGGATGCTTCCCCAATACTTGAAGTATCTCCCAGTCATTGCAGATATCCAGAAGACCTCCTCTCACGCCAGATCAAGCTTGCACAAAACCTATTTTTCCCACAGCAAACCCTAGCTTTCTCACAAGAGCCAAAAAGACTTTTCTCGACTGGAACAGGATGATTTTGTAGAGTTAGGTGGGTTGGGTACGCATTAGGTTAAGTCTCCTACCATTAGAGCTAGGTTTCCTAAATAAGAACCAAAAGAAAAGCTACCATTTCAAGATCTGAAATCGCATCAAAACACAGAAATAAACGGCCACATTGTTTCCGTTCACAGAGAGTCAACGTCCATCGATCTAGACGTTAACCTCACCTAGCCATGCAGTCAACGGCACACATGTTGCCGTCCACATGCAGCTAACGTCAATTTGTGTTGACGTTAACTGGCATTCGGCCAGAACACAGAAATACATCAAAACAGATATACACATACATCATAAATAATTTAATGAATCTAGAATAAATAGATACCATATGCATAGAATAAACATATATATACACATGTACACAACATTATTACATACAATATGCACGGAATAATTAGTATAATATGCACATCAATAATTAGATACTATATGCACAACATTATTTAAATACAATATGCATAGGATTTAAATAAGTACAATATGTACAGAATTAGCTAAGTACTTATATTCACAGAAGCAAATATATATTTACATATACATATATATACATTCATATGCACATGAGTAATTAAAGAGTTATAATATGTACAAAAGATATTCACACACTATGTACATAAACAAGTAAATACCACATGCACAAAATAAACAGTATTAAATGAACAAAATTCGAGGGTCTCACAGTGCGCATCACATGAAGCTTTTGGCCTTGTGTTTAGGAAAATCTTCTTTTTATCATCAGCTGTCCATTCTTTCTTGGGCTTAGGTATTTGGAGGTCACCATCTTCTATGATGCTCCAAAGTTGGAAGTCGTAGCCTTGTAGGAAGAATTCCATCCTTATCTTCCAATAAGGGTAGTCTTCTCCATCAAATAGAGGAGGCCAAGAGATGGATTGACCTTCTGCAAAACCTTGAGCTGCCATAGATCTATCCTCAAAGATCGTCA
This sequence comes from Colocasia esculenta, assembly GCA_014218235.1. NCBI lineage: Eukaryota > Viridiplantae > Streptophyta > Magnoliopsida > Alismatales > Araceae > Colocasia > Colocasia esculenta. Next base: position 173,229,831 of record CM024754.1, read on the forward strand.
GATCTTCTAGATGTTCAGAGATCAGAGCTCTCATACCACTTGTTGACCCTCTTGATATGGCTACAAGACTAACCTAGTGAGGGGGGTGAATAGGAAATTGAAAACTGAAACAAAAAATCACCACTTGAAAATGTTTGGTTAGTAAATAAACATGTGCAATGGAAGTAAAGAGCACGGAAGCAAGCACACAAGGCACACAAAAATTTATCCTAGTTTGGCCCTTCCAAACAGAAGTCCTACGTCTAGTCCCCAACCAAACTCTTGGGATTTCACTAACCACCAAGTAACTTTGATCTTCCCTTAAACAAAGGGGTATACAACACCTAGCACCACAACTGATCTTCTTCTCTTTCTCGGGCAAGAAGGCATCCCACTTCTTTTACAGGCTCAGAAGCAAACCTGCTGGAACAAACCCCAGCGTGGTTACACCACCAGACACAAGCTGGTCTTCTTCACTTTCCAGACAAGAAGGCAACCCATTGTTTCATCTCAGCCAGGTGCTTCTTTCATGAGCTCAGAAGCAACTCACTGGTACATACCCCAGTAGGTCATCCCTTCAAACAAGGGAAACACTGGTACAAACCCCAGATGGTCACCACCAGATGCAAGCTGGTCTTCCCTTCTAATCAAGGGGAACGTTTGCACAGTAAGCCTTCTCTTCCAACCGAAGAGGAACACTTCTAACACAAAAAGCAAGGACCTGAAGCCCCTAGATCAAGCTCAAGATACACAACAAAAAATGCTTGATCTGAGACTAAGCCTAAGAAAGAAAGAGTTTACAGGACAAGACTCTTCTTAGGCTAAACCCCCAGCTCTCTCTCTCTCAAATACACAAAAACACATAGAGAGAGAATGAGGAAGAAGGAAGATGGCTTCAAAGCTTCAGCTTGAATGAGCTCGAGCTCTCTTCCTTTCTGCTTGAGTGTGTATGGAGTTGGATGCTCACTTGATGTACACTCCTTGAATGATCTTCAGGTTTTTCTCTCTTATTTCTTCAGTCATTGGTTCAACTTTATATGGAGTAGATGAAAGGATCTGTTGAAGAATAACCATTGGAGCTTTTTGGATCCGTAGTGTTTCTTGGCTCTTTTCTTCTTCTGCTCTCCTTTTGTTGATTTTAAAGAATGTCTTCTTGAGTCTAGTAGCTCCTTTGAACAAAGGACTCTTCTAGTTGGTGCGTATTTTCAAGGGCACAGATAGTAGGTCCCAATTTGTTGATTGTATGAGAAAAGGCCTGCAGACAATAAATGCATTGCAGATGATCAGACTTGTGAAGTCTTTTGTCAAATGGCTCATACATCTTTTTTCCCTTCTATCTGTATTTCCTGCAGATAGCTAGAAATAGAAGGTTATGTGCTTTTCTTTTGTTGTAGGAAGTAGGATTTCTCTTTTTGTCTTCTGTCCATATTTTCCTGCTGACTGCCTGCTGTAAGAGCTTTTTATCTGTCAGAGAAATGACAAGATAAGAGTTCGATAGTCATTTGAATTATCATTGGGAGCCAATTACATTTTGAAACATTTAAAATGTAAAGATAATCAATTTCTTAAGATAATCGATGTTACAAAGGCAATCAATGTTTCATGGAGGTAATCGATATGTAACTTCGACTGTATGGAAGTCGGAGTGAGAAACAACTGTAATCAATGCATGAAGGTAATCGATGTCCAAAGACAATCAATGGCTAAAGGTAATCGATGTCCAAACATAGTCGATGTCTAAAGGCAATCGATGCCTAAGGGTAAACAATGTTTGAGTACAATCTATGTTTATGCAATCGATGTGAAAGTATAATCGATGTTCATACAGTCATTGTTTATGCAATTGATGTTTAATATATAATCTATGTGAATGTATAATCGATGTTGTAATATCCTCAAATTTTAAATATCATGTTTTACTTATAAATTCTTGTTTATGCAAACCGATTAGACTTAAATTGAGATATTTAGGATTAAAGGTATGTTTAAGACACTTTATCATACCCAGGTATCACTTTCGGTCGTGCGCACCCCGACAGGGCGACACCGGAAAAACTGTAACGAAAATAAAATCTGAGAACACCATAATTCTTAGAAAAATATGGTGGTATCAAATATGTAATGATTCGGAAATTTTGACGACCGGATTTTGAGATTAAGTCGACGCAACTATTTTTGGGGTGATTTTTCACCCAGTGGAAAATAAATTCTAAAAATTAAACTAAAATCACTATAATTTGTAAAACCATCACATTAGGCTATGGTTGAAATTTCAACACAAACGGACGTCTTTTGAACACCTTTACATAGGTATTATCGGGCCAGTTGAATTAAGGGTCAATTACGGGATGGATTTTTGGGTGATTTACGTGTAAGGCTTAGGAGAAGCCAACACACATTAGGATAAGGCTTAGCCAAGGGATCGGGTTATCATTCAGGTTACTTGCGTGTAACCAAGAGAGTGTATGCATGGGAGACGTGGCTGTGGGTGGAGAAATGAGGTTTTTACCTCATCACCTATGAGCCGACGTGCCGGCATGCATGTTGTCCGGAGGAGTTATAAAAAGTCACTCCTTATCCATCGAACAGACCTTTCCATCCCCTGTTATTGTGGTTGCTGAGTTGTTGCTGTTGCAGCTGCCTATTATAGCTGTTGTTGTTCCTTCTTTTGAATCACCACTCCTTCAACTGCGTCGGCTGGAGATTTCTGCAGTTTCTTTTGTTTTTCCTTACACTGATATTAGTTCAACGAGGAGGAGAAGAAGAATCTTTATTTATTTTTCAAGATCAAGTAGGTTCTCATCCTTTCCTTGAACTTCTATTCTCTATTCATGTTGAAAGAATTTAGCCTCACATGAGATTGCCTTTGAGCCGGCTAACCAGTCTCGGTTAAGCTTGTATATGAGATTGTAACCTCAAATTCTTTCGTTTGATTTTCCCAATTATATTTGGAATCATATAGTTATCAAGGAGCATCTTCACTCCCATTACAAATTAAGTAGGTTTCTAACTTCTTCTTCCACCCTTGATTCATGTTTATGTTATAGAGCCTTGCTAGAAATTTCGATATCTTAGAACATTGTGATTTCTTTCCATATAGATGTTGTACCTAAAACCTTGATTTGAAACATTAAATACATGGTGTTTTAGTGTCCATCTTGTAGGAAAATTCCATTAGACTATTGTTATCAAGGCTACACTTTCAGTACTACATCATGTTAGCTTTTAGCTAGAGAAGTTCGAATTGCAAGCCTCTTGTTACATCTCTCTTGTTTAGCTTATAAACCACTAAAATATATATAATTAGACTATTCTATTTGATATAAATCATGCCTTGACTCATAGGTTCCATAGTTAGAGTGTTTAGAGTGAATTCATAGTTCCTTATGAGTAAAGAACAGGCGGCTGTCGACAGGAAGCTCATAGCTGTCGACAGGCCAGCCTGCCTGAACTCTGGATAACTGGGACTATGCGCATCTGTCGAAAGCCATCTTGTTGCTGTTGACAGATACATACAGTCCAGTAAGCTAAAGCTCTATGTGCAGCCATCTGTCGACAGGCCCTTCTTGGATGTCGACAGGTACAACCCTGAATTGAATTTCTGCACTCTTTCATGTCTAAATCTATGCTAAAACTTTATCCCAAAAGCCAAGAAAGTTACCCTCTCAATTACCTTGGTATTTACTGTCATACTACTACAAATTTTACCCACATTATGTACCTTAATCTCCCTTAAGTTATTCTTAAAGTTGGCAATTACAAATAGTACTCCGAATGAGTCTATTCTTCGGTATTCGGTAACTGAGGTTAGAAAACTTGACCACTTGAGAGTTCATATGTTTGAACACCTCATGAGATGTGAATAATTTGTGATGACCATTATGGATCTTCATTTTCTTTTGTATTCTTATATGATTCAAATCTTCTGAAGTTATTGGCTTGAGTCATAACCCTGTCTCAGCCAATTGTCTTTCTTATACTCTTGAACTCTGAGCTACTTTGTCACTAAGATATTTGTATTAATTCTCAACCAAAACTACCTTTGGATTTCCCATTTCCGTTATGATCATGAAAAGAAGTTTATGATCTGAAGACAATGCTCTCTTCAAAAGAGGGTTTAGGATCACTTGTAGTAGCACCCGCTACTTGTGATCAGCTGAGGGCGACAGTTTGTACGTATGTAAATCCAAGTCAATAGACTGACGATGGTGGGTAATAAAAAAATTATACCTCGTTCTTGCACAATGAACAAGATCCGAGGTGCTGGAATCGCCTAGGCACTGAAGATGTATTTACGTCTATATAGTAACCTCTTGAGAGCAGTGATGCCTATCAAGTTTGTTCCGAAATCAAGTTATGATATGAATTTTGAAAGACAAATATGACTTTTGTTTTGATATTCGTTTGAGCCCGTCATGAAATTAACTTGGGCTATACGTCTATGTTAAGTATGAAATTCATGAGCAATTATGTTTTGATCCATGTATGAACTATTTGAATATTCATTCAGTTCTGCAAATGAAACTTCTACGCTATGTTTATTTATACCTATTGAGTCCTTTCGACTCATGCCTTTGTTTCCTCCAACCCTTTCAGATTGAAGGTGTGTATAATCTCAGCTACATGTGAATCCTAATTCCGCTGCGGACGATGAAGAGATGAAGAAGAATAGTATAGTTTTAGTAGTTTCTTTTAGTTGATGATGTATTAAGTTAGAGAGAGAGAGAGAAACTTGTCTTTTGTAAATAATGAGTATTTATACTTTGTTACCTACTGAATTATAATGTGTTCGAAGATACCTTTGTGGAATGGTTTGCCAGTTTTGTGCATTGCACGGATATATCTACCCATAACGAAAGCTTGTCAGCGTAACCCCTCTTCCGATCAAAGGTTATGTATGTGTTTGTGTGATGTCGGAGGAGGGTGTACAGAGGTGGTATCAGAGAAAGTTTATGGGTGATAGATATTCATGTGACCATTTTCACAAAGGAAATAAATAGAACATTTGTGTGTATTATAGAATTTCTAAAGATCATTTTGGTTTTTAGAACTTAAGTAGTTAGCATGAATTAATTGGATGTGTTTGATGGTGTTCCAGGAAATGGTAGACAAAGGGAAAGCTATCGACACATCCAGTGAGGATAGGCATGAGGAAAGCTCTAGGGAGGAAGTTTACAATGTCCCATTGGCCGGAAATTCTCAAGAAGGAAGTACTGGGACTCCTGATTTTGCTACATTTATGCAGTCATTTCAGGGGTTAGTGCAAACACTAATGAAGAACCAACAAGACATGAATGGAGGAAGGATTACTGGAACATCTTTGTTAGAAAATTTTAAGAAGATGGGACCTCCAGCCTTTAAAGGAAATGTCCAGCCTGAGGTTGTAGAAGGATGGGTTAGAGAAATGGAAAAGATATTTAAGGCCATAAGATGTGAAGAAGAAGACAAAGTCACGTTGGCGACTTACATGCTCCAGGATAAAGCAGATGAATGGTAGCAATCTGCCATGAGAAATACATTTAGAAATAGAAGGGATAATATTAGTTGGGAAGAGTTCCTAAGAGAATTGTATGAGAAATACACTCCACCACATGTCAAGGATAGGAAAGAAGTGGAATTTTTACAGTTGGAGCAAAAAGACATGACTGTAGCAGAGTATGAGACCAAATTCACTGAACTGGAAAAGTATGCACCTCATATTTGTGACAATGAAATCAGAAGGGTAAAGAAGTTTGTGAGAGGATGAAACCGGTGTGAGGAGCAGGGTAGCTCCACTAGATCCCCAAAGTATGGCTATGGCACTGAAGACTGCATTTATAGTGGAATCTGAGTTTGAGGAGTATATGAAAAACAAAGAAACCAATGGGGGTAAGAAGAAAATTGTGTATAATAAGGAAACGAAAGGTCAGAAGCGAAAAGTTGATTCAACCAAGCAGCAGGGAGAATAGAAAAAGAGTTGGCCCGTGTGCGCTCAATGTGGAGGAAGACACTTTGGTAATGAATGTTGGAAAGTAGCGGGAAAATGTTATGGATATGGTCAGAAAGGGCATATGATTAAGGACTGTCCAGTCAGAGCCGACCAGTCAAAGACACCAAAGCCACAACCTTACTTCCAGCAAGCCCTAAGACAACCACCCAAGGGACCAGCTAGAGTCTTTGCTCTAACAAAGGAAGAAGCCCAGGACACCCCTACAGTAGATGAAGGTATTCTTCTAACCGAAATATGTATGCTAGAGTGTTATTTGACCCTGGAGCTACACACTCTTTTATTTCTCAGGTATTTGTTAATTCTATGCCTCGAAAACCAGAGAAATTAGTAGGAAGCATGATACTTGACTGTCCTACTGGTCAAATAGCCACACTTACCTCTATTATTCCAGAAATAACTCTGAAAATAGGAGAATGTGAACTTACTGCATATGTATATGTACTGGATAACATGCAAGATTTTGATATTATACTGGGAATGGATTGGTTAGCATAAAATCATGTCGTATTAGATTGCCATAAGAAAACTTTAAAATTTAAAAGGCCGGGATTAGCATATTTCAGCTATACATGTCCAAAGAATAATGGAAATAAGAAGACTATATCAGCACTTAAAGCTATGAAATGGCTGAAAAATGGTTGTCAAGGTTATTTGGCAAGTGTGATGGTTATACCAAATGAACATAAACAGGTATCAGTTCAAGGTATCAATGTTGTAAAAGAATTTCCAGAAGTTTTTCCTGATGATCTAACTGGATTACCTCCAAATAGGGAAATTGACTTTACTATTGAACTTTTACTTGGGACTTTACCTATATCCATAGCTCCTTACAGAATGGCACCAGCCGAATTGACAGAATTAAAGAGGCAATTGCAAGATTTGTTAGATAAAGGTTTTATTAGACCAAGTGTATCACCATGGGGAGCTCCGGTATTATTTGTTAGAAAGAAAGATGGATCCCTTAGATTATGCATTGATTATAGAAAGTTGAATCAAGTCACAATCAAGAACAAATATCCATTACCTAGAATTGATGACATGTTTGATCAACTCTGGACTGCTACAGTATTCTCTAAGATCGATTTAAGGTCGAGGTACCATCAATTGAGAGTTAAAGAAGATGATATTTCTAAGACTGCATTTAGAACCAGATACGGACATTATGAGATTTTAGTACTCTCCTTTGGATTGACTAATGCACCTGTGGTATTTATGGATTTGATGAATAGGGTATTTCAGCCTTATTTGGATAATTTTGTGGTGGTATTTATAGATGATGTGTTGATATACTCTTCTAATGAAGAAGAACATAAGGAGCATTTGAGAATTGTACTACAAACTTTGAGGAAACATCAATTGTATGCTAAATTAAGTAAATGTGAGTTTTGGCTCAAGGAAGTGAAATTATTTGGTCATGTGATTTCTAGAAAAGGTGTGGCAGTAGACCCAAGTAAAATTAAAGCAATTCTGAATTGGGAAAGACCCAAGAATCCATCAGAAATCCAAAGTTTCTTGGGATTAGCTGGTTACTATAGGAGATCTATTGAAGGCTTTTCTTTTATAGCTATGCCTTTGACTCAGTTAACCAGAAAAGAGACACCTTTTTGTGTGGAATAAGAAATGTGACGTCAGTTTTTAGGAATTAAAAGGGAAGCTTACCACAGCTCCGATTCTTACTTTACCTCAAGGATCGGGAGGATTTACAATTTACACGGATGTATCTCAAAAAGGAATTGGATGTGTTCTTATGCAATATGGGAAAGTGGTAGCTTATGCCTCTAAACAATTAAAAGATCATGAAAGAAATTATCTGGCTCATGACTTAGAATTGGCAGCAATCATACATGCTTTGAAGATCTGGCGCCACTACTTATATGGGGAACAATTTGAAGTTTATACTGACCATAAGAGTTTAAAGTACATATTTTCTCAGAAGGAACTGAATCTAAGACAAAGAAGATGGTTAGAATTTTTGAAGGATTATGATTTTACAGTAAATTACCATCTAGGTAAAGCTAATGTAGTTGCTGATGCTTTAAGCAGAAAGAAATCAAGAGCATTACAATTGCGTCAACAGTGGAAAGAAATAATAGATTTGATTGAATACTCACCAAGGTGTGATGCAGAAAATCTGATATTGGCACAATTGACAGTAAGGTCGGTATTATTAGATAAAATTGGTGAAGCACAGAACCAAGATCAGAAACTAAAAGAGATGGTAAATAACCAGGATACATCAGAGATGGTCAAGGATAATTAGATTTCAAAACAGAATATGCATACCGGAGAATGAAGAAATTAAAAGTGAGTTATTGAAGAAAGGACACAAATCTCAGTATTCGATTCATCCTGGCAGCTCTAAAATGTATCAGGATCTGAAAAGGCAGTTTTGGTGGCATGGAATGAAAAAGGACATAGCAAAATTTGTGAGTAAATGTCTGACATGTCAACAAATAAAGGCTGAGCACCAGAAGCCAGCAGGGCCTATGCAACTAATTGAAATTCCAATATGGAAATGGGAGTAGATAACTATGGACTTCGTGATGGGTTTGTCAAAGACAAGAAAGAAGCATGATGCTATTTGGGTAATTGTGGATAGATTAACTAAATCGACTCATTTTCTAGCAATTATAAAGACTCAATCATTAGAAGATTTGGCTCAATTGTATATAAAGGAAATAGTAAGACTTCATGGAATTCCTTTGTCAATAATTTTAGATAGAGATCCAAGGTTCACTGCTAGATTTTGGAAAAGTTTGCAGGCAGCCATGGGCACACAATTAAAATTCAGTTCAGCATATCATCCACAAACCGATGGCCAATCAGAAAGAACTATCAAAACACTCGAAGATATGCTAAGAGCCTGTAGTTTGGATTGGCGTGGTAGCTGGGATGATTACCTACCCTTGATTGAGTTTGCATACAATAATAGTTACCATACAAGTATTGGAATGGCACCATATGAGGCATTATATGGTAGACCCTATAGATCACCCCTCTGTTGGGCAGAAGTGGGAGAAAAGAGTCTCATTGGGCCAGAATTAATTCAAAACTACTCAGAGAAAATCAAATTAATCAGGAAGAGATTGCTAATAGCTCAAGACAGACAGAAGAAGTATGCTGATAGAAGAAGAAGGCCACTGGAATTTAACATAGGTGATGATGTATTTCTAAAGATCTCTCCAACCAAAGGTATTATGAGATTTGGTAAGAAAGGAAAACTCAGTCCAAGATATGTAGGACCTTTTGAAATATTGCAGAGAATAAGAGAAGTAGCATATCAGTTAGCTCTACCGCCCTCTTGGTCGCACATTCATAATGTATTTCACATATCCATGTTAAGGAAATACATAATGGACCCCTCACATGTGATCAGCCATGAAGATGTGGAAATACAACCAGATTGAACCGTACAAGAGGAACCAGTGAAAATATTGGACAGGAAAGAACGAGTCCTCAGAAATAAGGCAGTTTCTATGGTGAAGATCTTATGGAAAAGCGCGTTCATCGAAGAAGAAACATGGTAATTGGAGCAAGAGATGAAAGAAAAGTATCCACAACTATTCGGTAAGTAAAATTTGTCAATTTCGAGGACGAAATCTATTTTAACAGGGGGAGAAATGTAATACCCTCAAATTTTAAATATCATGTTTTACTTATAAATTCTTGTTTATGCAAACTGATTAGACTTAAATTGAGATATTTAGGATTAAGGGTATGTTTAAGACACTTTATCATACCCAGGTATCACTTTTGGTCGTGCGCACCCCGACAGGGCGACACCGAAAAACTGTAACGAAAATAAACTCTGACAACACCATAATTCTTAGAAAAATATGGTGGTATCAAATATGTAATTATCCGGAAATTTTAACGACCGGATTTTGAGATTAAGTCGACGCAACTATTTTTGGAGTGATTTTTCACCCAGTGGAAAATAAATTCTAACAATTAAACTAAAATCACCATAATTTGTAAAACCATCACATTAGGCTATGGTTGAAATTTCAACACAAACGGACGTCGTTTGAACACCTTTACATAGGGATTATTGGGCCAATTGAATTAAGGGTCAATTACGGGATGGATTTTTGGGTGATTTACATGTAAGGCTTAGGAGAAGCCAACACATATTAGGATAAGACTTAGCCAACGGATTGGGTTATCATTAAGGTTACTTGCGTGTAACCAAGAGAGTGTATGCATTGGAGACGTGGCTGTGGATGGAGAAATGAGGTTTTTACCTCAACACCTGTGAGTCGACGTGCCGGCATGCATGTTGTCCGGACGAGTTATAAAGACTCACTCCTTATCCATCGAACAGACCTTTCCATCCTCTGTTATTGTGGTTGCTGAGTTGTTGCTGTTGCAGCTGCCTATTATAGTTGTTGTTGTTCCTTCTTTTGAATCACCACTCCTTCAACTGCGTCGGCTGGAGATTTCTGCAGTTTCTTTTGTTTTTCCTTACACTGATATTAGTTCAACGAGGAGGAGAAGAAGAATCTTTATTTCTTTTTCAAGATCAAGTAGGTTCTCATCCTTTCCTTGAACTTCTATTCTCTATTCATGTTGAAAGAATTTAGCCTCATACGAGATTGCCTTTGAGCCGGCTAACCAGTCTCGGTTAAGCTTGTATACGAGATTGTAACCTCAAATTCTTTCGTTTGATTTTCCCAATTATCTTTGGAATCATATAGTTATCAAGGAGCATCTTCACTCCCATTACAAATTAAGTAGGTTTCTAACTTCTTCTTCCACCCTTGATTCATGTTTATGTTATAGAGCCTTACTAGAAATTTCGATATCTTAGAACATTGTGATTTCTTTCCATATAGATGTTGTACCTAAAACCTTGATTTGAAACATTAAATACCTGGTGTTTTAGTGTCCATATTTTAGGAAAATTCCATTAGACTATTGTTATCAAGGCTACACTTTCAGTACTACATTATGTTAGCTTTTAGCTAGAGAAGTTCGAATTGCAAGCCTCATGTTACATCTCTCTTGTTTAGCTTATAAACCACTAAAATATATATAATTAGACTATTCTATTTGATATAAATCATGCCTTGACTCATAGGTTCCATAGTTAGAGTGTTTAGAGTGAATTCATAGTTCCTTATGAGTAAAGAACAAGCGGCTATCGACAAGCAGCTCATAGTTGTCGATAGGCCAGCCTGCCTGAACTCTGGATAACTGGGACTGTGTGCATCTGTCGACAGCCATCTTGTTGCTGTCGACAGATACATACAGTCCAGCAAGCTAAAGCTCTATCTGTACCCATCTGTCGACAGGCCCTTCTTGGCTGTCGACAGGTACAACCCTGAATTGAATTTCTGCACTCTTTCATGTCTAAATCTATGCTAAAACTTTATCCCAAAAGCCAAGGAAGTTACCCTCTCAATTACCTTGGTATTTACTGTCATACTACTACAAAGTTTACCCACATTATGTACCTTAATCTCCCTTAAATTATTCTTAAATTTGGCAATTACGAATAGTACTCAGATTGAGTCTATTCTTTGGTATTCGGTAACTGAGGTTATAAAACATGACCACTTGAGAGTTCATATGTTTGAACACCTCATGAGATGTGAATAATTTGTGATGACCATTATGGATCTTCATTTTCTTTTGATTCTTATATGATTCAAATCTTCTGAAGTTATTGGCTTGAGTCATAACCCTGTCTCAGCCAATTGTCTTTCTTATACTCTTGAACTCTGAGCTACTTTGTCACTAAGATATTTGTATTAATTCTCAACCAAAACTACCTTTGGATTTCCCATTTCCGTTATGATCATGAAAAGAAGTTTATGATCTGAAGACAATGCTCTCTTCAAAAGAGGGTTTAGGATCACTTGTAGTAGCACCCGCTACTTGTGATCAGCTGAGGGCGACAGTTTGTATGTATGTAAATCCTAGTCAATAGACTTACGATGGTGGGTAATAAAAAAATTATACCCCGTTCTTGCGCAATGAACAAGATCCGAGGTGCTGGAATCGCCTAGGCACAGAAGATGTATTTACATCTATATAGTAACCTCTTGAGAGCAGTGATGCCTGTCAAGTTTGTTCCGAAATCAAGTTATGATATGAATTTTGAAAGACAAATATGACTTTTGTTCTGATATTCGTTTGAGCCCGTCATGAAATTAACTTGGGCTATACGTCTATGTTAAGTATGAATTCATGAGCAATTATGTTTTGATCCATGTTTGCACTATTTGAATATTCATTCAGTTCTGGAAATGAAACTTCTACACTATGTTTACTTATACCTACTGAGTCCTTTCGACTCATGTCTTTGTTTCCTCTAACCCTTTCAGATTGAAGGTGTGTATAATCTCAGCTACATGTGAATCCTAATTCCGCTGCGGACGATGAAGAGATGAAGAAGAATAGTGTAGTTTTAGTAGTTTCTTTTAGTTGATGATGTATTAAGTTAGAGAGAGAGAGAAACTTGTCTTTTGTAAATAATGAGTATTTATGCTTTGTTATCTACTGAATTATAATGTGTTCGAAGATACCTTTGTGGAATGGTTTGCCAGTTTTGTGCATTGCATGGATATATATACCCATAACGAAAGTTTGTCAACGTAACCCCTCTTCCTATCAAAGGTTATGTATGTGTTTGTGTGATGTTGGAGGAGGGTGTTACAGATGTTCAAGAACAATCCATGAAAACAATCAATGTTTGAGTATAACTATAATCGATGTTTAAGCAGGACAGTCGATCTTTGAGGCAGTCGATGTTCAAAGAGTAATCGATGTTAAGACACAGTTGATGTTCAAAGAGTAATCAATATTTAAAGGAAATAGATGTTTAAGACAATCGATACTTGAACATAATCGATATTTAATCATAAAAGACAATCGATGTTCATGTAATCGATGTTTAAGTAAATTATAATCGATTTGCTTGTAATCGATGTTTAAGTAAATTGTAATTGATGTGTATGTAATCGATGTTTAAATAAATTGTAATCGATGTGTTATTAAAATAGTAATTGATGTATAATGTTCAATAATCGATGTGACATTAAAAGAATAATCGATCTAACACTTCGACTGTCCAGGAGTCGGAGTTGGACTGGTTACTTAGACTTCTTGAGAGTTGGAGTAAGGACTACTTCGACTTTTCAAGAGTCAAAGTAGGACATTCATACAAAGACTTCGGATATGAAAAACATAATAATTGTTTTAAAATTTATATTTAATATATTAATGATATTTTTGATAACCATTAGTTTTATTATCACCAAAATAAAAGGATAGAATATAAGAGTGGTTCAACAATAATCAATTGTATTATCTTTAGGTCTGGACTTAGAAAGTTTCTATTATGAAGACATAATCGAAGACGTAATTGATCAATTAGTCCCTGTGTGGACTTAGAAAAATTTTGCATAGAGAAGCTTAATCGATTATCACGGTTCACAACTGTGGACTTCGAAAAATTCCCAAAGCCTTTCTTTGTAGGGTACATAATCAATTATTAAATATAGTATAATTGATTAATTCGTATTGTGTGGACTTCAAAACTTTTTAGAAGACACTCAATAGGAAACATGATCAATTGTTGAAAGCCAATAATCAATTAGTCATGCACAGTATTGTGGACTTGGAAAAACTTCTCGATGACTCTCATAGTAGAATACATAATCGATTAATCGAGTAGAGTATATGGACCTAGAAAAAAAAATCATAGTCCAAACTTTCAATCAACTTTCCATGGGAAATAGAAATAGTTGATTAGAAATCAATGCATTGATCGATTAAAAAGAGACTTGAATCATGATAAAACTTAATTGATGGAACCAACTCAAAAAACATTATGTTCATAACACAATACTAATATTTTGTGACAAAACACACTTAGGGAAATTAGAGTGTTACCTACAACACCATCATTGCTCCATCAAAAGTTGAAATTCCCCACACCTTACAAGGTGGATGAGGTCTGAGAATACCAATAGGAGTCCTAGAATTGCTAATTGATCTCCACATAGAAGAGGACGTTAGTGGCATCCTCGATGGGCAAGAAGCTAAGGACAGATGACCCTAGTACTAGTGGTGGGACCCCAATGAGGGACCTATTCCTCATCCACATTGGAGGTGACCAAGAGCACAAGGTATGGATCGACTCCCTCCTCTCCAAGGAGGACAAGAAAATCTATCAATGTTTACTTCATGCTAAGCAAGATGTGTTTCAATGGTATGAGGATTACCTTCCTGGCATCCCGCCAGAAGTGATCACTCATCGCCTCACCCTACTCCCCCACTTTTGCCCAGTGGAATAGTGGAGATGCCATTGTAACTTCAAGCGATAAGGAGTGATCAGGGAACTGGTGGGAAGCAAGTTATGAATAAGACTACTCCAATTCACACAGTACATACAACAAGTTGCCAACGTGGTCCTAGTGCCCAAGAACAATAGCAAGGAGTGAATGTGCAGCAATGACACCAACCTTAATAAAGTCATGCCTAAAGAAGTTTCCATGTTGCCCATCAACCAGCTCGTCGATGCAACATTTGGACATGAGATGCTGAGTTTCCTAAACGCATATTCTGGTTACCACCAGATCAGCATGCAATGCCCAACAAAGATAAGAATACCTTCATCACTAACTTGGGGCTCCCTTACTACACGAGGATACCTTTCAGCCTAAATAACATGGACACCAACTACCAACGGCTAGTCAACCGCATGTTCGAGTCATAGATCAGTTGGTACATGGAGGCATACATTAATGACATGCTCATCAAGAGCCTCCACATATCCGAACGCCCACCACATCACTCACTGAATAGTCATAGGTCTAGAATTCACCACCCATACATCAGCTTTTAAGCCTATGATTTCAACTTGTCATGGACATCTCCCTATCAATAGACCCAAGGGAGGAAACTCCCAGATGAAACCACTTGGAGTTAGTGCACGTACAATCCAGGAGTGGCAATTCCCAAAGATTGCCACGCCTGATTGTGAACATCCAGATAATTACTAGGTCAAAGCAAGGAAGGACACTAGGGAGAGGTACACATAACTTTTGCCGAAAAAGCTACTTTCATTCAAATCAATGGGAAATACAAAGTTGCCCTTCTAGGATGGCAAGGGCACAAGACTCTAATAGACTATAAAGGAAAAACAAAAAGCTTGTGATACATGGGGCACTAAGCACTAGACTTGGACCGAGACTCTGGGCTGCTAATTCTTAGCTAGGGAATTTCTTAATGGGGAAAGTTCAGAAGGGCCTACCACGATGTCGCGTTCAGGCTTAATGACTCCTTGGCATCCCTCCTCGGGGCCTACAAGTAGATGCCCTAAGATGTTGGCTTCTATAGGGACCATGCCCAGATCGTAGTTAACACCTCGTACTATATGTACCACCACAGTTCATCTTACTTTGAAGCCTTTTTCCTTCCTAGACACCACAACTTTGTCAAAGATGTACAACATCTAGTCTTCAATCACCGATTGGAAGATCAACCAATGACTTATTATAGAAACTAATAATTAAAATATAGTTAAGTTTACTTTATTATTCCAATACTTCTAAATAAAAAATCATGTATTTATTAAAACCTCTATTTTTTTAGTAGTCCATCAGCCAGGAAGGAGTCTAAAAAGGAAAGGAATTCAAACCATATTTGTTAGAACCCTAAGTTAGCATGCATGGATGGACAACAGGTGTCCTAGTGTGGGTAGGAGTTTAGTCGCCAAGTCCTGAGATTTGCCATGTGTAACCCTTTTAGCAACTCATGCATAGTTAATGGTTTCTTAGTGGAATTGACTAGGGTAGTTTATATCCTCTATAAGTATGGAGGATGGGTTACTAAGTCGGAAATTATGTGAGCTTCAAGAAGAGGTTGTTGAGTCCCAAAGCAATAGGAAGGCATTTTAATCACGGGAATTGATCCCCAAATAAAGATGATTAAAAAGTTAAGAAAAGGACCGTGATTTCCACCAAAGTAGTTGCAGAGGACGATAGTATGAAGAACAAGTGCTAACTACCTTGGAAAGATGGAAAAGTTTGTAGAAGGAACCTGGTTCGGTGAACGCGACAAGAAGGCTGTCGCCTTCTAAAGAACGCGACCAGATGTCTGTCACTTTCTTCAACAGAAAAGGGAGATTGTTCTTCTTCGTCTTCCTACTCCTCAGCCGGCCAAGGGGAAAGAGTCTTGTACCTGTACTATCTTCTTTAACCTACCAAGAACATCAAAACAAAATAAAACCCATTAGAAACTCATTTGGTGAAGTATCTATCCCAAAATAATGAAAGAACATGAACAATATGGAGGGAACTCATGTGGGGTGGTGTTTTAACCCCTTTAGATGTTTAAAACAGGTGTGTGGAGTGATCTAATGCAAAACTACGAAAAGAAAGAGATCTAAACGTGCATGTATGAAGAAAGTTGAAAGAAAAGCATCAAGAACATGAGAGAGAAAGTATAGAGGAGAAGAAAATGCCCTGGTGGGCACTTCCTGGTTGTCTGGAGGCTGAGAGGTCTTTTGGGGATTCGTAGCCCTCTTGGAGAGGAAGAAGCAGACTCCAACCATTCTCAAAAGCGTGCCCTATTGACACTTTTATAGGCCATTATTCCTAAATGGGATGGGAAGGGAATAATGAGCTGGAATCTGAGTTTAGGTAATTATGCTCGTGTAAGGAGAGTCAGAACGTGGCAAGGAGATTCTGAGGAAGGTTTCCTTCAAGTTTGTCAAGATTTGGAGACCTCTAAACCCACCAAAAGTCAGATTATTCATGAATAGCTAGGGTCGGAGTATGAATAGGAGAGCCACGTTGCATGGGCCTGTGAAGGAAACCAGAACGCGAAAGGCTTGGTGTCGCTACCAGGTAGCGACGCCTCGATACGTCGCCTTCTATAGAAGGAAGTCTTAAGGTATTTTCTGGCAACTTTTTAGGGATTTAAAAGGCCAAATGGGAACTCGACGTATCGATGTGTCGCCTTCTTGAAATGATCAATTATTTCCTGGAGGTAATCAATGGGGGCATGAACGCGACATGAAGGGTGTCGCCTTCTGACTAGGAACGCGACAGGGACATTGTCGCCTTCTGGATCTTTCAGCATATGATTTATTCAAAGTGTCTAATCTCCATGCATGGATATCAGATTGACACACGGTTTGAAGCGTTGGATTCCTAACTCAGAGAGCTACAAAATAATGATGAATACTGATTGATTTGACTAGGAAGAACCCACCAGGGTGATGAACTAATTGAGAGATACCATGATCAGATAAAGCCAACTTGGCGATGATGAGCCAATGTGGGGCGTCAATGATGTGATAAGGAATTTGGCTTAGCTTATGGGTCAGGAATGGCTGTCTACATATTGCCCCTCCTTGATGCCTGCTTTGCAAGGGAGTGGAGCAATAGTGGAGCAAAGATGGCATGAAATGACGTTGTAGTGGAATGAAGCGGAATGAGATGAAAAGCGGGCATGAAGGTAAATAGACACCTTTTTTGAACAAATAAGCAGCAAGAATTATCCGGCAATCTTCAAACATGGCTGGAACAGAGTGCACGGATGGCTCCAATTTAGGATGAATAAAGATTAAAAGAAAATAAATGATCAACCTCTTGATGAAGAGGTACCCTGGCCATGTTAGGCTTGCGGATTTCGTTCATTAGGGGATAGGTGCTGTCCCGGTGGGTCGATTCGATTCTGGCCTTCGAGCAGTTCATGGATAATGAGCGGATCAGTAGGGAATGGGATGATTGATATAATGAATGGGAATGAGAGGAATCCTGAATAGGAACCATACTAACAAACTGGACCGAGCAACTAGCTCAAAAAGAACTTTCAAATTCTAAATGGAATGGAATTCCTTGTTTGGGAAATTAAGATCTGGTTGGACATCATTGCGAAGCTGACTTTGACTAATCATCAAATGTGAAGCTCAAAATCCTACATGATGCATGCTGGGCTAAAAGAAAAGAAATCATAAAATCAAGATGCGAAGAAAAGGAGAAAATAACAAATACTCAAAGATAATATTGATAGACTAAATGAGCAATGGTCAAGACACTTCGCATCCCCGGCGTGCGATAGAATCCATCGTCCCCAAGCCATACCATCTAACGGCCTATCCAACGATTAACAGTGCACACTTAGATCATCCTCATTTTTGTTGAAGGGGAACTCAAATCCCAGAACACACTGAGAACCAGCCGGTCCATGAGATGATATAATAGGGTAGATACCATATAGTAATGCAGAGAGTAAGGCGAGAAATACTTACCAGAACTTACTTGACGAGCCATCTTTTGGATTTTCTGATTTTCTAATTTTTGTGGAATTTTCTGCATTTTATGATTTTTATGAATTTTCAAGATATAAAGGATAAAGAACTCAATTTGCACTAGAACAATTAAAGAATTTAAGCTTAAGTGCAAGAAAGCATCTCAAATTGGAAAAACAATCATGGCAATGTAAAGAATAGGCCAACAGATGTCATACCCAGAATGCGACAAGATGCTTGTCGCCACCTTGATCAAAACGCAACGATGAACTTGTCACGACCAGGTGGCGACGTGTCGATACGTCGCGACCTCAATTTCTGCGTCCAGAACGGAATTGGCAACCCGAGAGCACCCTGTTTGCTTCCTACTTGGACTTCTAAGGATTCCTAATTAGGTTCTAACTCCTTTTGAGCTTTCTAAACCTTCTCCCACCATGAATAGGAGTGTTAAATGCCTATAATTAAGGGTGTGGAGGCCAAATTTGGAGTTTAGAACCCCTCTTCTTCTCTTCAAGCTCTCAAGTCTCTCATGGCCATGAAGGGAGCTCCAAGTGCTTACATGGGTGGAGAGGCTTCCTATGATGGTCCCAAGCACGCCCGGACGCCCTACAACGAGTTGGTGAGGCTGACGGAGGTTCCAAACCACTTGAGCGGCAATGCCAACATGAGAGAGGTATGTAAAGAGGTTTTTTCAATTTCTGTGAATTTTAGCTCCGAATTTGTATGTTAATGCACCTTCTTCTTCTTCTCCTCTCTTTTTCTTTTCCTTTTCCTTCTATAGCTCTTTCCTGGCTCCCGCCGATACTCTAAGCTCAATTGGTTAGCACCCATGATCAAGGTTTTGCCCATGCATGTGATCTGCGCCTTGAGAGAGTGGGGTTTAGGGGGGATCTTGATAGCCGCCCACAACTACCATAAAATCTCCTTTTATTGGCATAGCATAAATGCGTTGATAGAGTTATGGCACCCACAAACTCATACCTTCTTTTTTTCCCAAATTTGAGGCTACCGTCTTAGTAGAGGAGGTTAAGGCTTTTATGGCTTTACCCAAGACTACACGGGTTGATGAGCACAAGACATGTTACACCGTTGAGCCTATTGATCCTAAACTCATCCTAGGTGAATTCATGATGGATCCCAATGATGTCCATACTATGATTAGCCCTCAACATATTCACCTAATCCCCTTGTCCAAGTGGGTCATATCTCATTGCAAGAACAAGTGCGGGAATTACCAAGAGATAGCCAAGGCCGTGGCTATATGCTTGTGTGGTGTGGTTCTCTTCCCATCCAGAGATCACCTCTTAGACCATGCGAACTTGAGCACCATTAGCAGGGTATGGCGGGGACTTTCCCTCTCTCATGCGGTCTTGGCCTTCCTTTATGCGGGACTCACATCGGCGGCTTTGAGGGGCCCACTCTTTGGCTCTATGATCCTCTTGGAGTGCTGGTTAGGAGTGAGGATTAAGTTTAAACCTATAGAAAACCCCACCACAGAAAGTCGGATCTTTGGGTGCCACCCTTTGTGCTTCATTGGCGGAGCGACCAAATTCTCTGATCATGTTGTGAGCAGGATGGCAAATAAAAAGACTCGGAGCGCATGGCGGCTATACCTCAATACACTTCTGATGGAGCACTTCGCCATAGACATAGTAGCACTACGCGAAGTGGACATACGGCTTCCCTTGGATGTGGATTGGATCTACAACTTGTGGGGAATATGGCATTGGTTCTCTACAACCTGCACAGGTGCTACCTTCAGGTCGGGAAGCCTCAGACGAAGCTACTTCAGCCATCACACTTGCCTCCTACAAAAGCAAGGCGCTTGAGAGACCCAGAGGACGAGAAGGCCGTGCGGAGCACGCTAGTGATGTGGCATGTGTGTGCCACTCATGATCTACCACCCACGGTGCATGAGGAGAGCGAGACATATCAGGCGTACCTCAGAGAGTATAGAGAGATCCGGCCACGTGGGGACCGTGAGCTTGTGAGAGAGACTTGATTGTATTTTTGAGTTTTTTTTTTTAGAGATTTGATGTATTGGAAGCATGAGAGTGATGTATCAGACATTTTATTATGATTTTCAGCATTTATATGATGTATCTATTTAAGATTAGCAATGAAAATATGAATTTATGATATGCACAGACTGAGAAGGCGACAAGGTGGCCATCGCTGTTAAGCAACTATTCCTATTTATTTGCTAAATATAATTTCTAAACACTTATCATAATATTTTTGCTATGACAAAACCTTTTAATATCTTCGCCTTTACAATTTATGAAAATCAATAATTCAAAAGGCTCTTATTTATACAAACATATTTTTGCCAAAGTTTATGCTTACACAAAACCTAAGTATCAACACAACAAAAAAATTTTAAGTCCACAACGTACACTGTATATCATACTAACTTCGACTCTTGAAAAGTCGAAGTAATGCTTCGATTGAGGAACCTATAGCACTCCGACTCCTGAACAGTCGAAGTCGGGCCTACTTCGACTTCTGATAAAAGTCGAAGTCTGTACCGATTGGTTATCTATTGAGCCTTACTTTGACTCCTTGAAAGTTGAAGTTGGACATACTCCGACTTCATAAAAGTCGAAGTCTACTATCTATTTGTTGGCACTCCGACTTCCAAGAAGTTGAAGTTTGCTTGATCTTTACTCTGACTCCCAACGAAGCCGAAGTTCATTATCTATTACAGTTGTATTGCTATTTCTTACTCTGACTCCTTGAAAGTCGAAGTTTCTCATATCAACTTCTGTATATCTGTACTTAAGTGATCTTTTAAGTGAGCACAACCTAATGTACATCATTACATGAGTTTTACATTGAAATATCTTTTGCATAAAGTTAGTTTTCTTAAAATCATTCTCCTTTAATTAATATAAAATCCAATTATCTTTTTGGCGGGAAGAATATTTTATTCATCTGTGAAATATCCTTTTTTTTATCTGCATTGTATGAGATATTTTTGTTATCTCTTCCACTGACAGGAAGATAAGTTGATCTCTAGTCGATATATGGTCAAGAATTAAATGCTTGATAAGTATAAGTTGTATGGGCTATCTATCAGAACCTACCTGCCCATGTCAGTAATCCCATGACTTTCAGAAAGAAATCGTGTGCAAAAGTATGTTCATACTTAAATGCTCTGAAGTTCTTCATACTTTATATTCTTATATGTATCTCACCTACCTCCGAAAGAATGGAGATATCTTTTTGTCCTGTCCTTTTAGGCTTACAGAACATTTATGAAGCATGGTAAGCATCCAGTCTTGCGCTTGAAGCCTACAGAACATTTATAACCTCCAGTCTTGTGCATGGAGCCTCTCAAAACTATAATGAAACTATCTCTCAAGCACGAAGCTACAAAATATAGCCTAAAGATATTGGGACTCACGAATCTAAAGATTTGATGGACAAACCTAAGAAGATCAAAGTCTCCTCTCAATGGACATCCTTCAATGGCTAGCTTCCAACGGTCAAAATTCAAACGGGCAAATTTGAATCTCATACATATAGAAGCCGAAGCTTGAAGATCACAAGGATATACACATACAAGAAGATACATAGAAGAAGATAGAAGCTCACCTTCCACTCCAATATAAAAAGCTAGAAGTGCCACTCAACAAGAAAGAGAGAGCTACACCTCAAGCCTCGACTTGCAAGCTCTTCATTGGCAATTAGAAGTCATCTTCGCTTGGTGGTTTTCTGCATTGCAGATTCTTTTCAGTCCACCTCAGTTTCAGAAAGAGCTTGAGCTCCACTTTCATTTGTCTCTCTTTCTAAATCTCTGTGTTTGCTCATTGTTGTTGAGCAGACACACAAGTTTTCAACTTTTGTGTAATATAACCTGTAGGGGGTTTGTACCCTATAGTTCCCCTCTTGTGAAGGGAAGATCTATAGTTGTAGATGGTCTTGTACCCCTTGGTTTAAGGGAAGACTTGCTAGTCTGCAAGTAGTTGTATTTCCTCTCAATTGAGAGAAGGCCAAGTGCTCTTGGTAGTTAGTGAAATCCCAAGTGGTTGCTTGAGGACTAGATGTAGGACTTCCATGTGAGAAGGGCCGAACCAGGATAAAATCTCTTGTGCATTTTTGTGTGATTATTTTCTCCAAGTTCACACTTGTTTCACACACACCACACTAAGTACTAACGACTCTATTTAGTGTTGTTTATCTTTTAGATAAAATTTTAAAAGTGCAAGAAGTCCTATTCACCCCGCCCCCCCCCCTTTGTAGGACAACTTAGTGTCATCTCGATCCAACAAGTGGTATCAGAGCGGGTCTTCTCAGAAGAATCGAAAGATTTGAGAAGAGATGGCAGCTGAAGCTCACAACTATGAAGGTCAGTCAGTTACCAGTCTACAATTCTTCGATGGTAATGACTACCAATACTAGAAGATGTGTGACGGCCCTCGTTACACTGGTACGGTTATACCAACCCACGTCGGTATAGAGAGAGTCCTCACAGTGGGACATTTACCCAATGATACAAACAGCTGAGATACACGCAAATATAAATAACAGAGTAGCGGAAGTAAAAGAGAACTATCTTCATTCATTCATCATCCACATTAAACATACATGCAGTTTACAATTTGCAAAAAGGAACTAAAATTCACATGATTTAATTTGTTGAAATAGAATACAAATGTCCACATATTACATTCTTTTAAATGATAATTCTAATACAATGTCCAAGTACATACTAAGAAGTACACAATCACAAGATCTCAAAAACTGGCTAGTCTCCACGCTCGGAGTCCGTCTCCGCTGCCTCCTCCGAGGGTACTGTGTCACCAACTATACCTGTACGCCGAAGCAAGGAGTGAGTCCAGGGACTCAGCAAGTAACACTATGCATGATATACACGTACAAGTCCTAGTGGTTTCTACAAGCACATTACACTTTACAACACATAGCATGCTAATCCATTTATGTTTTCAACCTATCATGAAGGTCTACAATTTTATACATAACGCATGCTTTCAAATTTCAAAAATAACATTCACCTATCACATGGTCTCTATTCAATTCACTCATGGGACTTTAATCAAACGTGCGAGCTATTGACATGAACAATTTACATACATGAACGGGGAATCATAATTAGCATGGATTCCACATGTTCTTAAGTACATACATAACTTTTTATCATACTTTAGGTTGCTGGTTTCACATGGTTCAATGACTATAAACCTACACATGAAAGCTACAACGTTGCTTAAACATAACACATGAACAATCCATCACGCCATTTTACTCACATACTCATTTGTTGTCCCTAACATGGATTCTAAACACTTTTGCACACATAAACATGAGAATAATGACATGCATTTTCTGAATTCACTTGGTTTCAGATTTAGTTTCACATGGTTTCTATAACACATTTACATATCTAAGATTTCACATTTTTCTTTACACTAGGTTCCTCTTTTCACATGTTTACACTTTACACATACACATTCACATATCACTTACACATTACACATGGTCACATACACTTTTACACATTACACTTTACACTTATTTTAGTGCCGTGACACATAGTCCAAACCACCAAAGAAGGACACAAACACATCACATCACATAGACGCCGTCTAGGCAATACAATGGCGACTCTTGGACTGCGCAGACCGGGAGAACAAGTCTCCACCCTATCCAGTGGTACTTGTCCACCTCCAGGATTTCCCCCTAATGCCCTTAGGGTCACTTAACACAATGAACTTTCTCAGGGGGACTTTTCCCTGATACGGCTCCACTGCCTTCTCGGAAGCAGTATCACATTGGCACAGTTTACACTTTTACACATTTACCGTTTTACACATGGTTTTACACTTGACACTCTTCATTTCATTCACACTTTCTTACTCACATGAACACCTCTGTTTTCCTAACATGGTACTACAGAGTTTTCAGGATTCAACATATAGTAAACACACCAATCATGCTGGGTTTAGACACAATCTAATCACGTTTCGATCATATGTACGAATTATTCATAATTCACATGAAAACACATAACTTTTTACTTACTGTTCCAATTAACCTGAAATTTTAACCACATGCTGTTTTCAGGTTCAAAATCATATCCTCAATTTTTCAGATTTTTCTTAGCTAAATAGGATTTACATAAATCAAACACCTAATTAGCACATTATTCACAATTTACGTTAACATGGAATTTACACATCATGCAATTTACCACTTGCTGTTTAGCCATAAGCTACCAACATATGCATGAAATTAGAGTACATCATTTCCCTAATTCATACATCTATGGATTTAACACTACGAATCATTTTTACATACTTCTATTCTATCGAACCGAAACTATTAACAAATTGCACAATCATGGATAAGTTTCCTAAATTTGCAAAACACATGCTGACCCACAATCTTCATGATTAGACCGAAATCAAGGCATTCAACTCACTGTAGTCATGGAACATGGGTTTGCAAAATTATCTACAAGTCATGCTCACAAGATTAAAGACAACATTTTTCCACATTCACCATCACACCACATTCATTCACAACCACAATGCACAATATACATAGCTTATAGGAATACCATATATCCTCATCACGGAAATCATAACGAAATTAACGTATAAGAGGGACAGAACAGCTCACTGTTCTGTCCTGGCGAACTAGACGGCGGTCTCTAGCCGCTGACTCAGAGTCAGCGGCATGGTCGATGGACGCCAAGGAAGAACTGGGCGTCCAGGGACCTTGCCGTTTACTCAAGTCTGTGCAGAAACACAGACCCGAGCTCTGAAATTCGGGTGAAATGGAAGGTCTAGGAGTCGAGGAAAATTTCACAAAAATCATAAAAACCTCCTAGACTCATACGGGGACACCATAGATAGGTCACTTGCCTTTCAAAATTTCTTCTAAGAGATTTAGAGGCTTGGTGAAGACCTCCTTGGGCAGTCCCAAGAAGTTGCAGAACCTTCCTCTAGATCGCCTTCCTCCGGGTTCCTGGTTGATCTCCTCGCCAAGGGGATGATGGGGAGGCCTTCCCCTATGCTTCAGCTTCCTCCTTGATGCAGAAGATCTTCAAATGAACCTCCAAGGGGTCGGATTTGGGGGTTCAAAAAGGGGTTTTTCTCATAGAAAGCTCTAGGGTTTTTCTCTCCTCTTCTCTCCTCTTGCAAGGGTGAAATGAGAAGTGGGGAGAGGCCATTTCGGGTTCAGCATGTAGGAGAGGCCCTCACCCACTCACCATGCCGATTAGACAGCCTTAGAGCCGTTGGGGGACATCCCCCCAATGGTTGCCATGCCTTGTTTCAGAAGACAGCAGCTCTGCTGTGCGCATGCAGGCCAGAGAAGTTGGCGTCCAGATCGCTGGACGCCGGAATTAGGGTTGGCGTCCAGGGCTGGACGCTAACACCACCTCAACGACCTGGGGATTGACGCCAATAGGGCCTTCGACCAGAACCCTAATTTATGCAGAACCAAGCATACCAAGCTTCTATACATGCAATAAGTACATGGTATTATATTCACACTATCATCATGCAATACACACACTATTACGTTTAATATAAACACATGTACACATATTTATACTATTTTAATATCCACGTAAATACGTACATACATACTCAACACAATATACACACATAAATACGAAAAATACGATGGAAATTCGAGGGTCTTACAAGATGTGAATGGAATGCTTCATCAGAGGCACAAACATTGATCTGTGGTGGGTAATAGAAACAGGTGATTATATTATTGTTCCTGCTGAAGGTACTACTGCAATTACTGCAGCTGATAAAGTTAAACTGTCTCTAAATTTTAACTAAAAACTATGTATGTTGTGATCTATTAAAAAGAAAATTCAATAGATTATCAGCATGCAAATCTACAAAAGAAATGTGGGATAACTTGTAGGTAACATATGAGGGAACAGAGAAAGTTAAGAAAACTAGAATAGACATTCTTGTTTCACAATATGAACAATTTAAAATGCTTCCAAATAAAAATATTACTCAAATCTGCAATAGATTTTCAAATATAGTAGTCGGCTTAAGCTCTCTTGGAAAAGATCTTTCAGATGAAGAGACGGTCAGAAAAATACTTAGATCTTTAACTCATTCATGGGCCCCTAAGGTCACTGCTGTTGAAGAAGCTCATGACTTAGCAAAACTTCCCATTGATAAATTAATTGGCTCACTTATGGCTCATGAAATAAACATGAAGAGATTTTCTGAAAGCACTTCGAAAAAGAAAATGCCAAATGTTTTGAAAGTTGCATACTCTTCTTCCTTTGAAGATTCAAAGGAAATATCAGATGACAGTGATAATGAAGTTCTGCTGTCAAGAAAACTCTAACGAATTCTGGCAAAGAAAAAGAAGCTCGGCTCAAAGAGATACTTCAAAAGAGAAAGAAGAAGGAGCCAACCTGTTATGAATGCAATCAGCCTGGACATTACAAGTCAGATTGTCCAAAACTCAAGAAGAAAGAACCTGCTAAAAACTTTGATAAGAAGATAGGCAAAGAAAGAAGATTCAGAAAATACAAGAAGAAAGCTATGGCCGCAGCTTGGGATAATGAAGAAGCTACAACTTCGGGCTCCTCAAGTTCAAAATTAGAAGAAGAGGAACAAGTCAATCTAGCCCTCATGGTAGGACTAGACCAGGTAAACTCTGAAGCATCTTTTACTTCATGTTCAAAATCTGATTCTGATAATTTAGAAGACGCATTTATGAATTGTATGAAAAGTATAAAACAGTGGTTAGACAAATGAAAATAGTTAACGTAAACCTACTAAATCAAGAAAAATCAAACACTCTTCTAAAAAATGAAGTAGAAAAGTTAAGACAAAACCTAACTGAAACTAAAAGATCTAATGAACTACTGTGTGAAGATTTAAAAAATAAAACATTAAACTCATGGAACTCGAATCAAATCTAAAAGAACTACAAGATGAAGAAAAATTAAGAGAATAAAACATTTATCTAAAAACAACTATAGACAAAATTACCAGTTGTAAAATATCATTAGTTGTAAATTAAAAGGTGGTCGAATAGGCAAAAAGAAATATGGAGTAGGTTACATACCTCCATCAAATGAGGAGAAAATTATCTATCATGAAAAATACCCAACTCTAAAATTTGTGAAGGAAAAGGAAATAAAAAATCCTATAAAAGTTAATCAACATATCTATAGACAAAAATAGAAATTTAATAAGACTAGACATACAAAGAATGCATATGATCTGTGTTGTAGTCACTGTAATCCATTAGGACACACAATCAACACCTGCACAACTAGACATTTGCACTGGATTCCAAAGACTAACCATCAAGGACCCAAGAAAATCTAGGTACCAAAAATAAAAACTTAGTTCTATTTGTAGGGTTGCCTAAGAGCATCCAAATAGTATTTGAATAGTGGGTGCTCAAGGCATATGACAGGTGACAGAAAACTATTTACAAGTTTTAGAGATGAAGTTGGTCAAGTTACCTATGGAGATAATGGAAAAGAAAAAGTTCTAGGATGTGAACCATAGGAACAAAGGAAAAATATTTGATAGAAGACGTTATGTATGTAGAAGTTTAAAGCATAATCTGATTAGCATCAGTCAACTTTGTGACAAGGGTCACTTAGTAAAGTTTAGAATAATAAGTGTATAATCCAAAAGGATGGAAAATAGTGTTTGAAGCTCAAAGAGTCAAAAATCTGTACACTCTACAGTTAGCAGAATTAAAAGTAATCAACCTATGTCTTGCAACCACAAAAGGTGAGGAAACTGATCTATGGCACAGAAGATTAGGACATGCTAGTACTTCAATGATCAAGAAACTAATCAAGCATGATCTAGTTGAACGTCTTCCAAAACTAAAGCTAAAAAAATCTGGAATCTGTACAACATGTACAAAAGGAAAGCAGACCAAGGCTTCATTTCAGTCTAAAATAGTGGTAACAACTTCCAAACCTTTAGAACTCATTCATATGGACTTGTTTGGACCAATGAGAACAGTTAGTCTTGGAGGAAAAGTTTATGGTTATGTAATCATAGATGATTACTCAAGGTACACCTAGGTATCATTTTTGGAAGCCAAATCAAAAACATTCTCAGCTTTTCAGAAGTTCAGTAAATTAGTATAGAAGAATCAGAAATTTTAGATAATTAGCATTAGATCTGATCATGGTGGAAAATTCAAGAATGAAGAATTTGTCATATTCTGTGAAGAAAATGGTATAGAACACAACTTCTCTGCACCAAGAACACCTCAACATAATGGAGTAGCAGAAAGAAAGAACAGAACACTGCTGGACATGGCCAGGACAATGCTTATAGAATATAATCTACCAAAGTACTTCTGGACAGAAGCGGTCAACACAGCCTGCTACATTGTCAACCGATGTATGATCAGACCTATCTTGAAGAAGACACCTTATGAACTCTACAAGGAGAAGAAGCCAAACATCAGTCATCTTTGACCCTTTGGTTGTAAGTGTTTTATTTTAAATAATGGTAAAGATAATCTAGGTAAATTAGATGCCAAAGTGATGAAGGTTTCCTGTTAGGATACACTTCAAATCCTAGAGGTTATAAGTGTTTAATAGAAGAACTTTAACTATGGAACATTTGTTCACATTTTATTTGATGAAACTAACCCTTCTATTGAGAAAATAGAAGAAGAGATATTGTTGAAGAATTGTGCAGGGATCTAGAACCAGTTTCTCTTGAAGAAAAGAAAAAGAGAAAGAAAATCCACCACTGGAACAACTACAACAACAAGAAGAAACACAGGAAGGACTACCTAGAAGATTGAGGTATCACAAAGATCATCCAAAGGAAATATTATAGGTGATCCTCAAGACAAGGTAAGAACAAGAGGTAAGACAATTCCCTATGACTTTACTGCATTTGTTTCTCAAATAGAGGACAATCAATGATGCACTGGCCGATGAGTCTTGGATCCTAGCTATGCAAGAGGAACTTAACCAGTTCCAACGCAGCCAGGTCTGGACTCTTGTCCCTAGACCTTCTGACCATCTAGTTATTGGGACCAGAAGGGTCTTCAGAAACAAAATGGATGAATCAGATCAGATCACAAGGAACAAAGCTAGACTGGTAGCACAAGGATACTCCCAAGAGGAAGGCATTGATTTCGATAAAATATATGCTCCAGTTGCTAGATTAGAAGCAATTAGAAGTCTATTAGCATATGCATGCTCCCTTAATATCAACTTATTTCAGATGGATGTCAATAGTGCATTTCTAAATGGTTTTATAAAAGAAGAAGTCTATGTTGAGCAACCACCAGGTTTTGAAGATAATAAATATATGAATCATGTTTTCTGTTTAATGAAAGTATTATATGGTCTGAAACAAGTTCTAAGAGCTTGGTATGAAAGACTCGGTGCTTATCTTATATCACATGATTTTTCAAGAGGTAAAGTAGATAGCACATTATTTATTAAGAAATTTTCAGAAGGAATCTTAATTGTCCAAATATATATTGATGATATTATCTTTGGCTCTACTAGTGAATCACTTTGTAAATTCTTTGAAAATCTTATGCAAAGTGAGTTTGAGATGAGCATGATGAGTGAACTTAACTACTTTATTGGCTTGCCAATCAAGCAGACCAAAGAGGGTACTCACATTTGTCAAACCAAATACATTTTAGATTTACTATCTAAATTTGGCTTTGATAAGTGCAAGCCCTTAGGAACACCCATGAGCTCAGGCATCAAGTTAGATAGTGATCTACTTGGCAAGAAGGCAGATCAAAAGATCTATAGAGGTATGATTGGGTCACTACTCTATCTTACGGCCAGTAGACCAGACATAATGTTCAGTGTATGTTTATGTGCTAGATTTCAAGCTGATCCTAAAGACTCACATGTCAATGCTGTTAAAAGAATTTTTAGATATCTTATAAACATAAGTGAAATGGGTTTATGGTATCCTTGTAAGGCGCTCAAATTTTGGTGCATATAATATTGATTATTTCGGTGCATACAATATTTTATTTAACTCTGTGTATATTATTAAACCCTATGCATATAGGATTTCATTATTGTTGTGCATATATGTTGTTGGATGATTTCTGTGTTTCTGCCAAAATTCTGCTTAACGTCACATATCTTGACGTTAAGAGTGAGTCGACGGCAATAAGTGTGTCGTTTACTGTCTGACTAGAAGCTATCAACGTCAACTTCGATTGACATTGACTTCTGGTTAACGGCAGTAGGTTGGACGTTTACTTCTCTATTTATGTCTGGGATTTCATATCTAAACGGGTGCATTTTCTTGGGTTCTTGATTAGGAAACCCAATCCAAACGGTAGGCAACCCTAATGCTATGCATATCCCAACCCTTAAACCTATAAAACCTAGTGTTTTCACCCAGATTATGACCTTTGGTTGAGAGGAAAACCTAGGGCTCGTTTGTGAGAAAACTTGAGTTTTCTAAAGCTTGATCTGGCAATTGTTAGCTTCTTCTGGTGATCTTCTTCGACGGGGAGATACTCCAAGTGTAGAGGAATCATCCCCGACTCCAGAGGACCTTCTGTGCAGGTGTGAAGACTAGTTTTGGGATTGTAAATCTGCACCTTCTTGGCTTGGCCGAGGAGGGCTTCTTCGACTAATCAAACCCTTTAGAGAATTATTTCTAGGCAAGTAACTTAGGGTTTCACTCCATAGACTTGTCCTTTAGGGTTTTAATATTTTTACGGATTTTATTTCATGCCCTGGACCCCCCCAAAATCTCCTATTTTCTGTGTTCGATCTGCACTGTGTGCAAAAGGAGGTTGATGGCCACTTTGCTGCAGCCAAGTTCCTGGATCAACGGCAGTCGATCATGCCGTTAACCTATGTTGGCGTCCAACCCCTGGACGTCAAGTTCCTCTGATTTTCCAGAACAGTGTTTAACTACATGTGATGTGATTTTTCAGGTAAAAGTGAAAACATGTATGTGTTTAGAAAATGTTGTCCTGTCTAGTATGTTCATTAGATCATACCATGAAATCCTGATAATTCCCTGATTATATTTGCTATTTATAGAAATTTTGTTATGGGAGAAATACACATGTTTTAGTAGAGTTAAATTCAGAGTAAATGTGCATGATGAATGTTATCATCTCAAAAATTTTCCATGAATGTAGGACTATAGTATGCATGTTTCAGGACTGTTAGATTCAATGGCTTACTATCTACCATGCTTAAATGAATTATCTTGTTAATTACTGTAATCTCTGTTAAATACGAAAAATAGTTGTACTGTTCCTAAAATTCTAAAAAATTACAGATATGTTCCATGTTCTATGTCCATCTCGTGGTTAAAATTTGATATTATTCTGAGTACTATACAATTAGTTGTTAATTTCGGAAGTTTTCTATAACATGTTTTAATATCAAGTTTCATTATGTTTAAAATGCGATTAGCATCATGATTGGGTTCTGTTAATTACTGTTATGGTTATCTGAGAAACTAAAGGTGGTAAGTAATTGTTTCATGATATATATATATATATATATATTATATATATATATATTGTGTGTGTGTGTGTGTGTGTGTGTGTGCATATCCATGGAAAGTGAGAGAACATGTGGCATGTGTGTGGAATGTGTTAATGTGCAAAGAAAAATTGTGCCAATGAGACACTGCCACCATAGATTGCATGGAGTTGTACTGTAGTAGTGCCCCTATTGAAAAGCTCAAATGTTAAGTGATACCCAGGGCAACGGGTCGTGTGAAATCCTGGAGGTGGACAAGTTCCACTAGTAATGGTGGGGAGGGCTTCCCCCGGTTCTGTGCAGTAACCAAGACTTGGTCACTTTGCCTGGTGATTAAGTATGTGTATGTGTTAAGTGACCTTTCTAGTGGTGGTTTGGGCTGTGTCTTGGCAATGTGTAAAAGTGGATGTGTGTATAATGTGTAAAGTGACATGTGAACGTGGCACGTGGTAAGTGCAAGTGATGTGACATGTGATACATGAATGTGCAAAGTGAAAACTATGTGTAATCATGTGTAAGTGAAAGTGAGTGTTAATGTGAAAGTAAATGCATGTGAAAGCCAAGGTAAAGTGCATGTGAAAATGTCATAGGGAAATAATGCATGTGTCAATATGATTTGTGTTAATTATGATATCATGTTTAGTACCATGTGTAGAATTATGTTAATTGTGTCCATGAGTTGGTAATTACTTGATGAGCAGGTGTTTAGTATCATGTTATAAATTGAATATAAACCATGTGTTAGTGTTATGTTAAAATAAGAAATGAAGGTATGTGATTATATGAATGCTCTTATGTTAGTGGATTCATGTTATAAATGAACATATTTAGAATTTTGTTATACATGAGTTAGTATAGTTATGCAATAGATTCCATGTTTTATTATCCATTTTATAGCATGAGCATGTGTTAGTTTAATTGTAAATTGCTAATAGTAATGATGATGTGTTATTAGTGTTAAATCGTTAGAAAGCATGTGTGGTAAGTACATAGTTTGAAATTATAAGTTGCTTGCTGAGTCTATTGTGTAGACTCACCCTTGCTAAACATTTCAGGAGATTTAGAACCCGAGGAGTTAGCAAGATCCGATGTGGAGCGTGAAGGATATATTGAAGATTAAAGTCTATTCTCTTAGTATGTGATGTAATTGTAAATTTGGACATTGGCTTATTGTAATTGGAAACTGGATATATCTTTGGTGGATGTATGTTATGTTATTTTTTTCTTGGACTATATAGACTGTGGTATGTGGATTATAAAGTTGATGGAATAAGAGCTATTTAATTTCCACTGCAATATTCATTTCTATTTGTGTATATCTCAGCCCATGTGACTATTTTTGGGTTTTTCTCCCCTGTAGCGACTTGCTCTCATCCGATGTGGGTTGGTATAACCACACCGGGTGGAAGTGGGCCGTTACAATCCCAGATGTTCTGAACTTAAATTTCTTGGGTATAGTGATGCTGACTATGCTGGATGCAAGATAGATAGAAAAAGCACCAGTGGTACTTGTCAAATTCTTGCAGGATGTTTGATTTCTTGGTCCTTCAGAAAGTAGAATTCAGTATCCTTGTCCACAACAGAAGCATAATATATTACAGCTGGAAGCTGCTGCACTCAACTGCTATGGATTAAGCATCAATTGGAAGACTATTGGCATATTCTTCATGGAATTCCAATGCTTTGTGACAACACAAGCACAATCAACTTAACCAAAAATACAATCCAGCACTCAAGAACCAAGCACACTGAGGTCAGACATCATTTCATCAGGGACCATGTAAGTAATGGTGATATTTTACTTAAATTTGTTTCTACAGATGATCAATTAGCTGATATATTCACCAAACCTCTTCCTGAAGATAGATTTATATCTATCAGAAGAGAAATAGGTATGTTCAATCCTGACTAAAATTCACTGCACTGCATGCTTCCTGCATTGTAAAAACTTTTCTAAGTCCTAAGACTTCGACTCTTTAGAAGTCGAAGTTATGGATACTGCGACTTTTGAGAAGTCGGAGTTCAGTACTGCGACTCTCAAGAAGTCGTAGTTTGTGAAGTCAGAGTCTATATCTAAATTTAATTAAAATAATAATATTACTATTATTTAATTTCTATTTAAATAATAATAATTTATAATCGTTCACTCATTAAATCTCAACTCTTCATCCCCTCATCTATGGTCCGTTTCACACTCCCCTTTCTTTATTAAGACCCTTTCCCTTCCTTTGAAAAATCACCTGTTTGAAGTCTCTTCAACTCCTCTGTCGTCTTCCTCCTAGTTCCCACGTTCGCTCTTCACCTAGACGAACCAAGCTCGAAGCCTCTGCAGATTTCCACCTCCTTTTTAAAGAAAGGTAGGATCTTTGATTTTTGTAGACTATATCTACATCTTCTCTACTACCTATCTCAGACATCTTTTTGTCGTTTGTCAAGATGGCTTCATCTAGGGCTCCTGAAGGTTCCATGTTCACCCCAGAGCAGTTCCAACGATTGTCTTCGACAAAAGCTTCTATTTGCCCAGGGAAAATAGTGGATTTCAGTCAGTTGATGGGTAGACTAAGATGGGTAGAAGAAACCCTAGCAGCCATGGGTTGGTCGAGGCTCTGTTAGTTTTTTGAACCAACATTTGAGGGCGCTCTAAAGGCTTTCTACCTATCCCTCTGTATTACAGCAGAAGGTTCAGTTACAGGCTCAGTAAAGGGTACCACAGTCACTATTTCTGAAGAACTTCTAGTAGAACTCTTGGATTGCTCGAACTCTGGACACAAGATCAGTGAAGTTGTGTCCATGGAGAAGCAGAAATTGAGAGTTATTAGGAATTTAGGATCCATCACTAAGAAAGGGCTCCTAGTCAACGAGCTCTCTGCAGAAAAGAGAATACTCCACTCAATCATCACCAACATCATCACTCCCAGAGTAGGTACACACTCTTCTATTACTGCCAGAGATGGAAGTTTGTTATTTTGGGCTATTCAGAGGCACAAGGTTAACTTGCCTTCCATTATATTGGAAAGGATGGCATGTTCCAAGAACCTGCAGGAGTCCCTTCCCTATGGACCCCTGCTAACTCTTGTGTTCAAGAGATTTTCGGTGGACTTGACCGATGATGTGTCCACCTCTGTGAAAGAAAAGATTGGGCTCTCCACCTTGAGGAGAAGCCATTATGTCTTAGAAGACAAGTCTCAAAATGTCTGGACTAAGGACTCTATCCCCAAATGCACTCACGATATATTTCTAGATGAGGTACCAACACTTGGAGAAGCTAGAGAAAAAGAAGCACCAGTAGCAGAACAAGCAGAGATCCAGGCTCATGTCCCCTCTCAAGAACAAGATGCTCCTAATGTCAGTATCAATCAAATTCTAAGGGACTTAAGAGGCAAAGGAGTAGCTCAAGAAGAAGATATCCCTAGCACCACTCCAGTAGAGCCTTCCTTAGAGGAGCACCACCACATATCTCCTCCATATATTGAGACCCAGCCTAGGTCTCAGGGGGAGACTAGCAAAAGTTTGGATGTGATACAGTTGATTTTGAAGCAGCAAGAGATGATGACAGCTCTGAAGATGCAAATCCAGCAGATAGATGTCATATTTGATTATATGTCTGAGGAAGTCCAACAGATGAAGGACCTTTTATTACAGTTGGTGTGCCATCAGGGCAAAGGTACTTCTCAAGTTCCTCCTACTCAATCTGAGCAGCAACAGCAACAATCGCAGCAACAGTCAGTGGATGTGGTTCCACAACCAGAGAAAAGATCAGAATAGCCTTTTGTGGACCCAGGAGTTACGTCAGAACAGCAGCAGTCGGGTCAAGTAGAGCATATTTCAAAGCACCAGTCGGAGTAGCAAGTGCAGCCTTTAGATGCAGAAGCCGATCTTCAAGTCAAAACCTTTAGGAGGAGAGTTAGAAGTAAGCTTATGCAGTCTGATCTTCCAGTTTTCCCTTCTCAGCCCTTGACTATCTCATCTCCTCCTGTTCCTACTCCTCCTCTTACTGATCCTCCTACTACTGACCCTACACCTACACCAGCCATTGTACAACCACCTCCTTCCACCTCTCAACCTCTCCCTTCTGCCTCCACTGATCCTCCTCCTTCCTCCTCTCAAACAACAATTGAGTCTCCAATAAATACTTCAATTCCTTCCTTTCCTTTGAAGTATAGGTTCAAAACTCACACTGTAGACACTCCCTCTCTTCATACCTTACCTCCATACCTCTTTTCTACTCCTCCTTCATCCTCCATTTCTTCTTCTATTAGCTCCACTCCTTCAATTGGCCAGATAGTACCTAGTATGGTACTAGCCTCTGGAGCACCCCTCATGGCCACAGCTCCCTTCTTCCACCTTTTTGATATGCCTTTATCTATCACCCTGAACATCACATGAATCTGTTCAGAGAATTTTTATCCATTGAAGCTTTTCTTGAAGTTCATGGGATGCCGGACTACAAGTTCGAAGATTGGCTCCCTCTTCTACTCAAAACCTCTGAAGTTCTATTGGCTGATGTGAATCTCATCACTCAAAAGAGCCATAGTTCTTCTCCTTTAGAATTTCTCAATCTTAACCCTACCAAAGCTGAAATCTTCATCTAAGCCAAGTCTAGAAACCCTCTCCTCACTGTTCACCAGCACATTAATCTAAGGTTTTTTGACCTCTTTAGCCACCACCTTAGAGAAGCCCAGACTAGCTACACTAGAATGAAGGTCTTCAATGAAGATCGATTCAAGTTAGGTTTGCCAGACGTCAATAGAGGGCGGTGGCGGATGATCACTCAGGGTCAGAAACCAATTACTCCTTCCATGACCATTGCATTACCTTCTGGACTGTATCCCAGTCTAGTTGGTGCTATTTCTTTTAGGAAGTAGTTTGCTCAGATAGCTTTCAATAGGCATATCCAGGTAGCAGCTAGGTTCAAGGCTAAGTATAACATCAAGCTATCCTTCCATAGATTTGCCATGATGCAAGCTCCCAAGAATTCTCAGAACATGAAGGACTTTCAACACTACTTTGCAGAGTCTAAGAGATTGAATGAAGATGAATGGGCAGCAGCTTATCCAGCAGATAGTAAAGAGTGTCAGAGACTCAAGTTATCTCCCCATGTTTATCTCATGAAGCCTTATGACATTCATTGGAAATCTGTGTTTCAGAAATGGACACAGAGATATGTTATCTATTACCAAGCCAACGAAGTCGTCCACTCCTAGGGTCTTCACTAGAATATTTCTGTGCATGACTTTCTGCACCATGCAGCCAAGAAGAAATTTGTTTCCCTTAAGTATAGTTTGTCTGCTCACAACTACCAAAGAAGACTCAACTGGTATCATCGCAGGCATGTCAAATCTTATAGGAAAATTCTTGCCATAGAATCTTCCTACAACATAGATAGAGAGAAATTTTCCTCTTTCTTCCCTGACAATGAGCGTAAGACATGGGACATTATTCAACCATTCTTTTCTCAAGTCACCTCCTCTCTCTATATTCCTAGTTCATCTTTTACCCATTAATGTAACTTGATCCTTCCATATATTAATATAGATATGTTTCCTCACATATGTGTGTATATCTCTCTCTGTGTCCCTTATCCTTTCTGTTAATGCCACAAAGAGGAAGAAAGAAAGAAAGAAAGAAAGAAAGAAAGAAATATTTTACAAAATCAAATTTGTTTTCTTTTACCAAATTAAAAAGTTTTTGTCATTACCAAAAAGGGGGAGAATTGTTGAGCAACTATTCCTATTTATTTTGATAAATATAATTGCTAAACACTCATCATGATATTTTTGCTATGACAAAACCTTTTAATATCTTTTCCTTTACTATTTATGAAAATCAATAAGTCAAAAGGCTCTTATTTATACAAACATATTTCTGCCAAAGTTTATGCTTACACAGAACTTAAGTATAACACAACGAAAAATTTTCTAAGTCCACAGCATACACTGTACATCATACATAACCTAACTCCGACTCCTGACTCCGACTCTTGAAAAGTTGAAGTAATGCTTCGATTGATGAACATGTAGCACTCCGACTCCTGAACAGTTGAAGTTGGGCCTACTCCGACTTCTGTTAAAAGTCGAAGTCTGTACCGATTGGTTATCTATTGAGCCTTACTCCGACTCCATGAAAGTCGAAGTTGGACATACTCCGACTTCATAAAAGTCGAAGTCTGCTATCTATTTGCTGGCACTCCGACTTCCTAGAAGTCGAAGTTTGCTTGATCTTTACTCCGACTCCCCACGAAGTCGAAGTCTTTGCTTCCTTAGTCTGACTTCAATGAAGTCGAAGTAGCTGTATTTCTTATGAAGTCGAAGTTCATTATCTGTTATAATTGTATTGCTATTTCTTACTCCAACTCCTTGAAAGTCGAAGTTTCTCATATCAACTTCTGTATATCTGTACTTAAGTGATCTTTTAAGTGAGCACAACCTAATGTACATCATTACATGAGTTTTACATTGAAATATCTTTTGCATAAAGTTAGTTTTCTTAAAATCATTTTCGTTCAGTTAATATAAAATTCAATTATCTTTTTGGCAGGAAGAATATTTTATTCATCTGTGAAATATCCTTTTTTTTATCTGTATTGTATGAGATATATTTGTTATCTCTTCCATTGACAGGAAGATAAGTTGATCTCTGGTCGATAGATGTCAAGATTTAAATGCTTGATAAGTATAAGCTGTATGGGCTATCTGTCAGAACCTACCTGCCCCTATCAGAAATCCCATGACTTTCAGAAAGAAATTGTGTGCAAATGTTTGTTCATTCTTAAATGCTCTGAACTTCTTCATACTTTATATTCTTATATGTATCTCACCTCCCTCCAAAAGAATGGAGATATCTTTCTGTCCTGTCCTTTTAGGCTTACAGAACATTTTTGAAGCATGGTAAGCCTACAGTCTTGCGCTTGAAGCCTGCAGAACATTTATAACCTCTAGTCTTGCGCATGGAGCCTCTCAGAAGTATAATGAAGCTGTCTCTCAAGCATGACGCTACAAAATATAGCCTAAAGATGTTGGGACTCATGAAGCAAAGATTTGATGGACAAACCTAAGAAGATCAAAGTCTCCTCTCAACGGACATCCTTAACCGGCTAGCTTCTCACGGTCAAAAAGCAATTTGAAGCTCATACATATAGAAGCTGAAGCTTGAAGAACACAAGGACATACACATACAGAAGATACATAGAAGAAGATAGAAGCTCACCTTCCACTCCAATCTAAAAACGTAGAAGAGCCACTCAACAAGAAAGAGAGAGCTACTCCTCAAGCCTCGACTTGCAAGCTCTCCATTGGCGATTAGATGTCTTCTCCGCTTGGTGGTTTTCTGCATTGCAGATTCTTTTCAGTCCACCTCAGTTTTAGAAAGAGGTTAAGCTCCACTTTCATTTGTTTCTCTTTCTGAATCTCTGTGTTTGCTCATTGTTGTTGAGGAGACACACAAGTTTTCAACTTCTATGTAAGATAACCCGTAGGGGGGTTTGTACCCTGTAGTGCCCCTCTTGTGAAGGGAAGATCTATAGTTTTAGATGGTCTTGTACCCCTTGGTTTAAGGGAAGACTTGTTGGTCTGCAAGTAGTTGTATTTCCTCTTAGTTGAGAGAAGGCCAAATGCGCTTGGTAGTTAGTGAAATCCCAAGTGGTTTCTTGGGGACTGGACGTAGGACTTCCATGTGGGAAGAGTCAAACTAGGATAAAATCTTTTGTGCATTTCTGTGTGATTATTTCTCCCAAGTTTACACTTGTTTCACACACACCACACTAAGTACTAACGACTCTATTTAGTGTTGTTTATCTTTTAGATAAAATTTTAAAAGCGCAAGAAGTCCTATTCACCCCCCCCCTTTCTAGGACAACTTAGTGTCATCTTGATCCAACAGTCGCAACCTAGAACACAACAAGTCAATGGTCGCGACCAGGGAATGAGAAGACGATAGGGACTGTGTCGCGACCTGACATGAAGGCGATGGTGATCTTGTCATGATCACAGACCCGAGGCGGTTTGAATTTCTGGCCCCACAGACATCTCCCTATATTCCTTCTTTCGCTTCTCTCTCTTCTTCCTTCCCTTTCTTTGGCGACCGAGCCTTCTTCCCCCTGTCTCCTCCGGCGATCCTCTGTCGGTGGTAGACTACACCTCTTCCCCTTCCTTTTCTTCTTCTTGTACTCTTCTCTCCCTGTTTCTGGTTTGCCCAGAGCCATGGAGGGTGGCGAAGGTAATAGCGACGGCTGTGATGACCGACCGATGAGGTCCAAGAGGACCATCAGTCGGCGGCGAGCGGCCAAGGAAACGCCCACGGCGAGATGAGAGAAGGCACCAACCATCCCCATGGAGGTGGACCCCATGGAGGTGCCGGGCGAGGAGGAGTCCATCGGCCCCAAGAAGGTAGGTGGCCAACACCCTTGCCCACGTGCGATTGATGTTAGGAAAAGGGTGAACAAGGTGCTAGGCACCTGTGTAGGGCCTTTGGTCCAAAGTGGAACCACCGGGCAACGGCCATTGGCCGTCCTCGGTCACCCTGTGAACACGATAGGAAGCCTATCGCTTTACCAGGGAAGAATGCGACGCACTGGTTGTCGCGTTCACAAGGCAACAGCCCGATACGTCACCTTCTAAAACCATAATGTGACACCCATTGTGTCGTGTTCAAAAGGCAACAGAAACCCTGTCGCGACCTGAACAGATTGTTGCGTGTGGATTTTTGACTAATTGTTGTGTATTTTTTGGCTCTTTTGCAGAGTGAGTTGTGGTCTTGGCTGGGGTGGGCCAATGTTTATGCAGTCTACCAGGGTCTGTCGGACTTCCAGAGGAAACGACTGGAGCAGATGGGGTTCGGTCCGTTCCTCTGACTAGACGAGCTTACACTCGACGTGGCGTTGATCCAGGCGTTGAAGGAGCGATGGGACCCCGAGTGCCATGCCTTCCTCCTTCCGTGGGGTCACATGATCCCCATATTAGAGAACGTGGCATGGATCACCGGCCTAAGGGTGGATGGCCAAGGCGGTGACAAGGGTGACCTACACCTGCTACCAGGAGCTAGTGGAGAGGTCCTGGGTTTGGAGTTGACTGGGAGCGACCATCCTTGCTATCGAGGACGAGATTGCAGGCGAGCCTGGGAGTGGTGGATGCTCGCCACCTGACAGGAGAGGGCCAGGTGGAGTATATGGCCAGATTGACGGACGATTCCAGGGCGATGCTGGCAGAGGAAGAGGGAGCGGCCACAGACCGACACTTGAGGCACTTCCTGATGTCTGTGATCCTCGAAAGCTTGTTCTCTAGGGGACCCGTGACTGAAGGGGCTAAGGTGACCTGACCCGTGGTGTGGCCCTAGCTGCCTACCATGGGGTGCGGCCCTTCTAGCCCACCTCTTCGACAGCTTGGGCACCTCTGGCAGGGAGACAGAGGTAGCCAGCTTCTTCCCCTTCCTACAGGTACACTTTCACCTTTTATTTCTTGCCTACTTATTATAATTGACTGTGTTACTGACCAACTTGTTTTGCAAGTGTGGGCCTACTACTACCTCCCCTCCCTTGGCCGGGGAGTACCGAGGCGACCGAGCACTATATCGCTTTTGCAGTTCTGGCGGTTTCGCCGAGACGAGTGGTCCCTGCACCTACAGGTGACCCTCCTCCATGACACCCTAGACACTGTCCCCTTCAGACACGTGAGTACTTCTCCACTTGCAACCCTTCTCTTTCTTTCTCATTGACAAGCGACTAATGAGTTTCTATATGTGATGTGCAGGTTGAGTGGACTCCCTACGCTGGGGATGAGGACGCCGACTAGTCATGGGTGGAGCAGGGCCGCCCCTAATTCGGTAGGGAGATTTGGCTTCATGCATTCAACACGGTGGTACCACTCCACCTACGGCTGGTCGTGAGGACGTTGGGGCTCCACCAGGCGGTGGTGGAGTTTCTCGACCCGACAGCGGCTGAGAGAGAGACCGGGCCGCAGCTTCCGTGGCATCTAGCAGGTTACGCACTGGAGGGAGCAGGCTCGAGAGCAGCTTGATGACTGGAGACAGCAGGGCTGAGAGGTGATCTCCAAGGCCACCAGCGACGAGGACTACTTCCATGCCTACGTATGGAGGTACGGGGCCTAGGTGTACAGGGGGACTGATGCCCGGTGAGTGTTACTAACTTAGCCTTTTCTGAATATTTTAATTACTAATTCCTTAGCTAACTTGGCTTGTGTTTGTAGCTCGACTTTGAGGGCCTGATCGCCTCCCTTGAGGGCGTCCTCCACTCCACTGTCCAGTAGAGGGACGACCTCCAGCGGACCGTGACTGAGCTGGTGAGTGCTCTATTACTTCTCTCTCTTATTCTTAACTTCAGTGGTCTGACTCTTGTGCTTTTCTCATGTAGCTTGCTGAGCTAGAGCGGGCCCAGCAGATGGTGGGTGGCACTTCCTCCTCCCGAGACAAGCCTGGCTGCTCCGTGCTGAAGGTCAGTTAGTGGTGCCAGTGGCCCGGGCGGAGGAGGCCATGGGCCAGCTACACGAGCGGGTGCGTTACCAATTTTATGCCCCTTGTACCTTATTTCCTTATTGACAAATGTTTTGACTTGCAGGAGGATGAGCTAACAGATACTCTAGCGCAGACGGCTATGCTAGAGAGGAAGATGGCGGAGCTGCGCTTGCGCCCCCAGACAGACGAGGCGATGGGACTACGCCGAGAGGTTGACGAGCTCCGCTCGCAACTGGGGACTGAGTGGCAGACCGTCCTGGTGCTCAGGGTGGAGATGAGGGGGCTGGAGAGAGCCCTATCGCTGGTCGACCGCAACCATACGTCGGCCAGCAAGAGTGGTACCCCTAGCGGCTCGGCGGGGCACTACCTGACTGGTTCCTCTGAATGACGGAGGAACGAGGAGGAGGGGAGACGATGCAAGGGAGCAGCCGAGGGGAGCACGATGGGACCGAGGGATATGGCTCCTCTACCCTCTCGCCCACTTGAGGGTACAGAGGAGAGTGGTTGAGGACTTGTACTCTTTCCTTTTGTTCATCATGTATTATGATGATGTATAGATATAGCATGAAATAGAATGGAATCCTTTTGGCTATGGACTGTGATTGTGTGACAGTGACGAGTGAGATATGAGTGCTGCTTTCTTTCTTTTGCTGCGACCTTCACACTTAGGAAGACCATGAAAACAAGTTAGATCCATTTTTCGACTTAGCCCCTTGACTTGAGCATGACGAGTGACCAATCTTGATAAATGGTCAAGGGGCTAAGCCTTATTAAATAGGTGAAAAAGACATAAGTAAATAAATGACATGTATAAATGAATGAGTAAAGTATTTTTGGGGTATTGAAAACATTGGATTTTTTTTTAAGTTTTGAAATATTTGATGTTTTGGAGTTTTTAAATATTTGATTTTTTTTGGAGTTTTTGAAAGGCGCCTAAAGCCGACGTTAGCCCTCCCTAAAATAAATGCGCGAGATGGAAGGTACTCGCTCTTTGGGCCACAACACGTAGACCAATTCAAACCGCTGGTTAGGAGTCTCGATCACTTCCCCTTTCGCAAAGGACTTTACTAAGGTAAGACGGGTGTTTGGGGTGACATGCCATGGGCGACTGCCCCTAGTTCATAGTGCGGCTAGTTAGGCCATACTTAAGAGATGACCTGATCTTATAGAGGGAAGTGGAAGATTATTTAAGGAAAGTCTAACATAGGTTTAAGGATGTTGGGTTCAGCTTCTTCCCATAGCATACCCCTCAAAGATTAGGTCTATTGCGTAGGGGCTTTGTGGTCTTTTCTTATGGATTTGTACTGGTTGGGGCATGCGTACAACCGGGCTCATGAGTGTCCCGCAGGGACTTTGCCGCTCTTTGCCTTTCCCCTATCATGTATTTTTCTTTCTTTTCTTTTGCTTCTTTGTTTCTTTGCTCTTGCTATTTTCATATTTGACCGTCCCTTTTTGAGACCTCCTCTTGTCAGGGTATGCTTAAGGTTGATGACCTCGCCCTTACAACGCTTGCCCCTACATTTTGACCGACTTGAGAGAGAATGACCATTGCACCGCTTAAGCAATGTCTATGTAGCTATGATATCTACTAAGTGCAGCTACCCGAGCTTGTCGTGTGTGTGTATTGGTCCTAACTTAGAGAAACCCTTGACTACTGAGGAAGGGACTTCAGACTCTTAACACGGTGTTATCCCTAATCTAAGTGTTGTGGCCTCACACCTATAGACCTAGGGATAGAATCTTTTGTGGTACAGCCCATTCCATGGACGTGACAATTCTGTGCCCTCGGCATTGATTAGGTGGTAGGCATTTCCCGGATACACCTCTTTCACAATGTACAGACCTACCCAATTTGGCCGTAGTTTAGACCTTGGACCTCCAAGTTTGATAAAAATGTGTTTCAAGACCATATCACCCTCTTGGAATTTTCATTCAATTACCTTCTTTTCAAAAGACCTTGAGATTCACCGTTGATATGAGAGCACGTAATTGGCCGCCATTAGCCGTCTTTCATCTAAGAGTTCCAATTGGACTAGCAACGCCTCTCGACGTTCATCAAGATTAAGTTCCTTATCAAGTTGGACTCTTAGTGAAGGGATCAGGATCTCATATGGGACTACCGCCTCCATCCCATAAGTGAGAGCATATGGGATTTTCCCTGTGGGAGTACGGACAGAGGTTCGGTAAGCCCATAGAGCCTTTATTAGCTTTTCTGGCCAATCAGCAAATTTATGTGATTCACAAGTTTTTTTAAAGATTTTAAGAAGGGTTTTATTAGTTGCTTCAGCTTGGCCATTGCCTTGTGGGTAATATGGAGATGAATGATGCCGAGTGATGTTGTATTTCTTACAGAGGTCCTGGAGTTCTAGTGAGATGAATAGCGGCCCATTGTCTGTGACGATGCTTCTTGGCACTCCAAACCGTGAGATAATATTTTTCATGATAAAGTGGCACACTGTGGATGCTTCGATTTCTGTGAACGCTTCTGCTTCTGCCCACTTGGTGTAATACTCAGTTGCTGTTAGGATAAAGG
The DNA here is from genome assembly GCA_014218235.1 of Colocasia esculenta. Lineage (NCBI taxonomy): Eukaryota > Viridiplantae > Streptophyta > Magnoliopsida > Alismatales > Araceae > Colocasia > Colocasia esculenta. The sequence continues at coordinate 173,274,559 of CM024754.1, forward strand.
ATTTTTGTTTGATTTGAGCATTAGGATCACCAAGGGGGCCAACAATATCAAAAGCCCACATGGAAAATGGCCAAGGTGTGGAGAGTGGATGAAGTGAGGATGAAGGAGCATGAATTTTATCAGCATGGAGTTGGCACTTGGCACACCTACGGACGTAGATGGCACAATCTTCTTGTAGGGTTGGCCAGTAGTAGCCCTGCCTAATGTTCTTCTTAGCAAGCATCTGACTGTTGATATGCCCTCCGCATTCACTAGCATGAGCTCCTTCTACCACTTTCCAAGCTTCGTCATCATTAAGACATCTCAAAAGAACTCCATTAAGAGCTCGCCGGTACAAAACTTCTCCGATGACTGTGTACCTTAGGACGGCTCTTCTTATGGCCTTGCGATCCTCTGAGTTTGCCCCTTCGGAATACGACCCATCCTGACAGTATTGCTCAATCTCAAAATACCACGGCAATTCCTCTTCATCTAAGATCTCCTCGAGCTCAGGTAGCATGATTTGTTGCACTTCTCTCTTCCTAGCCCTCTCTTCTAAGGTTGTCCTAAGGTTCTTGAACCAAGGATCTTGAGGAGATGGAACATCGAGCTGTTGGACGACAATTGTCTCAGTTCGATGGCTCAGAGGGAAGGATAGAGAAGAGGCTAGCAATGCTAAGGTGTCAACCATGATGTTTTGTGAGCAAGGAGTGTGGACATAGATAAGCTTGCGAAATTGCTTTGCCAACAACGTGACAAAATCTTGATATGGTTTAAGCTTTGGGTGATGAGTGCGGTAAGTTGAGAGCACCTGCCGCAGAACAAGCTAAGTGTCTCCTATGATTCTAAGGTGGAATGCATCCAGGATATAAGCACGTTTAAGACCAGCTAGGAGAGCTTCAAACTCAAACATATTGTTGTTTGCAGAGAAGGTGAGTTGAAAGGCGATGGGGATGGTAATACTCTCCGGGGTGAGCAGCATGGCTCCAATGCCCCGTCCCTAAGAGTTGAGCGCACCATCAAAATGGAGAGACTAGAAGGGATCTTTGGAAATGACTGAGAACTCTTCATCAGGAAATTCCTCTCGGATGGAATCGTTGTGAGGCAGCGACAAATGAGCAATGTGCTCGGTGATGGCATATCCCTTGATGGCCTTTTGGACCACAAAAGAGATGTCGAATTGGGAGAGGAAGCTCTGCCAGCGTGCAAGCCGATCAGAGAGGACGGGTTTCTCTAAGAGGTACTTGAGTGGATCCATCCTCGAGATCAGCTTGACCTCGTGGGCAAGAAAGTAGTGCTTAAGTTTTTGAACTACCCACACGAGCATGGAACAAGTTTTGTCTGCGGTGGTGTACTTGGCTTCTGTGGTGTTGATAAGTCTAGAAAGATACTATGTTGCCCTTTCTTTTCCTGATTCATCGTGTTGTGCAAGGACAACACCTAAGGAGTCCTCAATGACTGAGAGATATAGTATTAGTGGTTTCCCAGGTACAGGAGGTTGCAAAACTGGGGGATTTATGAGATACCTCTTCAAATCGTCAAAGGCTTCTCGGCACTTGTCATTCTATTCGAACTTTGTTCCTCCTTTCAAGAGATCATAGAATGGGCAGCATATTATTTGTGAATGCTGTGATATGAATCTTCTAATGAATTGCAAATGCTTGATCAAACCTCTTAGTTGTGAAATATTCTTTGGAGGTGGCATTTCCGCAATAGCCTTAGCCTTGTTTAGATCGATCTCAATTCCCTGCTTACTGACTATGAAGCCTAGCAACTTTCCTAATGATACCTCGAACACACACTTCCTTGGGTTCATTCTCAATTTATATTCCCTTGATCTTTGCAACACCTTAGCGAGGATTTCGGCGTGTTCTCTCCTGGTTCTTGACTTCACCAAAATGTCATCCACGTACACTTCTACATAGACATGCATCATGTCGTGGAAGATAGCCATCATCGCACTTTGATAAGTAGCCCCATCATTCTTTAGCCCAAATGGCATGACTACATAATAGTATGTATCCCAGGGCGTAGTGAAGGAGGTTTTCTCTTGATCTTCAAAGCTAGACGGATTTGGTTATAACTAGAATACCCATCCATGAATGAGAGGGTCTCATACCCAGCAGTGTTATCAATCAGTACATCAATGTGAGGAAGCAGGAAGTCATCCTTGGGACATGCCCTATTTAGGTCCCAGAAGTCGATACAAATTCTGACTTTTTCGTCCTTCTTCATGACTAGGACTATGTTCGCCACCCAGTTCGGATAAAGCACTACCATGATGAATCTGGCTTTGTGGAGTTTGTCCACCTCTTCTTTCATTTTTAGGGCCATCAGTGGGTGGAATCTTCTAAGTTTTTGCTTTATGGCCTTTGCCCCTTCTTTCAACACAAGTCGATGTTCCACTAATGAGGGGTCTAGGCCGGGCATGTCCTCATATGACCAGGCAAATGTGTCTTTATACTCCCTCAGGATTTGCACCAGTTCTTCTTCTTCATCAGGAGGGAGATTCACTGAAATCATCACAAGCCTGGGATCTTCTTCTTGACTTCCTTAGTAGGTTCATCCACCGCCGTTGTAGGCTCATCAAATCTTCTTACACCACTAGCATACATTTCGGCGGTGTCGTCTACTTCGCTATCCTCTTCATCGATCAGGTCCTCATCATTCATGATTTCGTAAACACCAAACCCATCATCTACAAATACCCCATCCTGCACAATCTCTTCTTCTAACACCACCGCCTCTTTTGTGAACTCCTCTATTAGCAACAATGCTTGACATTGCCGAGCTAACTCTTGAAGGTATCTTAGGGGAATAGCCTTGCACTGCTGCTTCCTAGGGTGATGTTTGGACTTAGTGGGTGGTGGGTTGACTTGACTCTCTACCCTAGACCTATCTAAACTAGGACTAGACTCTCCTATCCTAGACAACTCTACTTGACTAGACAACTCTACTGGACAAGTTGAGGACATGGGGTCCTCGAAGAGGATGGAACTTAGTGAAGGAGTGGAAGGGGAAGCCCCAGTTGAGGGGTGCCCCTGATTAGAAAGGTGAAGGAGGTAAGCTGGCTCCTCGACCTCAATATGCAATTCAAAATTGGCATTTTTTTTTAGGACCAGTGGAAAGCATGCACCAGAAGAGAGTGATCTCGTAGTCGCTTGGATCAGAATGTATGGTAGTGAGGACTGAGTGTGGGAAACCAAGAGTGAGGATGTTGCACGCAGCTGCCAAGACTTGAGGAGACAGGTGAATTATTATGGGAGGGGATGGAGGAATGAGACTCGGGAGGACGGAGAGCAGGAGTGATGGGTGAATAGCCAAGCAGATGCCCCTCCATAGTTCATCCACTATCCTCCCTTCTTCATAAGGAATGTCTGGCTCTCCCACATCCATGGCATCATTCATCAATTGCCGCTTGGACGTGATGGACGTGGGAGGTTCTAGCAGTTCAGCTATAGCTGGCGGCCATGTTCTTTCTTCCTCTCAGAATAGACGGCTGAAGACTATAGTGATGTCCTTCATGTCGAACCAGTAATACCATTCAGCCTCTGGGTCTCCTATCTTCCTTCTTTTCCTTAGGCAGAGTGTTTCTAGTGCCTTATATGTAAGCATATGGGCCATGTGCCGCGAGAAATTCTTACCATGTATATCATGCTATGATAGCTCTGCCTCGACCACCACAGTGTTATACTTGGGTTGGGTTGGGCCTTTTATGAAATGACACCACAGTGTCCATGTGAGTGGTTGACGGTCAGCCTTAATAGTGGATGTGCTGGATGACCATGGCTTGGACTTCTCCTTGTAACCAAGTCCCCATCGGCTTTTCATTACAATGTCTAGGATAGGCTTGGTGATGCCTTGCAGCTCTGCCTCTAGGCCTTTTCCTTCCTCATAGCCTAGCTTCATCATAATTTGCCACCCTTTAGTGTTTAATGGCTCCTTCCTTTTGACAGCATTGACTTGTGCGGGACTGGCCTCTTGTTTGGAGTGGAATGAGTAGGCCCAAGGATAATTAATGTCTAGCACTAAGACAACAGGCTTATTAGAGGGCCATACAGCTGGAAGCAGGGTATCATTGATGGCGTCAACTGTGTGAGCAATGGATATACTTTTGACTTTAATGACCCATCCTTGGAAAGGGAACTTCAAACATTGATGTGCAGTGGATGGGACAGCCCCCCGTGCTTCTAACCATGGGCGCCCTAGGATAGCCTTGAACATGGGGTCGATGGTACATAGAAATCGACAGTGACATCCAGCGGGCCCAGTTCAGCTTATATAGTCACCATGCCGTGACAGGATCTTCTGGAGTTGTCATATGCGGCAATGGTGGTTGGTGTCGGTCTTAGCATTCCCTCCGACACATCACATGCCCTTAGAGTGCTTAGTGGGTAGACGTTTATTGACGCCCCAGTGTCAACCAGTGCTGCTCCTACCGCTACATGGTTGATGACCACAGTGACACAGAGTGGGAGCCTCTTGGCTTCTGGCGGTGCTAGCTCATTTTCAGCAAATGTAATGGCCAACCCACGAGTTACCATGGCTAGTGCACTTGGCAGTTTGTCAACAACCATGTCATCATTCACCACTACCCTTTGCAAGAAATTTCTCAAAGCTTGTTGGTGCTCTTTGGATTTCTTTTTCAATTCTAATATTGAGATTTTGGCCGGCACATGATCCAGATGTTTGAGGATGTCATAGTGTGTGCCGGGCAGCGGCTCAATCACCCCCTCTTCTTGTTGTTGCTACTAGGTTGTTTCTAAAGTGGTTGCAAGACCTGTTGGGGATTGTTTTGGCTGGTGGAGGTAGTGGAGATGGGTGGATATGAGCGACAGAAAAATCGTCTACTCCGCAGGGTAGTTGTTTGAGTGACGGGTTGTCTGCTGGAAGATAAAGTGGCAGCAGAAGGTTATTTTAGCCTAGGTGGTCGTAAGATAAAGGGTGTGGTGGTGGCTATGATGGATGGTGGTGGCATGGAGATAGGTGGAGCGAGAGCTATGGTAGGTGGCAAGATAATGGATGATCTAGCGACTGGCGTGGGTGTTGAGCCGATGGGTAGTATGATGGTGTTGGCCTGGGAAACTAAAAGAGGGATTGGTTGAGGGGCCATGGTGGCTGGTTGTATTGTCTGAGGTAGTTGAGGATTTTTGTGGTTAATAGCCATCATCTACTGAACTTTGGGTTCATCATCGTACGTCCAGTTTGCTTGAGGTGGGGGGTGGTGGACAATGGGATTCACCTGGGCCGGTGGTTGTGGTGGATTAGGAGCTGGCGGGTGGTTTAGTAGTGGATTTTGGACAATCCTTAGGTCCTGCAATGGCTGTGGTTGTTGCTGCTGCTGAGGGGGTGGCTGGCACTGCTACCTTTATTGTTGTTGTTGTTTTTTTCTTTCTTTGATATCTATGATCACTCTTTGGAGAGCTGTCCAGTCTAGCTTGTTCTGCTCATGGAGATCATATACCAAGTCTTTGAATGTGAAGCACTACTCAATAGTATGCCCTGGCTGTCGGTGGAACATGCAGTACCTTGACTGGTCCACACTCGGGTTCAATGGCCTTTCTGGAGGGAGTTTGATGGCATCTGTGGAGATCAAGGCCAGGAAGATGTCAAGAAGCGTCTCAGGAAGTGGTGGGTATTGAGTTCTCCTTGGACCTAGGGGACACCTTTGTTGGGAGCCATCGGGAGGTGGTACTTGGTGCTATTTGTGTGGCTGGCCTTGTGGGAGGTTGGTGGGATTCTGACCCTGGGCAGTATAGGTTTGATAGTTGTTATTTTGGCCGGTAGAGTTAAATGCACTCACTTGCTCGTTAACTTGGACACCCTCAGTAACTGGCCCTGAGGTTTTCTTTGGAAGCGGGATTTTTGGGCCTCGAACAAGGAGTGTATGGGGAAGTCTTTGAGCTGGGTTTGGATGAACCGAGCCCGGCTATAGAGCTAATGCATAGTGGTGATATCATTCATTGATAAGATATTTTTTGTAGGCGGGGGTTGCATTGGCAATGATGATTTTGACTCTCTCTCCCTCCGGAAGGTACCTGGAGACTTATGTGGCCATTTGTCTCCATCTATCGGCATAGGCAGCAAATTCTTCATCCAGCTTCATTCTTTCTATCATAAGATTCGTAAGAGAGTATTATGGCCCGACCCTGTCATGGAATTGCTCAAGGAACATTCCTTTCACTGTGGCGAAGTCTTCTGCATCCTCGGGCAACAATGAGTAGAACCAATCTAGTGCAAGCCATCCAATGACTGACGAAACAGATACGCCATTAAGCGATGATCATGCTGGTAAGGTGCAGACTCATAGATGAAGTCCTTGATGTGAATGTATGGATTGTCAGTGCCATTATACTTGTGGTACTTTGAAAGTTCTGATGGAGATGGGACCCACAGACCATTGAAATTGGGTATGTGTACATCATGGTGTTGCCTAGGGTCGACTTGTTTCCACAACTCTTGGAGTTCCTTCTTGATAGACGCCCACTCAGACATCATGTCGGGAGCGGCAGAGGGTTGAGCATACAAGGAGGAGGCCCGAGATGCTGGCCTGACACGTGGCTTGAGTCGTTGTGGTGAATGGCAAGGAAAATAGGGGGGATACCAGGGCCTCGACTCATGTGGACGATAGTGCTCAAATTCAAAAGGGGTGAATCGAATAGCCCATGGTTGGATGGGAGAGTTGTCGGCTTGTCTCGTGATGATACGGGGTCCGGAAGTAGATACTATAGGGCTACAAGCGCCCGCTCTGGGGGAGGGTGATGAGACGGTCTTTCCTTTGAGAGCCGTCATGAGATCTTGGATTTGTGATTGATCAAGCTAAGGAATTAAGTGCATGAGTTGAGAAGCTTGATCATCTGCCTGAGGGGGAAAGACAAGTTGTGATAGGCCATCATCATCGGGATGGTGACTCTCACTAGCGCAGACTGTGGCGACCCATGGCTGGGCCGACTCCTCAAGGAGATCATGAGGAAGAGACTCCTCATAGTGTCAGGAGGTATAGAAGGCAGCATCCTGATTCTCATCACTATAGATCGGGTTCAAATAAGACTCCATATTTGGAAAGTGAGAGTTTTTGATACACCAAAATAAGGGACGCCTATCCAGACTTAAGGGACAACGTTTCCTAAACAAACACCTAGTTTCCTAAACAAACAATCCTATGCAAACAAAAGAAAGATAAAATGTCTAATCCAAAGCAAGCAATTGGTAATGATGATGGTTTCTTTTATTTGGTTCAAGTTTGCCTTTTAACGGATTGACTATTTTAGCAAATTCCCTCAAAGGATGGGTTTCCTAAAGGGAGAAGGCTTCCAACTTCGGGTTTGACTAGGATTTTCACAGACTCACCAATGCATGAATTCTAATTCTACGGTAGCAACGGGTACATCCAGCCCAACAGCCGTGTGGGAATCCACGGTCAGCAGGGACTTATGGAGGCCCTCAAGCGAGTGCTCTAGTCGGACACAAGGAATATGTGGCCGAGAGAGCTAGCGTTGCCGAGGAGGAAAACCTAAACTACAGTATGAAGATATGTATGCCCCTATGTTCACCAAAGTGCATGCAAAAATCTAACCTGAAGCTAACAAACAGAAACCAGGCCGACCTGCTCTCAGAAGCAGAAGGCGACGATCAACCTGTCGCCACCTATATCGCGACAGGAAGAGCGTCACGTTCCTCTTCACAGTGGATAGAGGTCAAGTGGGACCTGATTATGCACAGAAAATAAAACAAACCTATAACAAAGACGACTGACAGACTCTTATTAGCATGGATCATGCACAAAATAACTCAAAGTATGGATGGAGTGCTTAAAATAAACTCAAAAAATTTAGGACATATGGAATCAATAGAACTCACCAGATCATGATGACTTCCCTGTCACCTTCTATATCGCGACTAGTTGCACGTCGCGTTCTCACCCAGTGCAGTAGAACTCAAAAAAATAGTGAAATAAAACAAAAAAACATGGAATCTAAATGAAAACCACACACATAAAAGACTGAAAAAGGCAGGGGAAGACAAAAACAAGCACGATAGGCACTAGAGGTCCCACCGTGATCGCTAAAAGATGTAATCACGGGAATTGATCTGCAAATAAAGATGTTTAAAAAAATTAAGAAAAGGACCATGATCGCCACCAAAGTAGTTGCAGAGGATGATAGTATGAAGAACAAGTGCTAACTACCCTGGAAAGATGGAAAAGTGTGTAGAAGGAACCTGGTTCGGTGAATGCGATAAGAAGGTTGTCACCTTTTGAAGAACACGACCAGATGCCTGTCGCCTTCTGCAACAGAAAAGGGAGATTGCTGTTCTTCATCTTTGGAACGTCACAATTTTTTAGATCGTGGCTTAGTGGGTTTGGTGGCCAGTGTGTGGCCCAACATGCGGTGTATGAAATGTTTTTGACAGGTTGTGTGGGTTAGAGGCTTGGAACCCAGGCCAAACCAACCTCTGGTGTGGCTTTCAGAAATGCGACCAAACCAGGCATCGTGATTTTTAGAATCGTGACTGCCCAGGTCGTCGCATTTCGATTGCCGCTTCCCCGGGGTGGGCGTCTGCATGCGCGCCGCGTGGCACATGCGGGGGCGTCACGTTTAATTGCGACGGCTTTAACCGTCGTGATTAAATCGTGATGTCGCGACCTGTTGCGATTCTGTCTGTGCATTGTGGCTGGCCGACCTTGGCCAAGCAGTGCAGGAACACACAGCTCGGCCGTGGGGAAGGTTGTGTGGGGATTTTCCGGAGTTTTGGAGGTTCCGGCATGTGGGTTTGCAAGTTTCCGGCACAAGGATGTTGTGTGGAGCACAGGAAACGCCAGAGCAGTGCCGTTTTACACGTTCTTCATGTTCTTCGTGTGGTAGAGGGATTCTTCACCTTTTTTATTCAAATGGACCATGTGTAAGGAATTAAACATGTTTAATGGGTTAAGGAAAGTAGAAGGCATGTGTAGGACTTTATTTCACTGCAAAATAGCATGCAAATGGGTTGTACAAGGTGGTTTGAGCTTCTTCCGGAGGGGGTTTTCGGGTAGGGTTTCCGCAGTTGAAACGCGACGGATCCAGTTGTCGCATTTCAGCCTGTAACACGACCATTTGGTCTGCCGCGTTTCAGCCATTAAATTGCAACCTCTGTGTCTGTCGCAATTCAAATGACTGCTACCCGAGCCCTGGTTTGCCTTCATGATACTATGAGCTGTTTACACGTATGGGTCCGTATGAATGTTGGTTTGCATACAGTGGTTGTTAAGTGGTGCATTGGCACTTATGGTAAGTGGAATTTCCGAGTTTGCGTGATTGTGCATGCAAGGCAAGTTGGGTATACGACGCCACCCGTGGTTACCTCTCGAGTCGGGTACCCCAAGTTCTCTGTGAGCCAGGCACGTAGTGCTCCAGGTCTTGTCCCGGTACTTGTGTACCGCTAGGGTCTGTGTCTTCTTCCTGGACACCCTCACTCTGTAGTTTGAGTAGTACGTCCGGCTGAGGGAAAGATGACAATGGGACAGCGGCTTGTGTGTTGTGGGTGTACTTAGTCTCTTGTAGCGCACTCTTGGTTGGGGGACGGACACCGATAGATGTACTGGTCCCCATCTAGTCCTTGTTTCCAGTGCCTCACTTTAGGAAGCTCGAGCCAGAGTCCTTAAAGGTGCCAGGCATGGAGCTGTAGCCGCGTGAGCTGCAGTTGTGGTGAGGTGTGGCCTCCACAGCTTGTTGGTTCTGTGTGGTGGAGCGGTTGCTAGACCTTTTGTCCTTGGTTATGAGCTGGGAGGTAGACCTGTGTTGTTTGTCCGAGTCTATAGCTGGTGTCGTGAACCAGTCTTTGTGACTCATGTTTGGCATTACCCTTCTTTAGCTCGTACTCTTGAGCGTGGTTTGTCGTTTATTTATAAAAATTGGGATCATGTTATTAGCTTAATTTTATTTAGGCAATGTGATTATTATTTCATGCTTAGGTGGACTTGTTAGCGATAAATAACTGTGCTATACTCCTGCTTCTCTTGTGTTTTGTGGTTTGCGGCTTTTGACAGAATTTCCCTACTGAGCCAGTGACTCGTAAGGCTTTCCCCTTATTGCTTTCAGGTGAGGGAGAGTAGGACGTTTCTTACCTATCTTCTAGTCCGGAGCCGCATCGCAGCGGTGTTGGGTCGACGCCTCCAGCAGTGTAATTTGGCTTTCTGTTGTGCCCTGGGGTATTCCCAAGGCTTTGTATTGTGTTTGACTTTTGTTGAAGTTTGGCTATGTAAATCCATTATAAATAGTGTGAGATGTTCAATCATATATATATATATATATATATATATATATATATATATATAGTAGTGTGTTCTTTTATATTTTCACGGACATGTGTGTTGATATCCATGGCGAGGCTTCGGCTGGTTCGCGGGAGGCAAAGTCGAGTCAAGCTCGTTATTAGGTTAACGGGCTTGAACGACGTGGTCCGTTACAGTTGGTATCAGAGAAATATCCATGTAAATATGAAGGAACTAGGAGATTACATAGCCTAGTTTCTACATTAGTTCACTGCTGGTAGTTGACCCTAGTTTTGTATTGATTTGTTAGCATATATGTGGTTGGAATGTTGTATGTGCAGAATTTGAGATGGCTGACAGGAGAGATTGGGGAGGTGGGGGAGATGAGCCAGAGGAAACGACACATCCATAACCCAGATGAGATTCAGTAAAAAAGGTAAGTTGAGTCCGAGGTATGTAGGTCCTTTCCAGGTTTTGGAAAGAATCGGAGAGATAGCATACAAAATAGGTCTTCTAGCAGATTTCACTAACGCTCATGATGTCTACCATGTTTCTATGCTAAGAAAGTATATTAAAAATACATCACAAGTAGTCAGCTATCAACGAGATGATTTGAAGCTAGACATGTGATGACACGATCTTTTCGGATCCGTGTTTATTGGTTTTGGAGTGGTGCTCATGACCAAGAGGTGGTCATTGGGTCTTAGACGTGGTTTCCATGCGTTGTGTTGGCGTTGTGGGCTGGAAGTTCTAGCCCAAATAGCCTGTTGGTTCACTAGTTGTGAACGCAACGGAGGAAGTCATCGCGATTTGAAACGCGACGGTCTCTCCTGTCGCGATTCACAGAACCGCCTTTGTGTTTTAGCGGCGCTTTGGGCTTCGAATGGCGACAATTAGGGTCGTCACGTTTAAGAGTTAAACTCGACGTCTGACCACATCGTGATTTTGAACCGAGGTTTAATTGCTCTGCTTCACCCACGCAGAGCAAAGGAGCTCTGTCCGGCAATAGGGGAGGGTGCTGTGGCGCCTCCTGTGGTGTTTTCCCGGTGATTCGGCTATCTGGCGGTTCGTGCGGCGTGGATTCCACATAGGGATGGCGT